>CM042812.1:8302558-8859346 GCA_009982885.2 Hyles vespertilio | reverse complement strand
TTACTGAACATCGTGTTTTCAGTAAGGATTAATTTTATTATTGTATTATATTAAGTATATAAATACTTGAACTACTAAAGTACAAGTGAGTGTTTTAATCATAAAAAGGTAAGAAAATTCTTATACGTTGGTTGTATGTTTATAATTTCAGAATAAACTACTTGATTACAGTTTTACGGAAAGTCATCTGATTTTGTTCTAGATACATTCTGTTACTATATAATAGGTACTTAAGAGATATTGGTTTCTTTCTTATATCTTATAAATACTCATATGATTAATAATAAATAAACGCCTAATACATTGTTTTTCAGTCATCGATATTTTTTCCCATCAATATTAAAACCGTAAACCGTAGCGTAATACGATTTATAACTTATAACGGGGTTCATGAACGAATGAATGATGTCATACAGTACTGGATGATTCGGTTTGGTTGAATCGGTTTGTAATTCGGTTTGAGCAAAATTATGATTCGGTTTAACCGATTTGAAAAAATTACGGTTTGACCCATCTCTAGTGCACATTAACCACTCACACGTCCACGTCACTGTCACTTATTTTGACAGAAATCTTCCGATTCCCGCGTTTTCAATATTCATAAACATAAAGCATTATATCCTAGTACCTATTCTAGCTACAGGGAAATAAAAAATACCTTTAAGTATCTAAAACTATGCAGAATTATTAGATGTGACAATTATTTTACAAATATAATTCAAATGTGTTGTAAACAAATAATAAAAATTCTATACAGATCGAATTTCAATGGTTTTTCATTTTCAAATCATGTTTTCACCCATTAAATCATATTACATACCAATTAAATCCATTTATAAATAAAGTATATACTATAAGCTTTCTTTTGATATCCATATTCTAGTACTTACAAGTTATTCTTATCTTATAAAAAACCAAAAAAATATACCCATAATCACATAACCAATTTTTGTTACGTTTGCGTTTTGCCATTATTGCTTAGTGACTCCCGAGTTCCGGGTTACGATTTAATGTTGCCAAGTAAGAACGAGATGTAAGAAAATACCACCCGGATGATCGATGAACTTTGATCGGTATTTTTTGTTTGTTTAATTATGTGTTTTAGAAATCATATTTAAATACAAATTACATACTGGTGAAATGATGAAATATGATTTTATAGACTATGTAAGGGGCGTGCGCTCCTTGTAGGCAGAAATGCAGTGCTTTACTTGCCATACACAGATATTTTAATAAAACATTCGTACGTTTTAGATGACTTTAATTAATAGTAAATAAAGAATAAATAGCACGTATTTGCAAGCACACTAACTTTATGTTTGCCAGGAATTTAATGACAACGGCGCGGCGCTGCAAAATAATGTATCCACAGACCAAGTAGTACTACAGGACGGCCGACGCGCTTAACCCCTAGACTAGGGATGAGATATACTTGCAAAATCAAGTACCAGGGCTTCTAAGTACGAGTACGTAAAAATACTAGGGTTCAAAACCAGGGTCTAAAATATTGTAAAAGTATTTTGTAAGTATGAGTCGGCAACCAAACCAATAAAAAAATACTTTGTAAGTATTTTCTAATTCACGAATACGATTGTGATTCTTATTTATACTAAGCTAAGGATAGTTTTTCTATGGAAGTATTTTTATGTATAGTGTTGCAAGTTCCTCGCGCACCGACGTATAGCAGCGCCTAAATTTGAAAATACTTGCATAGGAATTCAACCCGTATTTGAAGGCACATAAAGAGCAAAATAGTATGAATAAAAAATACTTTGAAGTTTAAAGTATGTGTTATTGACAGATACGATTGTGGTTCTTATTAATATTCTATTATGAATCGTTTTCCTATGCAAGTATTTTCATGTGTAGTTTCCAGATCTCTCCGCGCATCGACGTACTTTCATACTTATAAGTATTTTCTGCTCGTACCAGGGCGCCGTTATTCGAAGTGAATACCTGGTTTTAAAACCTGGTATCGTAAATACGTCTCACCTTTACCCTAGACTGTCGTTTGTCATGACTGTAGACGGTTAGACAGTCGGAAACGCCAGGCGCGGCTTCAAGCAAAAAGTAACCTACTGTCATTGAAATAGGGTTCATTTTAGTGTGATATAAAAAAAAATTAGCAAAATAATGCAATTGATGTAACTTTTTCAAATTCAGATATTAGTATTTGTGTAGATTAGAAATAAAACCCTTCAAATGATATAAACAACTGTTTATTTCATTTCATTCATACATTCAAAAGTATTCGTCGAAATATACAAATGTGTTTATTACAAATATGACATTTTAAGTTGAAGTAAAGTACACTTTTGCCTTACGTAGCTACAATTTTACCAAAGTTCCCAACTGGGCGTACCTGAATGGGAGGTACCAAAGATACGAAAAAATGTAAAGCCTCTTATATTGGATTATATTAACATAAGCATGTGTACTATGTTATAAGTAATAGAAATCTTTCATCATAAATAAAATTAGATATTATTAAAATTCTGACATTTGGTACATTGACTTTACACATTATTCATTTAAATATTTATATGAAACTAATATGAAGGGGTAGTAAATAAACACAAAAAACGAAATCGAACAAACATGAATTTAGATAATAATAAACATTTTCAATTGAATTAATTAGGATGCAACAACAATACATGTATTTATAAAATTACGAAGTGTCTACTGTTTGTGATTGTTACATTCATATAAATCAAACAAATATTTGGAGAGAATATTTACATTTTTGATTATTGAATTGATGAGTAATGATTTCTTATAAGTTACGAGCATTATTTTCCAAATATTCAATTGTTTCCTTGACGTCACTTACACTGCACGTTTAATACACGTATTCACTGCACATTAATCACTGCACAAAGCAATCCTTTCTGGTCATTACATTTGCAAATTCACTAAAAGAAAATACAAGTCTATCGACGCATTTGTTGTAAACATGTGGCGCTCCTCCACATTACACGCATACACCAACACATCTATATATTGGCAAAGTAACGGCACATCAGCTGACCGCCGGCGCTCAGGTAGCTGTGTCGTCACCGGACCCGCGCCGGCGCAGCCATTTGCTGTGCCGCAGCGCCAGTCGGCTTTTGCTCGATGCGCGCTTCACACGGTCCTTATCGCTTTTGCTTCTGCATTGCATAACGTGCGCCTTTGCATATTATCGTACTTTATTTGCTGTGTATAAACTGTCGCTTTCCTCTCCTTCTTAGTTTTTAGTGGACTGATTTAGTGTGTAGTGTTAAGACTCCTTTTAGTATTAGTGTAGTGTGTAAGACTTTAAGATAGTGACTTTGTACTGTTCATTTCGTGTGACTTTTGTGTACCACATTAAACCTTGTGTACGCATTGTGTGGGACGTTTTATTTTCGCCACGTTCCTGCATAGGCTCTGCCTACCTCACACGCCGGCATCGACACGTAGTGGTGTCGATCACACACTACCCGCGTATCCGATACACCGCGATACGCTCACCTACCCCATATCACATTCTACCACAAACAACATGGCGGCCCGGGGCGCAGACAGGCGCTGTTACACAATTAACGCTGGGTACCTCTATATTTATCGGTAGATGGCGCTGTTACACAATTAATGCTGGGCATGCACAGAATGGCTTAACACATCATTATTCGCCAATAGATGTCAAGAAGTCATATTTTCAGTTTGTATTTCAGTTTTTTTTGCAACATTTTTTAAACATGAATCCTAATTATTAATATTCCTATTTCCTAATTAATATCCTAATTAATATATTAACTTAATATTGTTCGGGTTCGATTCCCGCACCGAAACAAATATCTGTGTGAAGTAGAGGTATTTGTTTCGGGTCTGGCTATTAGTGAGACCGAAAAGTCTGTTGTAGTTCCTGATACCCACGACACAAGACTAGTTCTTTGTGTGGGGTCGAGACTATAAATGTGACTGCTGGGTGTATTTATTTATTTATTTTATTACATTTTTGGATATTTAGGAGACTGTCCCGCCCTCACACCCGGCACTGCAACTCCTGTAAGCCAGGATCAACAGTGGCACGCAATGTAATGACACCAAGCATTGAAGCTCGGCGAGTCTCCGGGAATGTCTGACTTGTCTTTAACCCGCAACGAAATAAATCAGAAAGTTAAATTAATAGGAGGAGTTGGAAATAAATAATGTCCACTTCCCTCCGTGCAAAGCGGGTGACAAAACATTGAACTAAAGAGGTAAATGACCTCCCAAAAAGACTTTTACAGCCGGAGAAGCCAGCTGTAAAGCACCACGGAATTCATTATTACATTTAAATGGGACCTATTGTGTGAGCTGTTATACTTGATTCCAGTAATAGGTATGGCAAAAACGCCGGAAAGCACGGAAGTTCGTCCTAGTCTATTTTTGGATATTTGATTACAATACATGACATCATATTTTCAATAAACAATGATGTGTCGGATTTGATAATGGCAGCTTTTCAATAATTTTCGCCAGCCCCCAAACAATTTAAAATCCACTAAAAGCAATGTTTCCCAACCAGGACCAAACTACCAGATTTTGTGAAAAATCCACTAAGTTGACAACACTGGTGAAAAAAGCTTGAAAGATGGCCGCCCATGTAAGTTCTTGTCCAGACGATATTTGATACAGATGTTAACCGGTTTAAAACAGCGCGGGGGCCAATAAATAAGTTACTATCTACGTGTAATAACATGAATGGAATATAAATGACTTAGTCCTATCAAATGTTAACATTGTTATACCTAGTTTTTTAATGTATTTATTGATTTTGCATTAATGAAATTTTAGCGATCGAGACATGCAAAGCTGTTATCCTTTTTTATAGTGTTTGGTTTAGAAACCAAATTATAGTTTATGGTAGATTTTTAAGAAAATATCTTTAATTACGACGAGATTTGTATAGGTAAAGGTACTGGTAGGTATAGCGTAATCCATTACAATCAAAAATTGTAATAGTAATTAAAAATTACGAATAAGGGTAGGTAAGTGGTGGTTGAAAATTAAAACAAAATAAAAATAAACAATTATTATTATTTCAATCAATGAATAAATATTTAGGAATAAATACTGACAATTTCAAATCTATAAACTAATAATTAAAGATTTGTACGATTTATTTAGTTTTTTTTTATTTGGCCCGGCATAGAAGCCCGGCACAGTGCCTCTGCCTCTGCCTCGTCTTCTGCCTCTGCCTCTGCCCGGGCCTCGGCCTCCCCCATTTCCGCACTGCCCGCTCAATGTAAAGTTCAAGTTAACTCTTAGCACTAGTGATGGTTTTTATTTGTTTAATTGACACAAACTATGCATGCACTCTATCACTGAAATAAAAAAATAAAACACTCACGAGCATTCTTGCTTTTCCATTGATGACCTAAAATTTAAAATGTATTTTATTAGTTTTTCTTTTTTATTTCAATAAATTTGTCCAATTGTAATACTAGTTTTGTATCAGAATAACTACGTTAGTAAAGCCGGGTACAATTTATAAGATGCGGCTGATGGACGCAGCTGAAGATATTTAGATAATTGAAGATTCTGCCGCGCCGCGTCCAAGAGACCCTGAATATTGTACCACTCTTCAGCCGCGTCCGGCAGTCAGTAGTGCGATTCACGTATTTTAATAAGTTCAGCTGCAGTGCAGTTGCGGTTAAGTTTCGATCAAAACAGCCCTTTTCGTATTCTCGTAATTTTGACAACCGCTGTCAAATACGCTCGCGTGAAGTTCGCATCACGCAAACGTTTTAGCGTATTCTACTGCTGCGCGTATATGTCAATGTCAAACAAATTTCATACGTCTGACGTACAGTTGACGCGCAGCTTACGCGCAGTTCACGCGCAGCTAAACACTTACAAGAATACCATTTTGTACCAAAGCGTAAACTTAATTGTAACCGCATCGCAACTTGATCGGCGCGTCAAAAAGTTACGTGAATCGCACTGCTTATAATTTGTTTTTGGCTTAATAGTAGATCATTTCAATGTTCGGATTATTCGCAGTCGCGCATCTTTACTTTATCGTAATGTACGTAACGGTTTGCGGTCCCCGATGGCGGCTTCCATTCCGTATATATATATTTTTTAATAGCCTAGATTGTGTCCCACTGCTGGGCAAAGGCTTCCCCTTTATCATTCCATTTGACCCTGTTCTCGGCGAGCTCTTGTGATTTTGGCTCGAATGTATCCAACTCGTCTTTCCACGGTTTGGATGCATATTTGGAGAGGAAATATTAAAATATTTAAACTGAATTAATAAATTAATTCTTTGATATTGAAAATTTAAATCACCATATAATTGGCTTCATCATACTTAATTTATAACAATCACATCCAACATCAAACATACCACACATTCCAGTTTGAACAAAAACTTTGGAACGCAAACTCTGATCTTACAAAAAATGGCGCGCGACTTTCTACGGAATACTGGAAATCAATTAAAATATTGAATTGTTTTGATATATTTTCAATTATCAAATGGCACCTATTTATTCTTTATGATATGTTTTCTCTCTCTAACACTTTATTTATCATTTTTTCATAGAATTAACACAGAAATATTTAATGAAAACCGACAAACAACGACCGTGATTTACTTTCGTGTCTAAAAAACTTCGAATCACGCGTCGAATATGGCTTATTTTTAGATAATTGGTAATTATTAATATAAAGGTATCTTTTAATAAACTATATAACAACAATAAGAGAGTTAAAAATCAATATTTACATTTTTAAAAAATCCTGCGCACCACTCGTCGTTGTTCTTAAACAACACACGAGTTTGCCTGTATTTTTTAAATATTCCTATTGCTAATGTCTTTTTGGCCAATGTTACATTAAAGGTACTTTATTCAAGCATTATATATTTTTTTCATAACGGTTTTTATAATATATTTTGAATTTAGGACGCTTTTTCATTACTAGTGTATTTTCCTATAAAAATGACAGCTTACGTCAAAATTGGAGGTCGGGACGTTTGAGTGGTTAAAGGTCATACCCTTAAGCACAGACTAATAACCCCTTAAGACGTGACCACAGACTACATAGAAAGAACCTTGTACGTTCCATTGTCCTGATTGGTCAGTTGGCCCCGTACTTACCGCTCTTTAGTTTATGCGTAAGACAAAAACCTACAGTGTGTTTTGAGCTTTAGCCACTCAAACGTCCCGACCCCCAATTTTGACGTAAGCTGTCATTTTTATAGGAAAATAAACTAGTAATGAAAAAGCGTCCTAAATTCAAAATATATTATAAAAAGCGTTATGAAAAAAATATATATAATGCTTGAATAAAGTACCTTTAATGTAACATTGGCCAAAAAGACATTAGCAATAGGCATATTTAAAAAAAAACAGGCAAACTCGTGTGTTGTTTAAGAACAACGACGAGTGGTGCGCAGGATTTTTTAAAAATGTAAATATTGATTTTTAACTCTCTTATTGTTGTTATATAGTTTATTAAAAGATACCTTTACATTAATAATTATCAATTATCTAAAAATAAGCCATATTCGACGCGTGATTCGAAGTTTTTAGACACGAAAGTAAATCACGGTCGTTGTTTGTCGGTTTTCATTAAATATTTCTATGTTAATTCTATGAAAAAATGATAAATAAAGTGTTAGAGAGAGAAAACATATCATAAAGAATAAATAGGTGCCATTTGATAATTGAAAATATATCAAAACAATTCAATATTTTAATTGATTTCCAGTATTCCGTAGAAAGTCGCGCGCCATTTTTTGTAAGATCAGAGTTTGCGTTCCAAAGTTTTTGTTCAAACTGGAATGTGTGGTATGTTTGATGTTGGATGTGATTGTTATAAATTAAGTATGATGAAGCCAATTATATGGTGATTTAAATTTTCAATATCAAAGAATTAATATATTAATTCAGTTTAAATATTTCAATATTTCCTCTCCAAATATGCATCCAAACCGTGGAAAGACGAGTTGGATACATTCGAGCCAAAATCACAAGAGCTCGCCGAGGACAGGGTCAAATGGAATGATAAAGGGGAAGCCTTTGCCCAGCAGTGGGACACAATCTAGGCTATTAAAAATATATATATATACGGAATGGAAGCCGCCATCAGGGACCGCAAACCGTTACGTACATTACGATAAAGTATAGATGCGCGATTGCGAATAATCCGAACATTAAAATGATCTACTATTAAGCCAAAAATAAATTATGAGACTGTCGGACGCGGCTGAAGAGTGGTACAATATTCAGGGTCTCTTGGATGCGGCGCGGCAGAATCTTCAATTTTCTAAATATCTTCAGCTGCGTTCATCAGCCGCATCTTATAAATTGTACCCGGCTTTACTAACGTAGTTATTCTGATACAAAACTAGTATTACAATTGGACAAATTTATTGAAATAAAAAAGAAAAATAATAAAATACATTTTCAATTTTTGGTCATCAATGGAAAAGCAAGAATGCTTGTGAGTGTTTTATTTTTTTATTTCAATGATAGAGTGCATATGCATGCACTCTATCATTGAAATAAAAAAAATATGCAGTTTGTGTCAATTAAACAAATAAAAAACCATCACTAGTGATAAGAGTTAACTTGAACTTTACATTGAGCGGGCAGTGCGGAAATGGGGGAGACCGAGGCCCAGGCAGAGGCAGAGGCAGAAGCCGAGGCAGAGGCAGAGGCACTGTGCCGGGATACTATGCCGGGCCAAATAAAAAAAAAAACTAAATAAATCGTACAAATCTTTAATTATTAGTTTATATATATGAAATTGTCAGTATTTATTCCTAAATATTTATTCATTGATTGAAATAATAATAATTGTTTATTTTTATTTTGTTTTAATTTTCAACCACCACTTACCTACCCTTATTCGTAATTTTTAAATACTATTACAATTTTTGATTGTAATGGATTACGCTATACCTACCAGTACCTTTACCTATACAAATCTCGTCGTAATTAAGGATATTTTCTTAAAAATCTACCACAAACTATAATTTGGTTTCTAAACCAAACACTATAAAAAAGGATAACAGCTTTGCATGTCTCGATCGCTAAAATTTCATTAATGCAAAATCAATAAATACATTAAAAAACTAGGTATAACAATGTTAACATTTGATAGGACTAAGTCATTTATATTCCATTCATGTTATTACACGTAGATAGTAACTTATTTATTGGCCCCCGCGCTGTTTTAAACCGGTTAACATCTGTATCAAATATCGTCTGGACAAGAACTTACATGGGCGGCCATCTTTCAAGCTTTTTTTCACCAGTGTTGCCAACTTAGTGGATTTTCCACAAAATCTGGTAGTTTGGTCCTGGTTGGGAAACATTGCTTTTAGTGGATTTTAAATGGTTTGGGGGCTGGCGAAAATTATTGAAAAGCTGCCATTATCAAATCCGACACATCATTGTTTATTGAAAATATGATGTCATATATTGTAATCAAATATCCAAAAATAGACTAGGACGAATTTCCGTGCTTTCCGGCGTTTTTGCCATACCTATTACTGGAATCAAGTATAACAGCTCACACAATAGGTCCCATTTAAATATAATAATGAATTCCGTGGTGCTTTACAGCTGGCTTCTCCGGCTGTAAAAGTCTTTTTGGGAGGTTATTTACCTCTTTAGTTCAATGTTTTGTCACCCGCTTTGCACGGAGGGAAGTGGACATTATTTATTTCCAACTCCTCCTATTAATTTAACTTTCTGATTCATTTCGTTGCGGGTTAAAGACAAGTTAGACATTCCCGGAGACTCGCCGAGCTTCAAATGCTTGGTGTCATTACATTGCGTGCCACTGTTGATCCTGGCTTACAGGAGTTGCAGTGCCGGGTGTGAGGGCGGGACAATCTCCTAAATATCCAAAAATGTAATAAAATAAATAAATAAATACACCCAACAGTCACATTTATAGTCTCGACCCCACACAAAGAACTAGTCTTGTGTCGTGGGTATCAGTGTGGGTATCAGGAACTACAATAGACTTTTCGGTCTCACTAATAGCCAGACCCGAAACAAATACCTCTACTTCACACAGATATTTGTTTCGATGCGGGAATCGAACCCGAACAATATTATGTTAATATATTAATTAGGAAATAGGAATATTAATAATTAGGATTAATGTTTAAAAAATGTTGCAAAAAAAAACTGAAATACAAACTGAAAATATGACTTCCTGACATCTATTGACGAACAATGTTGTGTTAAGCCATTCTATGCATGCCCAGCATTAATTGTGTAACAGCGCCATCTACCGATATATATAGAGGTACCCAGCGTTAATTGTGTAACAGTGCCTGTCTGCCCCCCGAGCCGATTTCCTTTTAGTGAATTTGCAAATGTAATGACCAGAAAGGATTGCTTTGGATTGCTTTGTGCAGTGATTAATGTGCAGTAAATACGTGTATTAAACGTGCAGTGTAAGTGACGTCAAGGAAACAATTGAATATTTGGAAAATTATGCTCGTAACTTATAAGAAATCATTACTCATCAATTCAATAATCAAAAATGTAAATATTCTCTCCAAATATTTGTTTGATTTATATGAATGTAACAATCACAAACAGTAGACACTTCGTAATTTTATAAATACATGTATTGTTGTTGCATCCTAATTAATTCAATTGAAAATGTTTATTATTATCTAAATTCATGTTTGTTCGATTTCGTTTTTTGTGTTTATTTACTACCCCTTCATATTAGTTTCATATAAATATTTAAATGAATAATGTGTAAAGTCAATGTACCAAATGTCAGAATTTTAATAATATCTAATTTTATTTATGATGAAAGATTTCTATTACTTATAACATAGTACATATGCTTATGTAAATATAATCCAATATAAGAGGCTTTAAATTTTTTCGTATCTTTGGTACCTCCCATTCAGGTACGCCCAGTTGGGAACCTTGGAAAAATGTTAGCTATGTAAGGCAAAAGTGTACTTTATTTCAACTTAAAATGTCATATTTGTAATAAACACATTTGTATATTTCGACGAATACTTTTGAATGTATGAATGAAATGAAATAAATAGTTGTTTATATCATTTGAAGGGTTTTATTTCTAATCTACACAAATACTAATATCTGAATTTGAAAAAAGTTACATCAATTGCATTATTTTGCTAATTTTTTTTATATCACACTAAAATGAACCCTATTTCAATGACAGTAGGTTGCTTTTTGCTTGAAGCCACGCCTGGCGTTTCCGACTGTCGAACCGTCTACGGTGATGACAGTTTTTTGACAGAAAAACAAACGACAGTCTAGGGGATAGGCGAGTCGGCCGTCTGTAGTACTACTTGGTCTGTGGATACATTATTTTGCAGCGCCGCGCCGCTTGCTTGTCATTTAACGCCTGGCAAACATAATGTTTGTGTGCTTGCAAATACGTGCTATTTATAAAATATTTGGCGTTTTTAAATTATGATATTTTATTTATTCTCTTATTTACTATTAATTAAAGTCATCTAAAACGTAGGAATGTTTTATTAAAATATCTGTGAATGGCTAGTAAAGCACTGCATTTCTGCCTACAAGGAGCGCACGCCCCTTACAAACATAGTCTATAAAATCATATTTCATCATTTCACCAGTATGTAATTTGTATTTAAATATGATTTCTAAAACAAATAATTAAACAAAAAAAAATACCGATCAAAGTTCATCGATCATCCAGGTGTTATTTTCTTACATCTCGTTCTTACTTGGCAACATTAAATCGTAACCCGGAACTCGGGAGTCACTAAGCAATAATAACAACGCAAACGTAACAAAAATTGGTTATGTGATTATGGGTATATTGTTTTGGTTTTTTATAAGATAAAAATGACTTTAAGTAGTAAATATGGATATCAAAAGAAAGCTTATAGTATATACTTTATTTACAAATAATTTTATTGGTATGTAATATGATTTAATGGGTGAAAACATGATTTGAAAATGAAAAACCATTGAAATTCGATCTGTATAGATTTTTTATTATTTGTTTACAACACATTTGAATTATATTTGTAAAATAATTGTCACATCTAATAATTCTGCATAATTTAAGATACTTAAAGGTATTTTTTATTTCCCTGTAGCTAGAATAGGTACTAGGATATAATGCTTTATGTTTATGAATTTTGAAAGCGCGGGAATCGGAAGATTTCTGTCAAAATAAGTGACAGTGACGTGGACGTGGGAGTGGTTAGACTTTTCGTGTCAAATGTCAATGAAAGACAAATGTCAACTGTCAAGCATGACTACAACTTTTTGTTGATATGTTTCGGCCAAGGTTCGGCGTATTATTATTCATAATCTTTAGCATCATGAAGTGTAATGTTTTTAACCTACCTAAAATGTTGGGTCATGATTTTCATTTGAATGTTTTTCGGAAAAATTGGATGTATATATAGGCTCTAACTTACCGGTATGTCTCTCATAATTTCGTTGGTTTCTGTTTTAGTTTGTGATGATTATATATTTTACTATCAACAATTTTTCTTATAAGTAATGATGTACTTACTGACACCATGGGCTAATGGGTCTGCAAGAAAATATATTTATTTTGAGTTTATCTTACAATTCACACTAATTTTTTCGTACCTCAAAAGGAAAAACCCTTATATAACTTTGTCAGTCTGTCTGTCTCTCTGTCTGTTAAGACCATTTTTCTCAGGAGTGCGTGAAGGTATCAAGCTGAAATGTATATCTAATACTCAGGTGTACTATACCTTGGAGCTGTGAAAAATCAAACTTCTAAGTCAACGCAATTAAAAGAAACAGCAATTTATTCCGCTTTGGAACCCGCAGCAACTTGCAAGGGAATCGAAACCTAGTATACTTTAGGTTTCAGTCAACATCAAATCTTGAAATTTGACATGGAGCAGCGTTTTATAGCACACATAAAGGAAAATTTCATATTATAATTATGAACACAAAAGAAACTTTTCAACGTGGTTGAACTGCACATCTTACAATATGTTTGTTTCTCCTTGTAATATTCAAGGATACAAGTTATACCGACAAAAAGCTTTAGTGCTTAACTATCGTTTGATGTTTGAACCCCATTAAAAAGATAAAAACAGACCTTTAACAAGCAACTCTCCAGTTTAATCAATACCGCTGTCGTAAATTCGTTATAATAATATAAAATAATCATCTCATCTTTTTTCTACAAATAAGAACTAATAGATTCTGAAAGTGCAGTTAAATTAATATACAATTTAAATGAATAATGTGTATATATTTTTTATTTTCTATACTCTTATACACTATACACAACTACTGTTATGAATAAGACTTTTTTGCTCGCCAATCCAGAAATTCATCAATGTCGTTTTCGTTATCAGTTTCACCTTCCTCATCAACACTCATTTGTTCCATTTCATTAATTTTTTTCTTAGTTTCTTCCTTTTTCAGCTCGAGATCTAAAACTCTGGAATTTAGAAATGAAAACATTAAAATCAAAGATAGTCAACTTTTGGTGTCCGAATGCGTTATCTTGATAATATCAAATGCTAGGAGCAGTTTTTCTCTTTTCACATTTAATTCTGTTAGACATATTAATACATAGTTTCTATATCGGTATTAACCTTGACCAATTCCTTATTTGTTCGTCAATCTCATCGATTTGTCGTTCAGCCGTAGCTTCCTCCTGTTCTCCTGCGATGATCTCTGCAGATGCACTAGTTTCTTCTTTCATTTGTTTTTGGAATTTCTCCCATTCTTCTTCTTTAGGATCCTTGTATTCGATATTTCTGACCTGCAATCAAATTATTAATATATTTTTTTAAATTTCGCTTATGCTACATATCATACACATACATCGTACCGGGAGCAGAAATAACTTGGGTGTCAACTGTCAAGTGGCTGCTGTCAAAAGTCAAAACAAAAAGTAGGTATCAAAAGTTTGTAGTTTATTCTAATGAATTTATCAAAAGTATTACTCAGCAGAAAAACATCTGACTTCATATTCGCGACAGGCAGCATTTTTGAACTGCATACAATGGATCGCTCGAGCATATTAAGGAGGGTTAGTGCGTGCAAACCGAGTCTGGACAACAGCAGCCATAAAGGTCAAGCCGGTAGAATTGGAATTGTCGGAGGATCTTTGGAATATACTGGCGCTCCATATTTTGCAGGAATAAGCGCTTTGAAAGTTAGTTGTTTTGTACATATCAGTTGTTGTTTCAGTTACATTATTGCTTACTTAAATCTTCAAAAAATGTATAATGTAGACTATAGTACCAAACAATAAACATAAAGTATGCATAATAAATATAATTTGCCCATACACCGTAAATGTAATTGCAAATCTTAATAACCAATAAGTATTTATATAGATACAGAAGCATTTATCTAGCTGTAAGAGAAACAGATTTCAAAACAAATAATGATTTGTGATATGGATAACATTTTTGAAAGTACCAGATCTTTTTTGCTTATCTAAACCATAACCAATATGGTCATAAGATTACTATGATCTCTATCACTCTATCGTCATGGGATCAAACAAACAAGACAAAACATGGGTGTCTTGGCACTAGCACCTCCGCCTACCACCAAAAAGGTGTTATGTATGTATATATATAAACCTTAAATCTTTTTCAGGTTGGGGCTGATTTAGTTCATATATTCTGTGCATCTTCAGCTGCAACTGTCATTAAGTCATATAGTCCGGAATTAATAGTTCACCCATTGTTGGATCAAAGTAACTCTATAACAGAAATAGCATCTTGGTTTGACAGACTTCATGCTATAGTTATAGGCCCTGGACTAGGCAGACAAAAAGAGATATTTGATGTGGTTTCAGAATTAATTGAGATAATTAAAAACAAGAAAATACCTCTTGTAATAGATGCAGATGGTTTGTTTCTTGTAACTGAAAACCCTCAGCTACTAAATAATTTTTCATCCCTGGTAATATTAACTCCTAACAAGATTGAGTATGAGAGACTTACTAAAGTAATGGATGAAAACAATCTTGGTCAAAATATTACTATAATGAAAAAAGGTGATATTGATGAATTTATAAGCCGAGATCAAGATGTTACTTGGAAATCAAATACAGGAGGTTCTGGTAGAAGATGTGGAGGGCAAGGAGATCTATTATCAGGTTCTATTGCCACATTTTTACATTGGACTACAAAGAATATTGATAAAATTGATGTTGAGACACCAAAAAAGGCCTTAATGGCTGCTGCATTATCAAGCTATGCTGGATCTTCATTAGTAAGATTATGTAATGAAAAAGCCTTTGCACTAAAAGGTCGTAGCATGCTAGCATCTGATATGATCGAACACATCCATGAAGCTTTTGAAGAACTATTTGGTCAATGAATAAGTGTATGTTATTGTTTTAAAGGTGAAACTAATCATGATTAATATAAGAATAAAATTTAATCTTATATTTCTTAGACTAAGGGCCTCTTCCTCTATCTTCAAGTAAACTGTTGATTAGTTAATAATACTAATTGCCAAGTAAAAGTGCAGAGTATCATCTATCAATTTCACAAGTGAAAATTAAGTATCAAGTAACTATAGAGCCACAAAGTTATCTGGCCCGGTGGCCAAAACTGGAAACAAAGACGTCAATTGAAATTGTCAATCTAGCTGCCAGTCGCTGACATATCCGCCATTGGTTGTTTACTCAATGTATTTATTTTTCCTGCATTATTTAAAACTAGTGAAAATGCCGAAAGCTTTAAAAAGTGATGCTAGGAACGTTATACTTCAGGTATTAAATTTTACGTAGGATGACAAGCGTCTTCCGACATCAATAATACCCTTCGAAAAATTGTATTAACGCGTAGCTGCCACCAAAGGTTTGTGTTGTCAACTTTATAAAATAAATTCCACGAAAACAGAATTATGTACGTACTAGTAGAATATAATATGTAAGTACATATCATAAACTAAAATGTATCTTACTCGTCTCATTTTACGTTACGTGCGTGGTGGCCTGTTGGTAAATGGACCAGACGCGGCAGCCAACTTGTTCACGCTGGTTGCGGGTTGGAATCTCAGGTCACACTTCTGAGTTTTCGGAGCCATGCTTGTATTGATAAAAACGCGCTATAACGGTGAAGGAAAACATCGTGAGGAAACCTGCATACCATAGCGATTTATTAGAATTTCTATGGTATGTAAGTCCACCAACCCGCATGAGGCCAGCGTGGTGGGCTATATGGCCTGTGATATGGCCTAACCCCCCGCAATCGTACTCTCGATTGTGGAGGAGAATACAGATACACTTTTTTAAGGGTTTTGGGGAGCGATTTGTTAGAAATCGTGTGAAGGAAAAATAATATGCAGATGAAACTGGTCATTTTCTCGACACTATTGATCGGATTGAAAAATCTTACTTTACCCCATTTATTGCAATATCTATTTTTAATGGCAACACCAAATTCGATTACAGCGACTCTCTCACCGGGTCAGATAACTTTGTGGCTCTATATATGCTGATTAAGTGTATGACATAAATCATTGATCAAATCACCAGTTTATTATTACATAAAATGTGTAAAAAGTACTTATTTATAACAACTAAAAAGTCCTATGTTCTTCCTTATGAAGAGTCAATGTTTGTTTCTTGAACAATAAAAAATGGTCTAACCATTATGGTACTGATTAGTGTAATCATAGGATTAATGTTACTCGGGTATCATAAAATTGACATGTGATGTTGCAGATGACTTTATTTAATGACTACTGACTAGCCTATTTGATACTTTACTTGAGGGTGGTGAACGAGGTCCTAAGACAAAAGGTACTTTTTTTGTAATCTTTGATTTGAGTAATGTTTTATAATCATTTATATACAATAAAAAAAATAGCCATACTGATAATTTTTTATCCTTAATAATATCATCTTTACCCAAGTAAACTATGCAATTAAACATAGAACTTCCCTTTGAACAATGTTGCTGTAACATAATTTGATTTCCATGACAATTTCAGGAGATTTTTCAGTTTTAAAATGTCTTCCCAGCATACTACTATTCAAGTATGCTATGTGGCTATTTTTATTATGAGGAATAAATAGGACAATATGGGAAAAGCAATGTAGAGAATGGAAGGCAAGCAGTGGCGTAACAATAGGGTGGCATAGTGCGCCAAATAACACGGGCCCCCGGCCTAAGGGGCCCCCGGCTCGGCAGGGCCCTGGTACCGACAGGGTCTCAGGTCCGATAGGCCCTCGGCTCGATAGGGTCTCAGGCTCAAACAAAACAGGTAAGCAGAGAACAATGTAACATTAATAACGAAATTAATAAATAATTGGCTACATATTTAAAATGACAAACATTTCACATTAATATTAGATTTAAATGTTTTGTTTTTGTTTCATTACAGTGTAATCTTAAGCAGAAAAGAATAAAATAAAATGTAATGAATATTAATTTTTATTATAGAAACTACGTGGTAGCGAAAAACTAAAGAGAAAGAAGAAGTGTGAAGCAATAAATAAAAAGTTACCTAAAATAAGCCAGTGTTTTGGAAATGAGCAATTAATTGAGGAAAAATCGAGTAAACAGAGTCAGAGAAAGTAAAGAGAGAAATGAACAAATGGACGAAACTAAAAATTCTATAGCAAATCTCGGCGATAGTAAATATTCAGACTCAAAACAATCAAAACCAAGTACTACGAACAAAAATGAAATTGAACCATATTAGTAGGAGTAGAAAATACCTATTAAATCTTCATATGTTACAGACAAGTGTGGCAAAAAAGTCGAAGTTTATTAATAAAAAAAAACGATTTGTGATTGAGAAAGGTCACTGTAAGCCCAATGGCCCCTTCTTATGAGACTGTAATAATAAATAATAAAAAAACGTAGAAGACCTTTCGCTGACGATATAGTTTTTGATGGAGGAATCGCTGGAGGAGCTGCCACAGATGCTGCACGGCCTGGCTTCAGTCTTACAGCGAATAGTTGATAAAATTAACTTCAACAAAACCAAAGTAATGATCAACTACCACATTGATCCAACCTGTCGCTGTATGTGGCCACCAGCTCGAAGTTGTTTCCGAATATGCCTGGGGCAGACTCTTTAACAAGGTAGAAATATCTTTGAAAAAGGGACTACATGGAGGTTCCAGCTGGGCTGGGCAGCATTTGGTAAACCACGTCGAATCTTCTCGTCACCTAAGTTATAGACCTAAGTTATAGACACCAAACAGAATAAGCAAGTGCGCTGGCCACATCTGTCGAAAAACCGATGACCGTTGGAGTAAACGTATTTTTGAGAGGAGACCACGTCTTAGCCAATGCTCTCTAGCTAGGTGGAGTGATGACTTGTAAAAGGTCGCTGCTCGATGCTGGATGTGACAAGCTGACGACACGGCAAAATGATGCAATTTGGAGGAGTACTATGTCCAGCAGTGGACAACAAAAGGATGAAAATGAATAAACAAAATGTTTGAGTTGAGGGTTATGACGACTGGAAACGAATTATTAATGCAATAAATAGACACGAAATAACGAAAATTCACTTGGATTTAAGTTTTTTGTATGAATAATCCTGGTTACATTGGAAATTGGAACACAACAATTCATATAAAAAGAAACACTTTTTGGGGTCAGGAACTTACTATACTCCACGAAGATACCAATTTAGTTTTTCGTGGTCATAGAGATAACGCAGATAGTAGTAGGCCTAAAAGAACTTAAGAGTTGTAACTAGCAAAATGGATCCTAATTTAGAGGAATAAGTTAATTGGCCAGATAAAATATTTAAGCCCGAAAATACGAAATGAGCTAATTGCTGTTTTGGGCCTAAATTTACTCTATTATCTTTGATACAACTCAAGATAAGTTTTTCGGTACCGTGTGGCAGAAAGAAATGAAAATGGAAATCCAAAAGCACTCTAATCATTATTAGAGAATCCTTTTAGATTTCATGAAATGATCAAATATAATATGTTCAAAATCCGATGAGAAATATGAAGCCATGTCATTAAAAAGGATTCTGTACTGTACTGTATCAGCTCATATAAGTCCCACTGCAGGGTACGGGCCGTATAATCTAGCACGCTGGCCTTGGGTTGGCGGACTTAACGTACCACAGAAATTCTTACAAATCGCTATGGTATGCAAGTTTCCTTGCGATGTTTTCCTTCGTCGCCATGGTGCGTGGTGATTGACTATCAATACAAGCATGATTCCGAAAAGTCAGAGATTCGATCCCGAGACCACCATGAAAATGTTGGCGACCGCGTAAGTCAAAAAGTATTTGCATTCAGGCAGAGCCTGTCCGGGTTTCTGTTTTATGAATAAAACAGATGTTTCTATCAAGTGAAACCATACATGAGAAAAAAGTTTATTTTTAACTAGCGGCCCGGCCCAGCTTCGCCTGGGTGCTAATAGATTTCTGTACAATAATATGTACGTATTATACATATAAACATTCTTCTTGAATCACTCTTATCTATTAAAAAAAACCGCATCAAAATCTGTTGCATAGTTTTAAAGATGTAAGCATACCACAGGGTACACAGGGACAGAGAATGCGACTTTGTTTAATACTATGTAGTGATTTAAAACAGCATAAGATATTATTAAAAGCTACTACTACTAATATAGCAACAAAAAGTTTTTGAGCACCAAAGTATAATTTGATATTATTGTACCTAAAGTTGGTATTTTTTTTTCCTGTGTGCACCTAAAGTAACAATAATGTACAAATAGTATTTACCTTAGCATCCAAGATTGGGTCATCGAAAAAGCCCTCAGGTATTGGTACATCACTAGCAGGCTGTTCCTTAGCTTCTTGTGTTTCTGGTGAGGATTGTTCCCCTGTCAATACAATATATCATTAAAATGCATTTTATTTGCAAACTTTTGTTTATTTGAAACTAATGATATTACTTTTTGTCAAAGATATTCAAATGCCAAATACCACTGACTGTTCTAGTGATCATGTCAATGTCATAAAATTTATTAGAGTTATTGCGTTTGGTGCAGGGACCGAAACCGGTAACGAAAATACCGGTATTTTTTGGTATCAACCGAAAAAAATAATACCGGTATTTTTAAAGGTAATACGCCAATTTTATTGGATTCCTAGAATTTAACCGGTATCATACCGGTAACCGAAATAAAGGTTACCTGTGTATGTTTCATGCGCCGTTCCTTATAAGTCAAAGCGGGGGTAGTGCCTGTGTGTGGTTATACCGCCGTTTGTCTTTACTAAACATTATGGCACTATACCACACATTTATCTTTACTCATTTCATGATTTTTTCAACATAATTACACACCAAAAAAGAAATGAACCGTATTCAGCTATATTGTGTAAACAACACGGAAAGTATGATATTTATTTGTTATACAACAACAACGCATTTTGTTTTGCATTCAAGGTCTTTTTAGGTTACCGGTATTAAAACGGTTACCGTATATAAGGGTAACCTTTATATTGCGTCATAGCGGTTACCGAAATCTTAAAGGTAACCGAAATTCGTCGATACCGGTACCGTAATGTCGAATGGGTTTCGATCCCTGGTCTGGTGATATTTGACAATATTATGTACAATTTCAACATAAATATAGTTAAATTAATATAATCTGTCTGTGGGGTGAAGACTGAAGGCAGTTTGATCATAGTAATACAATAACCTTGAGTGTATATTATAAAATACTAGAAAATTAGTAGAATAATTCATACTAACCATCCTTTTTTAATAATTTAACAACAGAATTAAGTGGTGCTCGTTTAATTTCTTCATCATGATGAGATACAATTTGTGGAGCTGTATTTTTTGGTTTTTGAACAATAACTGGAGGTGTAGGGGCGTTCTTTAATATACTCTTTATCTTTTTTTCAGGTGGCGCGTCTTTAGAAGGACTACGACTTTTATGTTTTAACTTTCCAACGGTGAAATTATTAGTCAACTGCTTCAACTTCTTCGCATTTTCCACGTTATCTCTGTGCTGTTTACTATTCAAGTGCACTTGCCACACATTCTCTGATCGCACTACAGAAGAGCATAACATACACATAAGTTGTCCAGTACTATTATATTTCGCAAGGGGGTTATCTATTTTCATAGGTTTTACGTCTTTTTTCTTCCGTTCTGCCATCAATCGACGCATTTCTTCTTGCGCCTTCTTTCTCTCAACATGCATTCGCAGGGACATTTTATATTTCTTTTGAATAATATATTATATCTAATACACGTTGAAAAAACTAAATATTTACTTTTTTTGGTTTTCCAAACTATTTTCGATAACAATTGTTTACATAAATCGCAATCCCCGTGACAGGAAAAAGTTTGACATCACATTTGACATTGACAAGAACAGACCTAAAAAGTAAAGTGACAACAAAATTGGTTCTAAATCATGCTAAATTCTCATTTTATCGTCCTACAGGAACACTTCATCCTGATTAATAATAAGTTTATTGAAATAAAAGAATTACAAAGACTTAAATCTACTTATAATTAAATAAAGATAATGAGATCTTATATTCTAGCTGAACCAGAGGGTCCCAAACTAGGCGTAGCCTGTGACTTGGGATACCATTAATAGATTAAGCTTACAGTATTACATAACCACTCCCACGTCCACGTCACTGTCACTTATTTTGATAGAAATCTTCCGATTCCCGCGTTTTCAATATTCATAAACATAAAGCATTATATCCTAGTACCTATTCTAGCTACAGGGAAATAAAAAATACCTATAAGTATCTAAAACTATGCAGAATTGTTAGATGTGACAATTATTTTACAAATATAATTCAAATGTGTTGTAAACAAATAATAAAAATTCTATACAGATCGAATTTCAATGGTTTTTCATTTTCAAATCATGTTTTCACCCATTAAATCATATTACATACCAATAAAATCCATTTGTAAATAAAGTATATACTATAAGCTTTCTTTTGATATCCATATTTTAGTACTTAAAGTTATTCTTATCTTATAAAAAACCAAAAAAATATACCCATAATCACATAACCAATTTTTGTTACGTTTGCGTTTTGCCATTATTGCTTAGTGACTCCCGAGTTCCGGATTACGATTTAATGTTGCCAAGTAAGAACGAGATTTAAGAAAATAACACCTGGATGATCGATGAACTTTGATCGGTATTTTTTTTTGTTTAATTATGTGTTTTAGAAGTCATATTTAAATACAAATTACATACTGGTGAAATGATGAAATATGATTTTATAGACTATGTATGTAAGGGGCGTGCGCTCCTTGTAGGCAGAAATGCAGTGCTTTACTTGCCATACACAGATATTTTAATAAAACATTCGTACGTTTTAGATGACTTTAATTAATAGTAAATAAAAATACTGGTGGTAGGTCTCTCATATGTGAGAGGCCATCTGGGTAGGTACCACCGCAATGTCTATTTCTCCCGTGAAACAACACTGCTTAAATGCACTGTTGTGTTTCGGATTGAAGGACATTGTAGCCAGAGCAACTATTGGACATATTGAGACTTAACATCTTATGTCTCAGGATGGCGAGCGCAGTGGAATATTGCTACTGTTCATGAGCGGTCGTATCGCTTACCATCAGGCGAACGGCTTGCTCGTCTCGCCATTCAATGCAATAAAAAAAAAAAGAATAAACAAAATATCATAATATAAAAACGCCTAATATTTTATAAATAGCACGTATTTGCAAGCACACTAACATTATGTTTGCCAGGAATTTAATGACAACGGCGCTGCAAAATAATGTATCCACAGACCAAGTAGTACTACAGACGGCCGACTCGCTTAACCCCTAGGGCCTAGACTGTCGTTTGTCATGACTGTAGACGGTTAGACAGTCGGAAACGCCAGGCGCGGCTTCAAGCAAAAAGTAACCTATTATCATTGAAATAGGGTTCATTTTAGTGTGATATAAAAAAAATTAGCAAAATAATGCAATTGATGTAACTTTTTTCAAATTCAGATATTAGTATTTGTGTAGATTACAAATAAAACCCTTCAAATGATATAAACAACTATTTATTTCATTTCATTCATACATTCAAAAGTATTCGTCGAAATATACAAATGTGTTTATTACAAATATGACATTTTAAGTTGAAATAAAGTACACTTTTGCCTTACATAGCTAACATTTTTCCAAGGTTCCCAACTGGGCGTACCTGAATGGGAGGTACCAAAGATACGAAAAAATTTAAAGCCTCTTATATTGGATTATATTTACATAAGCATATGTACTATGTTATAAGTAATAGAAATCTTTCATCATAAATAAAATTAGATATTATTAAAATTCTGACATTTGGTACATTGACTTTACACATTATTCATTTAAATATTTATATGAAACTAATATGAAGGGGTGCGTGGGGTAAGTGCGTGGTGGCCTGTTGGTAAACGGACTAGACGCGACTGCCAACATGTTCATGGTGGTCGCGGGTTCGAATCCCAGGGCACACCTCTGACTTTTCGGAGTCATGTGTGTATTGATAGTCAATCACCACGCACTAAAACGGTGAAGGAAAACATCGTGAGGAAACCTGCATACCATAGCGATTTTTAAAAAATTTCTATGGTATGTAAGTCCGCCAACCCGCACTAGGCCAGCGTGGTGGACTATATGGCCTAACCACTCTCAATCGTACTGTCGATTGTAGAGGAGGCCCGTGCCCTTCAGTGGGACGTATATGGGCTGATACAGAGACAGAAATATGAAGGGGTAGTAAATAAACACAAAAAAAGAAATCGAACAAACATGAATTTAGATAATAATAATAAACATTTTCAATTGAATTAATTAGGATGCAACAACAATACATGTATTTATAAAATTACGAAGTGTCTACTGTTTGTGATTGTAACATTCATAGAAGTCAAACAAATATTTGGAGAGAATATTTATATTTTTGATTATTGAATTGATGAGTAATGATTTCTTATAAGTTACGAGCATTATTTTCCAAATATTCAATTGTTTCCTTGACGTCACTTACACTGCACGTTTAATACACGTATTCACTGCACATTAATCACAGCACAAAGCAATCCTTTCTGGTTATTACATTTGCAAATTCACTAAAAGAAAATACAAGTAAATCTATCGACGCATTTGTTGTAAACAACATGGCGGCCCGGGGCGCAGACAGGCGCTGTTACACAATTAACGCTGGGTACCTCTATATTTATCGGTAGATGGCGCTGTTACACAATTAATGCTGGGCATGCATAGAATGGCTTAACACATCATTATTCGCCAATAGATGTCAGGAAGTCATATTTTCAGTTTGTACTTCAGGTTTTTTTGTAACATTTTTTAAACATTAATCCTAATTATTAATATTCCTCTTTCCTAATTAATATCCTAATTAATATATTAACATAATATTGTTCGGGTTCGATTCCCGCACCGAAACAAATATCTGTGTGAAGTAGAGGTATTTGTTTCGGGTCTGGCTATTAGTGAGACCGAAAAGTCTGTTGTAGTTCCTGATACCCACGACACAAGACTAGTTCTTTGTGTGGGGTCGAGACTATAAATGTGACTGCTGGGTGTATTTATTTATTTGTTTTATTACATTTTTGGATATTTAGGAGACTGTTCCGCCCTGACACCCGGCACTGCAACTCCTGTAAGCCAGGATCAACAGTGGCACGCAATGTAATGACACCAAGCATTTGAAGCTCGGCGAGTCTCCGGGAATGTCTAACTTGTCTTTAACCCGCAGCGAAATGAATCAGAAAGTTAAATTAATAGAAGGAGTTGGAAATATATAATGTCCACTTCCCTCCGTGCAAAGCGGGTGACAAAACATTGAACTAAAGAGGTAAATGACCTCCCAAAAAGACTTTTACAGCCGGAGAAGCCAGCTGTAAAGCACCACGGTATTCATTATTACATTTAAATGGGACCTATTGTGTGAGCTGTTATACTTGATTCCAGTAATAGGTATGGCAAAAACGCCGGAAAGCACGGAAATTCGTCCTAGTCTATTTTTGGATATTTGATTACAATATATGACATCATATTTTCAATAAACAATGATGTGTGGGATTTAATAATGGCAACTTTTCAATAATTTTCGCCAGCCCCCAAACCATTTAAAATCCACTAAAAGCAATGTTTCCCAACCAGGACCAAACTACCAGATTTTGTGGAAAATCCACTAAGTTGGCAACACTGGTGAAAAAAAGCTTGAAAGATGGCCGCCCATGTAATTTCTTGTCCAGACGATATTTGATACAGATGTTAACCGGTTTAAAACAGCGCGGGGGCCAATAAATAAGTTACTATCTACGTGTAATAACATGAATGGAATATAAATTACTTAGTCCTATCAAATGTTAACATTGTTATACCTAGTTCATTAATGTATTTATTGATTTTGCATTAATGAAATTTTAGCGATCGAGACATGCAAAGCTGTTATCCTTTTTTATAGTGTTTGGTTTAGAAACCAAATTATAGTTTATGGTAGATTTTTAAGAAAATATCCTTAATTACAACGAGATTTGTATAGGTAAAGGTACTGGTAGGTATAGCGTAATCCATTACAATCAAAAATTGTAATAGTATTTAAAAATTACGAATAAGGGTAGGTAAGTGGTGGTTGAAAATTAAAACAAAATAAAAATAAACAATTATTATTATTTCAATCAATGAATAAATATGTAGGAATAAATACTGACAATTTCAAATCTATAAACTAATAATTAAAGATTTGTACGATTTATTTAGTTTTTTTTTTTATTTGGCCCGGCATAGTAGCCCGGCACAGTGCCTCTGCCTCTGCCTCGGCTTCTGCCTCGGCCTCTGCCCGGGCCTCGGTCTCCCCCATTTCCGCACTGCCCGCTCAATGTAAAGTTCAAGTTAACTCTTAGCACTAGTGATGGTTTTTTATTTGTTTAATTGACACAAACTATGCATGCACTCTATCACTGAAATAAAAAAATAAAACACTCACGAGCATTCTTGCTTTTCCATCGATGACCTAAAATTGAAAATGTATTTTATTATTTTTCTTTTTTATTTCAATAAATTTGTCCAAATGTAATACTAGTTTTGTATCAGAATAACTACGTTAGTAAAGCCGGGTACAATTTATAAGATGCGGCTGATGAACGCAGCTGAAGATATTTAGAAAATTGAAGATTCTGCCGCGCCGCGTCCAAGAGACCCTGAATATTGTACCACTCTTCAGCCGCGTCCGGCAGTCTTATAATTTGTTTTTGGCTTAATAGTAGATCATTTCAATGTTCGGATTATTCGCAGTCGCGCATCTATACTTTATCGTAATGTACGTAACGGTTTGCGGTCCCTGATGGCGGCTTCCATTCCGTACATATATATTTTTTTAATAGCCTAGATTGTGTCCCACTGCTGGGCAAAGGCTTCCCCTTTATCATTCCATTTGACCCTGTCCTCGGCGAGCTCTTGTGATTTTGGCTCGAATGTATCCAACTCGTCTTTCCACGGTTTGGATGCATATTTGGAGAGGAAATATTGAAATATTTAAACTGAATTAATAAATTAATTCTTTGATATTGAAAATTTAAATCACCATATAATTGGCTTCATCATACTTAATTTATAACAATCACATCCAACATCAAACATACCACACATTCTAGTTTGAACAAAAACTTTGGAACGCAAACTGATCTTACAAAAAATGGCGCGCGACTTTCTACGGAATACTGGAAATCAATTAAAATATTGAATTGTTTTGATATATTTTCAATTATCAAATGGCACCTATTTATTCTTTATGATATGTTTTCTCTCTCTAACACTTTATTTATCATTTTTTCATAGAATTAACACAGAAATATTTAATGAAAACCGACAAACAACGACCGTGATTTACTTTCGTGTCTAAAAAACTTCGAATCACGCGTTGAATATGGCTTATTTTTAGATAATTGATAATTATTAATGTAAAGGTATCTTTTATTAAACTATATAACAACAATAAGAGAGTTGAAAATCAATATTTACATTTTTAAAAAATCCTGCGCACCACTCGTCGTTGTTCTTAAACAACACACGAGTTTGCCTGTTTTTTTTTAAATATGCCTATTGCTAATGTCTTTTTGGCCAATGTTACATTAAAGGTACTTTATTCAAGCATTATATATATTTTTTTCATAACGCTTTTTATTAATATATTTTGAATTTAGGACGCTTTTTCATTACTAGTGTATTTTCCTATAAAAATGACAGCTTACGTCAAAATTGGAGGTCGGGACGTTTTAGTGGATAATAACCTCAGACTAAATACTCTCTAGACGTAGCCATGCCGTGGCCGCACAAGAGACAGATATATAATTCTTCAGTGTGGCCATGTTGGGAAAAATTCCTACTTTTGGTGGGTACTAACACAGGCCAACATAAGCGTTGCCAACCGTACGATTTAAATCGTATTTATTCGTATATCATATTTATTATTAAATGATAATGAGTTTATGATTATTTTTTACTTTTTAGTTCGATCTTATATGAAAGCTTGTTTTTTTAGTTTTTAAACTATAATTTAATTGCTTGCACTAAAACATCTATCTTCGGCTGTCTTATCAAAGAAAGACAACTGCGCGCAAATTACCAATTATATAGGTAATATATTTTCAACAATAATATTTTGTTTATTATTCTGGATAAAATATAAAATAATATCATATAGTTTTTAAATTATTGCGTCGTCATCAGTCCTGGATACGTATGCAAAATTTCAAGTCAATCCGACGTTTTGAAGTGCTCGAAAATCGACTTCACAGATTCTGTTACATACATATAGGCGAAGTTAATAAAACGGTGTTAAAAATAATTAATGATCAACTACTTACATGAACACATTTTATTGGGACTGCTTTTGGTTTTACTAAAACATTCTTCTTTTTATAATCAATAAAAGATAAAAATATAATAAAAGGAATCTATCTCGAAATGTATTGAGCAAATTTTAAAATTATTTGTTGGTTGCCAATTTTGGTGTCCATTAGCTTCCACCCATTTAATTCTAATTACTGTTAGTAGGAAACCTAAAATAAGAAGTAATTTTATTTTTTTACGTATGAATAACGCTATGTATGCAAGGAATAATATGCAAGTATTATCTAAGGTAAACCAATTTTCATAACAAGGTAACACTAAACTTTTAAGAAATTAAGGTTATTTAATATTATTTGTAGAATTTCTAAATGTAATCGATATTTCTCTAAGTAAAACAATTTGCATTGATATTAAAATACAACATTATTTACCAATAAACGACAAAATAATTATAATGTAACATAAATGAGTAACTTACGAGTGAAATGTTATTCCACAAATTTTTCGTTCACTGCGGCTTTTGCAGCCTAAAATACTACAACCCACCATTGCATATACACTATAGTCACTAATATTTGTATAAATTGCTGCTTTACACTATCCAAAACTATTAAAATATCGGAAAAACTAATTGACGTATATTTGTTTGACAAACTGCGCTTATTGACAAATAAAAAAACCGGCCACGGTGACAAGGACAAAGAAAAAAACTCTGTCTCTTTTACGCACACTAATTTTTAACTTGCGGTCTCACTCTTATTTCTCACGTTCCAGTTATGGCTACGTCTAGATAGTATTTAGTCTGAGATAATAACCGAAAAAATAATAATTATTAGCATGTATGTGTGCAATGTATGAAGTGACAATAGTGTTGAAACAATGTAAAAGACGATAACAAAACTTAATAATAAAAATGGAACTAGAATAAAACTAAAATTAAATATTACTTATTCCAGGTACAATTGAGCTCACAAGTCTTTCAGTAGCATCATAATCTAAATGTATTAAAAATTTGAAAATTTCGGTAGAGCACTTTTTGACTGAAGAGTTCTTTACCGGACACAGTCTCGAGACCTTGTTGTAGAGCGAAGGGTGAGCATAGTATTGGAACCTTTTTGCGATTCCTGCGTAGACAAATAATACTATTTTCTGTCTACGGATTCCTGCCTGAAGTCAATTTTGAGACCTATCACAGACTAATAAGAAAATATAGAGTCACAAAGTTATCTGGCCCGGTGGCCAAAAGTGGAAACAAAGACGTCATTTGAAATTGACAATTTACCTGCCACTCACTGACATAACCGCCATTGGTTGTTTACTCAATGTATTTATGTTTCCTGCATTATTAAAAAATAATGAAAAATGCCGAAAACTTTAAAAAGTGACGCTAGGAACGTTAGACTCCAGGTATTCAATTTTACGAAGGAAGATAAGCGTCTTCAGACACCATTAATACCCTTCGAAAAAAATTATCAACGCGTAGCTGCCACCACAGCCTTGTGTTGTCAGCTTTTCAAAATAAATTCCACATAAACAGAATTTTGTACGTACTAGTAAAATAGGTGTAAGCACATATCATAAACTAAAATGTATCTTTACGTGCGTGGTGGCCTGTTGGTAAATGGACCTAACGCGGCTGCCGACATGTTCACGGTGGTCGTGGGCTCGAATCCCAGGTCACAAATATGACTTTTCGGAGTCATGTGTGTATTGATAGTCAATAAATACGAACTAAAACGGTGGAGGAAAACATAGTGAGGAAACCTGCATACCATAGCAATTTATAAGAATATCTATGGTATGTAAGTCCACCAGCCCACATTAGGCCAGCATGGTGGACTATATGGCCTAACCACCTTCAATAGCACTCTCGATTGTAGAATAGGGCAGTTCCCAACTGTGGGACATATAGTATATGGGCTGATACAGATACACTTGTTTAAGGGTATGGGAAGCGATTTGTTAGAAATCTTGGGAAGGAAAAATAACATGCAAATAAAACTGGTCCACTCATTTTCCTGACACTATTGATCGAATTGAAAAATCTTACTTCACCCACTTTATTGCTATATGTATTTTTAATGGCAACACCAAATTCGACAACAGCGACTCTCTCACCGGGTCAGATAACTTTGGGGGACTATACCTATATCTTAGAGTATTTATATATAGAGGGAGCGCTGTCATACATTCGCGGTTTGAAAAACGTAGATATTTTCTTGTTCGTAATGTTGGTAGCGCACCTATATTAGTGAAAATTGAATTAATTATTTAGCAATAAATTGCTATAAATTCCTTTATTAGCCGAAATTATATTTAGCTATTATCCTTTTAAAACGAGTTTAAGTGGAATTAAATATACCTAAACTGCTTATTTTTAATTTTTTTTCAAATAATTTATGTAAGTTGCATAACCTGTTCCAATATTAGCCAATAGAAGGGCAGAAAAAGGTGGCCCGGCACCACCATTTTTATCTACGTTTTTGAAGTACCAGCGCTCCCTCTATATATATATATACTCTAAGACCTATATTTCATTTGGTCTTGAAAATTGATATCGAATTTAAATATAATGCATTTTGAATTAAATACTTCATGCTGTACATCAGAAATAAATACCGAAGTAAATTAAGTTTACTCACCCACAGTGGGCCAGTATTTTAAAGTAATGACTATTTTACTTACGCCTTTTTAAATGGGACTATTAACACACAAATACGACCTGGCGACCTTCAAAAAACGAGCGTATTCCCACCTCAAAGGCCGGCAACGAATCTCCATGCCCTATGGTGTTGCAGATGTCCATGGGCGGAGGTGTTCACTTACCATCAGGTGCACCGCATGCTCGGTTGCCCCCTATAATATAAAAAAAAAAACACACGTGGCCTTGTATTTTTATTAGATATAATACATAATCAATAAATAACTCCCAACAGTCACAAAGCTAGTCCTGACACCAAACTTAAATCAGTAACGTATTGTATTATAATAATTATTTATTTATTTATTATATCAATAGTTCAGTAGGGCGATTCACGTATTAAAATAAGTTCAGCTGCAGTGCAGTTGCGGTTAAGTTTCGATCAAAACAGCCCTTTTCGTATTCTCGTAATTTTGACAACCGCTGTCAAATACGCTCGCGTCAAGTTCGCGTTACGCAAACGTTTTAGCGTATTCTACTGCTGCGCGTATATGTCTATGTCAAACAAATTTCATACGGCTGACGTACAGTTGACGCGCAGTTCACGCGCAGTAGTGCGATTCACGTAACTTTTTGACGCGCCGATCAAGTTGCGGTGCGGTTACAATGAAGTTTACGCTTTGGTACAAAATGGTATTCTTGTAAGTGTTACGCTGCGCGTGAACTGCGCGTCGCGTCGTAGTGATTACTTTCTCTATGCTGCGCGTGAGCTGCGCGTCAACTGTACGTCAGATGTATGAAATTTGTTTGACATTGACATATACGCGCAGCACTAGAATACGCTAAAACGTTTGCGTGACGCGAACTTGACGCGAGCGTAATTCGAGAATACGAAAAGGGCTGTTTTGATCGAAACTTACCGTTGACGCGCAGCTCACGCGCAGCTCAACACTTACAAGAATACCATTTTGTACCAAAGCGTAAACTTAATTGTAACCGCACCGCAACTTGATCGGCGCGTCATAAAGTTACGTGAATCGCACTACTGCGCGTGAACTGCGCCTCAACTGTACGTCAGCCGTATGAAATTTGTTTGACATAGACATATACGCGCAGCAGTAGAATACGCTAAAACGTTTGCGTGACGCGAACTTGACGCGAGCGTATTTGACAGCGGTTGTCAAAATTACGAGAATACGAAAAGGGCTGTTTTGATCGAAACTTAATCGCAACTGCACTGCAGCTGAACTTATTTTAATACGTGAATCGCCCTACTGAATATTGATATAATAAATAAATAAATAATAATAAAAGGAGTCACGAGCCCGAATTTGATTAAAATTAAAACTGCATAACTACAGAAGAATCGAATCTGATGATATTGAAAAAAAAAACTTTCAGCATTATTCGCTATTCCTCATAGTTTCGGATTTGGCCATCCAAACCCATTTGAAAAACTCTCCCTGTATATACTTTACTACAAATAATGTACTCTGTGGAGTAGATTTTTAAATAAATCCGCCATTGATTTAAAAACTAAGCCATACGGCACGTTTGCAGTTTCAAAAAAATAATGTCAGTTAAATCCTGGTTAAATTCGCATTGTTTTACGTAGGTATCAGCGTAGTCTCAACGGTCTCAACCAGTCTCAACGTGCACACTTGCACCACCTAGTGTTTCTTTTATCATAAACAAAAAACATATCAATAGTATTTATTACCTAATTCAATACATAATGTAGCTTAATCATTATTAATTTTATTCAATACAAGCATAGAAGAAAATAAAACCCAACCTTTATTCCGTAACGGAAATTATTTAACCTAAAATTCAAATACCACCATAGACACATAACTCTATAGAGTATGTCAAATTCAAGCTAGTTTTTGGTGCTTCAGTTGGTAGTCGCCAATTTTTTTTCAGATTTTCAAAGCTTAATGCTAATAATACTTTGCGAATATCCAATGTAAAAACCATCTGCATTATTAAAATAAGTTTGCATAATTCGTTTTTGTGGTACATACTAACGTAACCGTTGTTTTTGGAACGGGAACTAAGTTTTGAATAATCACTTATTAGTGACTTCGTAAGCTGTGTTTATCCCTTATGCTGTGATATTTCAGCATTATTTTAGTTCAAAAATGGACATTGACGTTAGTAAAGAGAATATTCAACCACTAAGAGGTGGAAGAAACCTAGTGCAATTGGGTACGGCGTTGCAGGCTCAGTCGGATGTGGATGCCCAAAAACAGCTGCAGTTGCAGAAAGAGTAAAGCAATTCCTTATTTATATTGTTAAATATATATTTAGCATTGTATTATTTCTATAAATTACCGAGAAATCTTTTTTGTTGTTGCTAAATTACACTATCGAAGATCTGGATTGTTTTCTCTAGTTTAACACTTAAAAACGAACTTAACATAATAAGCAGTGCCCCGTCGTTCTACAGGGAACATGAAGCAGCTATTAGAAACTACCAGGGACCTGATCCTCTGGATCCCTGGTTCAATTACATTCAATGGGTTGAACAGTCTTACCCCAAGCATGGACATGAAGGGCACATTGATAAGTTAATAAAAGACTGTCTGCAGTTATTTGAAAATGATAAGAGGTACTACCAAGACCGGAGATTTGTGAAACTGTGGATCAAATATGTGAGTAAATATTTTTACAATAATGTTAGTTACTTTAATCATTTCTGGCAAAAAAATGCAGCATTTGATTTTATCTACATAAATTGTAGTAATTAACCAGTAAAAGAAAATGTTATTACTCTATTAGTTTAAAAATGTATTTTTTTTGGGAGATTCCCTCTAAATTTTATAAATGCTATTTTTTTATAGTTTTTCTGAATTAAAACTTCACCAAGGCCCATGGTCATTGTTTACTACGTTACTGGCATGAATTCAAAGAATTCAATAAAATTTAATCATAATTTTGGCCATGCTCCAATAATGAATTGTTTTTTTGTATATGTATATGGAAAATATACATATTTTATGTTCTGCAGTTATATCATAATATGGATTTACATCATATTATTGGTGAAAGATTGTAAGAGCTTATAATTAATTTGTGAAGATATTTGCAAATCGTTTGATATATTGTGTTCAGGACCCAAAGTAGTCTACAGTCAGATAAATAGTATTTTGTGCCTGGAAACAAATAATTGATATGTTCATAATATATTTTTTTCACTTTGATTCAGGAAGCCATTTCTATATTTAATGTTACTATACATAGAAATGTTCACCATGGTTTTGTTTGGATTTTTTTATCAATAAGGGAAATTAACCTCTGAATGCCATTGCCCTATTTGAAATATTATTATTTCATCCCTTATTAATTGCAAATTCCAAATTGTCAATTAATTACAAACATAAGTATTGTATAAAACATGATGTAATCACCAGCAATTGCATAGACAAGTTGCTTTTTCCATCATCATCTTCCTGGTTTAAAATATTTTGATTGAATTATCTTAAGCCAATTAGGTGAAGTCAGAAGTCCTTGACACCAGTTGGTCTTTATAATTATAACACACTATAAATCTGTTGTATCTAAAAGAACTAATGAAATAAAAGTTAATTTCATTTAGGTTGCTCCTGTTACAATCTATTTTGATTTGAACTTTTACATTTGCATTAATTTGCTCTCTCATTAAAATAAAAGCAAATTCAGGGTTCAGCCAATATGGAGTTTCTAGATCAGTGTACATTTTCCAGGTTGACTGTCTTTCCAGTCCTCTTGAAATATACCAAAGGTTATACAACACTGGTATAGGTGTTGAATGTGCTGAGTTCTATAGAGCTTGGGCTTGTTACTGTGAAGAATCCAGTGATTACAAGAAAGCCAATCAGGTCTACATGTTAGGTCTTCAAGCGAAGGCACAACCTTTGGATGAGCTTGAGCAGGCTCATATGTGAGTTAAAAAATAATCTTGTTTGTTAATATTTTATATTTATTTAGTATCTCTGTGCTGGGATTGATGTAACTCCATAGCAATTTATGGTACATTACTTAATATTTTTTAATTTTCAGGAATTTCCAATTATTTTTTGCTCAAAGAATGCTACATGATGATTCTCCAACAAAAAGAAAAGCAGCATCAGCCTTGGCAGAAACTCGAATGGCCTTAACATCTTTGAAGACCTTCAAAAGGCGTAATATAGCTAATGCACCAGTGCAAAGAGTCGGAGAAAGTGTAAGAAGTAACATGCCTGGTGTAGTAAGACAACAAGCTAATAATTTTGATAACAGAATGCCCAACTCCAATGTTATGGTCAATGTTTATGAGGTAATTAGGAATTATTATTTAATAAACTTCTGTACAACATAAAATATTGAACCTTTTGATGTGGGTTTTTCATTGAATAATATTTCGTTTTAGGATACGCCATCAACATCTCAAGCGGTACCCGTGGCAGAGGATCCTGGCCCAGCATCTCTAGTACAAGCTTGTAGTAATGTTGAAAATGAAAAGGAAGTGGGTATGTGGACAAACCCTAAAACCAAAATGGTTCACACCAATGTTGTACCACATCAGCCACTGCCTTTTACTCGTGAGTATATTCAAGTCTCATACAGTATCATTTTATTGCAATCAAACTACATTCTTATAATTTTGTGTGGGGTATTGTGTGTGAAATATCTTTAAAATTATTATTCATTTTTAGCATATGAAGATGAAGATGATGTTTTGAGGCTACCAACAAACCATATGCCTTATTGTGTAGATGATTTATCATTTTCTGTGCCTCTTTGTGTACCTGACCCACCAGATGCAACAAAAATACCTTGTTACAATAAATCACAGGTAAATGTCGTATTTTCAGTTTATTAAGTAGTATTCACTAGATCAATGCTTATATTAACAATATATCTTTAGGTGTATGTTGATGACACTGAGTACAGTTTGGAAGAAATAAAATCGAGAAAATATAATGTAGAAAGGAATAGTAAGACTGAAAATCTTGAAGTGCAGCAATCATATAACAATATTAATGAAACTCTTGCTCAGTGCAGTGCACTTGAAACCTTAGCTAACTGCGCTTTAGATCCAGAACAAGATCATTTAGGACAACTCATGCCTTTAACAATACCTACATTGCAAAATATTACCAAAGTAACAAACATGCATTCACCCGGTGAACCAAAAGTGTTAGTGAATCTGGATTCTAAAGAGTTGAGTGAATTGTCTACAAAGAAAAATGATGAAAATCAAAAACCATTGAATATTGATAAAGAAAATCATATGAATCATTATGCAGCATCAAGTAATTATGGTGTCGAAAATGTTGGTACAAATTATGGAAAAAATAATTTAATGGAAGAGTTCAACAGAAGTCTTATGGGCAATCTTCTGGGAGATTCTGTAACTGTTAACACAAAGGAAGCAAGATGGGAACTCAGGAACTTATTTAATGACAATGGTAAGTTTAGTATGTACTTATTTTTGTGCACATTATTTAAAAAATGAGGTTACTTTATTTTACTTGTTTCTAATAGATTCCATGCTCGCCATTTCTTTGGTGCAGTAGCCTGCTGATATTACAATATGAAATATATTTTTTTATTTTCAGAGCCTTCAATAGTTCAACCAGTAGTCCAACAATTTGAAGTACCAAACTTTGACATACATGAAGACAGATCTATCACAATGGCTCTGAATACTAAGAAAAAAATGGACGTGGCTGGTGGTGATGTTAGAAATATACCCCAGAATAAGGAAAATGAAAACAAATTCCCTGTGCCTGTAGCAGCTACTCAGCAAAATGTATGAGTTTGTTTTATTTACAGTCTAGTATCATATTTTTTTTTATAATCATAATTCATATTCTGGTTTAAGGTACAAAAAAGATAATGTTCTATTGAAAAAAATAAAGTATGATAATTATTTGTATGGGACACCATTATTGATTGTACTGATGTACAAGATTTTGCCACAAGTTTCTTGCAGTGCGGGTACTAATACCCAGACATCAGACTTGTCTATTGTGTTTTTTACTTACTTTTTATCCATTTGTAGGTCAACAAAACTGCATACTATGAAGAACTATCATGTACTCAAGTGTTCAATTTTAATATCAAAGATGCTAGCACACCTAACATGTCCCAATTTAAAAAGCCAATGACATCTGTTGATCAGTCAAATAAGTTTCCATCTGTGCCAAAATTTAGCATAGATGAAAGTGTTACTGAACATGTTGATCAAGGCATGGTCAAAAGAGAGGAAATGTCTAGACAGCATGTGATGGAACAGATACCAACAGATAATCAGGGTGCTGGACTGTCAGTAATAATGGAAGCTACAAGAGAATATAACAGGTAATTTTGGGCGATGTGACTGTTTAATATGAGAAACTATAGATTTTATATAACCAAATTTTTTAACAATGTTTTTTAAATGTTTCTATACATGTCTCATTTTAGTAAATCGGGTTCAAGTTCATCAGGACAATCTACAAGAACTAATTTCACTGGTTATACTACAAACTTTGATTCCATGTATAACAATAACAATGACCCACAACAACCAACCACTTCAAAAAGGAGTTCTATATCAACACAGCCAAGACTTGTAAATGGGCAGTTTGCAAGAATTCATCCTAAGAGAGAAATGCCAGAAAATAAACCTACGCCCCCATCTGGGACGTCTTCGTCTGTGTCGTATTTCTCACATGATCATCAATATCAAAAACCTATGCCTACAAATTATAATGGCTTTTCTCCTCAGTCTCAAAGAACAATGCTAAATCACTACCAACAGAACTATAATTATCAGCAAGGCTATGGAAACAACCAAATGATGAACCAACAACCTCAACAGGGTTATGCAAGTCCTAATCCCAATGCTTATCATAGCCCACAACATCCTGGTATGCAGAGTCCTCATGCCATGAATTCATCTGTACCACCTGGGTTTCAAAGTCCAACATACTCTAACCAGGTTGGCTATCACAGTCCAGGGCATACAATGATGAGTCCTCAGCAGGGGTACGCCAACAGGCAAGAATATCAGTATCCGTCGCAGCCTGATAGACAACATATTTACGCGAATCAGCAGCAGCAACAGCAGCAACAGCAGCAACAACAGCAGCAACAGCAGCAACAACATCAACAACAGCAGCAACAACATCAACAACAACAGCAACAACATCAACAACAGCAGCAACAACATCAACAACAACAGCAACAACCAGCTGTTTTTCAAAGTCCGCCACATCAGACACAATATCAAAGTGCTCAGTACTATCAAAGAACCAATCAACCAAGTCAAGGATATAACCAACAAAACTACCATATGCAAAACCAGTATGGCAATGCAAATATGTATAACGCTGCAAATCAAAGTTACAATGCTATGCAAAATTCATATAGACAAGCTCCTAAACCCATTATGGACAATGGCTCTGGTGCATATGGTAGTTCTAGCAATCAACAGTTTCAAGTTTACCAAAGCCCACAGAATTCCCAGAATAATTATATGAATGCTTCAATGCATAGAGCAAGTGCGCCTCAAGATGCTTCAGAAATGCAGATGAGACATGATTCTCATGTTAATGTCATGAAATCTCACGAAACGACTTTAACGGAGCCAGGCGTAGGCAATAAAATGATTTCCCAAACAAAAGATCCACAACAACATAAAAGCCCAACAGCTGCCTTAAGAAACATAAGACATGACCAACCTAATACAAAACTTGGCCAAAATTCACCTGATATTGGATTTTCTAACCAATACATCAATTTTATTTCAAACAGGAATGAGCCTAAAGATAATGCGAATACACCCAAGTTTACTAATAGTCCAAATATATCACAAAAAATGCACAAAAATCTGTATGTCTCTAGTCCAGAGCAAGCTCAGATACCACCTTTGTCAGGAATGTCAGACTCTGATAGTAAAGATGGTATGACAGCTCAAACTGTAACACCTTTACAAACTGCAAAAGTCTCACACACAATAGAAAAGCAGAAGGACATCTCTAAGAGGCAGTTAGACTTTGATAACAGGGTTGATATGCAGTCTGAAGACAGCCGTGATTCTGTAACTAAAGATGGTAGAATCTCATCAATATATTCTAGGCAATCTGACATGCAATCAGATGGTTATGGCATGGATATAGATAGTGAAAATTCAATGGAATGTGGCGCATTTAAATCCACCCACTCTATTTCTTTAGTTGAGACCAGTGATATACCCAGACCGGCAGATATTGATTTTCCAAAACTGATTGACCCATTCAATAAGAGACTTCTGGATTCTTTGTTGGAATATGTTAAATTCCCTAATAAGACTCATGCAGATGGATATATAGAAGTCAGATCAGTCCCTAAACTGCAACTTGCTACACTTATAAGTGTTGGTAACAATAAGTTTTCTATAGAAAAACAGCTTGGTAAAGGCAACTATGGGGCTGTATTTCTCTGTTTGGATCTTCACACTAATAAATCAGTTGCCGTCAAATATCAGAAGCCCAGCCGCCCTTGGGAGTTTTATATTTGTCAAGAAATCAAATCTAGAATAAAGGATCCCTTTATGGTAATTATATTTAATATTTATACAGGGTATATCAAGACTGCTACCGAAAACGAAGCCGGGTGGTAGTTTAAGCGACTTCAGACACAATGCAACAGAAAAAGTTGCAAAAAAAAGCGACAATTTTTTTTTTGTAATTTTTTTCCTATTGCCATATTTTGGTGGTAAATACATTTTTTCCTAAAATAATAGTGTATACCCTTTAATTTATAAATACTCTAAGATATAAGAGAGTTTAAATTATTATTTTAGCAAAAACTATGGATTTACCACCCAAAAATGACGATATTTAAAAAATCATAAAAAATAATTGTCGCGTTTCTATGCGAAAATTTTAATTGCATTGTGTTTGTAGCCACTAAAACTACCACCCGGCTTCGTTTTCGGTAGCAGTCTTGAGATACCCGGTATGTGGTTGTTGTGACGATACTTTATTTTTACTTGCTACTATACATACTGACATGTTATCTTCTTTGCAGTTGCCTGGCTACATGGACATCACAACAGCCTTCTTAGGAGAAAATGCAAGTTTATTTGTATCAGAATATTCGAAATACGGATCTCTATTGGATGTTGCTAATAAAATAAGAGCTGCTACCTCTAAATGCATTAATGAATTCATTGTAATATTGCTTACATCTGAGATGCTCTCTATAATTCACTACCTACATAAAGCACAGATCATTCATGCAGATATTAAGCCTGATAACTTTCTGCTGATGAAAATGTAAGTGGTTTACTTTTTCTACACATACAGGGTATATCAAGACTGCTACCGAAAACGAAGCCGGGTGGTAGTTTAAGCGACTTCAGACACAATGCAACAGAAAAAGTTGCAAAAAAAGGCGTCAATTTTTTTTTCGTTATTTTTTTCTTATGACCATATTTGGGTGGTAACTACATGTTTTCCTAAAATAATAGTGTATGCCCTATTATTTATAAATACTCTAAGGTATAAAAGAGTTTAAATTATTATTTTAGCAAAAACTATGGATTTACCACCCAAAAATGACGATATTTAAAAAATCATAAAAAATAATTGTCGCGTTTCTATGCGATTTTATTTATTGCATTGTGTTTGTAGCCACTAAAACTACCACCCGGCTTCGTTTTCGGTAGCAGTCTTGAGATACCCGGTATAATTGTCTTACAATTCTGTTTTAAATAAAACATTTTTATTTTATTTATAGACCTACACAAGAATGGAGAACCCCATCTTTACAACTAATTGACTTGGGTTGCGCGATAGATATGTCCCTATTTCCAGAAGGCACTACATTTAGAGAAGTATGTTTTATACATCATATCACCATATACATTCATTTGCAAAAAAAACGGGCACCTAAGCAATGAACCATTTCAAATGTTACTATTGGTTTGTTTGATAATTATAGGTAGTTTTACTTTCACAATTTTGTAAATTAATAAGCAAATAATCGTTTTCGTCAGTATTATCATAAAATTTTGATAACATTTATGGGTTTTAATGCTAAAGTTCACTAGTAGTGTATGCTCGCTAGTAGTGCATATGCTCGTGAAGTAAAAGTTAACAAAGATTTTTGTTTGTTTTTTCTTTAATAAAGTAAAAGCAGATAAATGTTTAGTATCGAGTGTGACCCCCTCTAGCTGAAATCACAGCTTGAATTCGTCTGGGTATGCTAGCGAGGATATCCCGGATACTTGCTTGCGGAATACGTTCCCACTCCGCGGTAATCACATTCCTCAGCTCTCTGATGGTCTGCGGAGCCGGTTGTACTGATCTCATGCGTCGTTTCAGAACGTCCCAGACATGCTCTATAGGATTGAGCCTGGTTCTGGAAGAAAACCATGTATCCAACCACGGGATGATCGTTTTCTTGTGAGTCGCGCATTGAGAAATCGCAAGTCTTTGTATGTGGACCTTAAGAACAACCTCGAAGACGTAAGAAATGTGCATATTAGTCTATGGACGGTCAGGAGGAGGCTTCTCGCGGCCAATATACGCAGTCATCGCTCGGCCCGCGGCCCTAAGTTACTCCGTGAGCACAGAGTTGCCAGGCTTAGGTTTGCTCGAAATTGTGAGTCATGGACTCAAGAAGACTGGAATAGGGTATTGTTCTCCGATGAAGCCAGGATATCTCTGTTCGGTGAAGATCGACGTCGGCGAGTGCTACGAAGACGAGGAGAACGCTTTGCAGAGGCTTGTTTTGAAGAAATCACACCTTATGGTGGGGGCTCTGTTATGTTTTGGGCAGGGATAAATTCAATGGATCGTACAGAGTTAGTCTTCATTGAAAACGGCTCACTGACTGGACATCGATACATAACGGAAGTTCTAATTCCTCATGCACAACCCGCATTGGCCGCTTTAGGCGAAGACTCAATTTTTATGGACGACAACGCTCGCGCCCACCGGTCTGGCGATGTGGAAGCGTATGTGCAAGAGGTCGGCATTCGTCGTTTGGATTGGCCAGCTCGAAGTCCCGACCTCAATCCTATAGAGCATGTTTGGGACGTTCTGAAACGACGCGTGAGATCAGTACAACCGGCTCCATAGACCATCAGAGAACTGAAGAATGTGATTACCGCGGAGTGGGAACGTATTCCGCAAGCAAGTATCCGGGATATCCTCGCTAGCATACCCAAACGAATTCAAGCTGTGATTTCAGCTAGAGGGGGTCACACTCGATACTAAACATTTATCTGCTTTTACTTTATTAAAGAAAAAACAAACAAAAATCTTTGTTAACTTTTACTTCACGAGCATATGCACTACTAGCGAGCATACACTACTAGTGAACTTTAGCATTAAAACCCATAAATTTTATGATAATACTGACGAAAACGATTATTTTCTTATTAATTTACAAAATTGTGAAAGTAAAACTACCTGTAATTATCAAACAAACCAATAGTAACATTTGAAATGGTTCATTGCTTAGGTGCCCGTTTTTTTTGCAAATGAGTTTATATACTTGTTTCGGCTTCTTAACAATAATAAACTTATTTTTCCAGTTAATCGCTACGGAAGGCTTTACATGCACGGAAATGCGAGAAGGCAAACCATGGACGTATCAAACAGACCTTTACTGCTTAGCTGGAACTATACATGTCATTCTAATGGGTAGCTATATGAAAGTAGTACATCGTTTAGGACAATGGAATATCGATAAGAAATTACCTAGGTGAGTGATTTAAAGAATGTACATGGAGTACAGGTCATTAGATATAACTTTATTACTTACAACTATATGCCATCTGCGTTTTTTTAAAATGTGTACTTTATGGCATATGTTCGATGGAATCGAGTTAATGCATTGCCTGACATTAACGAAGACTTAAGTGTTTCTCATTTAATTTATCATTTTCAGGTACATGAAGGTCAGTTTATGGGACAAGATATTTACAACACTACTGAATGTCCCAGACTGTAATAATTTGCCCGATTTAATGGATCTCAAAAATGAAGTAGATAGCGTTCTAAATGAAATCGACAATCTTGGCTCTCAATTGCGCAACTTCGCTAATGTGCTTAAATCTAGATAAATAACTCATGGCCCAGATTCTATTTATTGCATTTAGATATGGCGACTGTAAAAACTAGATACCTATTATGTATTATTCATTAATTATACAAGTTATATCATGTAAGTTTGATGAATTCTTGGAATGAAGACCAGATCGAAGTTTGCTCCTGTAATAAAAGCAATAAGTATTACAAATATTAAAATCTATAACTTAGTTAAAACATGCCTTGTTGTGTTTAGTTAAAATGTGATATTGTGACTTCTTTTTTTGTTAGTGTAATAAACCTAGATTAACTTGTTAGCTTAACTAATAAATGTTGGAATATTAGTTAGGTTTCATTTATTTTTGTACAACCCAAGGAGACTTGCACATTTCATATTTCTGGTTTGAATTGTATTGAAAATAAAGAATTACCTGGTTGGTAATGTTATTTTATTTTAAAAGTAATTTATCATCCTCAATAACTTTATTTAGAAGTGCGAAACGTTAAGAGCGTTTATACCTTCCGCGCGCTTTTTGGCTTAAAAACAGGACTTTTCAAACGAGTTAATAGCCATCAATAAACAATTTAAAGGAAAAATAATTAGTACTAATTTTAGAAAAGGTTGTCATCTAGGGATTTTGGTGGAAAACATTATAGATTGATGGATAATTTGTGAGTACTATAAGGATTACTGAACACAAGTTTCGTTATTTAGGCTTTAAATGGCAATTTAGAAGCTTAAGATATCCGAAATCACTAAATATAAGATGAAAATAAAAATATTATCAGACTAATAAGACCCTTATGGGGGGATTTTGCTGAGAAAATAATCTTTTTGAGTTTAGTTCCTGAAAAATAAAAATTTAAACAATGCGGAATTATTCAGAAACTCGCTATATAGCTGTAATAAAACGAAGGTTTTTTTACTGCCAGCTCCAGACTTACATTTAATTTGTAATTTGTCTTCTGTTTTGGTGCGGAGATCGAACCCGCGGCATCTCATTTCCCAACCGGCGGCTTCTAGCCAACTGCGCCACGGAGGTTGTCAAAACTGGTTTATTGTTGATATGAGCACATACAGGCGCGTTGGTGCAAAATTATTCACCGAAAAGCACAGAGAAACAGTTTATTATGTAGAGACTGAAGCGAGCGGTTTTGCTTGCTCTACCCGCTGACTACGCGAATATTCACTTCGTAAAGTCCCCATTACACTAAAGATAGATTATACGAGCTTTTCACCGTGCCTGTTTGGTAAATCGATTTGAGTGGCAAATTTTGTGCAGTATATAAATAAGACCCATGCGTAATATCGTTACGATCCACGATTATATTTTGATAGTTTTTCAAATACCTAGATATTGAAAAATCACAGACTAAGTACTAAGTAGTTGTTCCTGTTCCGCTTACTTACCTAAAAAGAGATCTATAGGTACAGTGATTTCTATTTTAAAGTCCCCACACGCTCAGTAGGCCAGCGTGGTATACAATGGCGAGCCCTAGTCTCTTCCAACCGAAACCACGAATGTAATACCTATGCCCAGGGCCGTCTTTACTTATGATGGGGCCCTGGGCACACAAGAATATGGGGCCCTTATGAAAAATAAAGAAAAAAAAAAATCTAACATTTATCTACTATGGTCATTTCACATCGAAGTTATGTATAAATCTTGTCGGAATTGTCCCTCTCAAAGGGATGTAATGCAAGAAACTGTGTATGATGTCTCTAGATCCGTGGTTTCTAACCTGGGGGTAATTACCCCCGCGGGGGTAAAACCTGTATTTTGCGGAGGTAACAATGAGCTGGTTATCGTCTTAAGTGAAACAAAACCTAATATACCAAACTTGTACATCCTAAGCAGTACCTCGTGGTACTGTGGTGGTATAAGAATTGTAAAATAATAGAAATTTCAAAAGCATAATTATTGGTTATGTGCAATTGGTTTTGTTTGAGACAAACACGTCTTGTTTGAGATCATCCTTGGGAGGAAGGGTACAATCAGTCACCCTAGAGGAGAGAGAGGGGTAAAATCAGTCACCCTTATACAGGGTATCTCAAGACTGCTACCGAAAACGAAGCCGGGTGGTAGTTTAAGCGACTTCAGACACAATGCAACAGAAAAAGTTGCAAAAATAAGCGACAATATTTTTTTTGAAATTTTTTTCCTATTGCCATATTTTGGTGGTAAATAATTTTTTTCCTAAAATAATAGTGTATACCCTTTAATTTATAAATACTCTAAGATATAAGAGAGTTTAAATTATTATTTTAGCAAAAACTATGGATTTACCACCCAAAAATGACGATATTTAAAAAATCATAAAAAATAATTGTCGCGTTTCTATGCGAAAATTTTTGTTGCATTGTGTTTGTAGCCACTAAAACTACCACCCGGCTTCGTTTTCGGTAGCAGTCTTGAGATACCCGGTATAATAGGGGTAACAGACCTAAAAAGGTTAGGAACCACGGCTCTAGATCTTTCTAGGTTAGCTCATTACACAGGCTCACTAAAATGTTTTTATTAGTGAGTATTGATTACCACTAAAATGGTTAATAATTTTCTAAAACGATATATTATTTGCGATTGTTTTTTTTTATTTATATGGTATTAATCGTTATCAAAATAATTTCGTTTATAATCGACTTAAAAAAAGAAGGAGATTATGTGTTCGATGTGCATGTGTGTAATTTTGTCAGAGTTCCACAGTTTTGGGATATGTTAGTCTATACCAGCGCGTGAAAAATAATTTCAAATTAAAAAATATATGCATGTTTGTACGTTTGTCCACGCATATCTCAAAAAGTATAAGTTGAATTTCAAAAAATATTTTTGCTTTCGATTAGATATAGTCAAACTTAGGAGTTGTATAAATTTCATCAAAATCGGTTACTTCGTTTTTGAGATAAAGCAGGGGTGTCCAACTTTTTTCAGTTCGCGACGTGCATACATGTTGACTATTTTGTCTCAGCGTCCTAACCTAGATAGGTAAGGGTAATAAGTTTCGATTACTACAACAGAAATTAAAAAATAAGAAATAGAAAATAATTTAAAAGAATTAAACCGTCTTCAAAATGTAATAAAAAGAGATAAATAAAATTAATCTTTTAATAGATCTAAAATACCTAAATGGGCCAACCGTTTTTTGAGGTCGATACTAGCCTTAAAATTTGGGATCAGCGGAACCCCATGGCTCTCTCTCATAGTTCGTAGTATGATGTTATAAAGCTTAATAGTAATCTAGCTGGCACCGACCTAAAAAAAATATTGGCCTATTCAGGTATTTTAGATCTATGAAAAGATTATTTTTTATTATCCGGAATTAATGAGACGGGACAGGAAAGGATGTAACAGGATCGAGTCTTGTGTCGTGACTCGTGGGTATCAGAAACTACGAGAGACTTTTCGGTGTCACAAACACCCAGAATGAAATATTTGTGGGCCGCACTAACATTTCTCTCGGTGCGGGGATCAAACCCGCGGCCTCTCGTTTCACAGGCGTCGTAACGTCTAACTGACTGCGCCACGGAGGCTGTCAAAAGTATTGATATAATTAATATGTTGCTGAGTGCCAACCAACCAACCAACGCCAAGTGCGTGGTGGCCTGTTGGTAAACGGACTAGACGCGACTGCCAACATGTTCACGGTGGGCACGGGTTCGAATCCCAGGGCACACCTCTGACTTTTCGGAGTCATGTGTGTATTGATACTCAATCACCACGCACTAAAACGGTGAAGGAAAACATCGTGAGGAAACCTGCATACGATAGCGATTTATAAAAATGTATATGGTATGTAAGTCCGCCAACCCGCACTAGGCCAGCGTGGTGGACTATATGGCCTAACCCCTCTCAATCGTACTCTCGATTGTAGAGGGGCCCGTGCCCTGCAGTGGGACGTATGTGGGCTGATACAGACAGACAGAATATGTTGCTGATTTGGACTGGATTTATCGTTCAAAAAGAATCTATACACGGGCGGAGCCAGTTGGGTCCAAGTGTAGAAATAAATAGTTGTTGACATTAACTTATCCATAAAGATATCTCGTCTAAAATATTGGTACCGTGGTTTTTTTTTTTTATTGCATTGAATGGCGAGACGAGCAAGCCGTTCGCCTGATGGTAAGCGATACGACCGCTCATGAACAGTAGCAATATTCCACTGCGCTCGCCATCCTGAGACATAAGATGTTAAGTCTCAATATGTCCAGTAGTTGCTCTGGCTACAATGTCCTTCAATCCGAAACACAACAGTGCATTTAAGCAGTGTTGTTTCACGGGAGAAATAGACATTGCGGTGGTACCTACCCAGATGGCCTCTCACATATGAGAGACCTACCACCAGTAGGTCTCTCATATGGTAATATATGGTATGGTGGTAATTATTTTCACAAATTTTAAAATTAATTTATATAGTTATTTACTTGTCTTACTGGTTATTTTGAAACTGATCATCGGAAATCTAATTTACATTTGATCGCACTCCATAGATCATATTTTGTAAACATCATATAATCTCAACATTGAAAATAATAAAGATTTTCCACTTTCAAACCACAGCAAACCCAAGGACGTGGTAATTGCGAAAAAATGGAAATATGGTTTAAGCGATTGTGAAGCAGTACATCTGGAAGTGCGTGGTGGCCTGTAGGTAAACGGACTAGACGCGGCTGCCCACATGTTCACGGTGGTCGCGGGTTCGAATCCCAGGGTACACCTCTGACTTTTCGGAGTCATGTGTGTATTGATAATCAATCACCACGCACTAAAACGGTGAAGGAAAACATCGTGAGGAAACCTGCATACCATAGCGATTTATAAGAATTTCTATGGTATGTAAGTCCGCCAACCCGCACTAGGCCAGCGTGGTGGACTATATGGCCTAACCACTCTCAATCGTATTCTCGATTGTAGAGTAGGCCCTGCAGTGGGACGTATATGGGCTGATACAGACAGACATCTGGTTTACAGAAACCACGCTTTACAGACGTAAAAATAGTAAGTAATATCTTAGGAATTATTTCGATTATTTCATATTGAACTGTTTTTTTTTTAAGTTTAATTAATGTCTTTCAGTAGCTAGTAGTAGGTAACTTTAAACTATCTGAGGTGCGTGGCAAAATCATCAGATGGGGCCCTCCCTTACTATAAAACCTTAACTTTATAAACTCTATCAATAATTATCCAAGAATTAGTATACAATCCAGTGAATTGTTGATTCTCTTCTTACTAATTTTATAAATTAATGTTACATTCCTTCTCTGCTTACGGCATCTCGGGCCGAGGACCCCTTCGGACCTGATGAGGCCTTTCAAGCTCGGGGGCCCCTTACCTTGGTGTTATACAAATATTTTGACAGCCTCCGTGGCGCAGTTGGTTAGACGCCGCCTGTGAAACGAGAGGCCGCGGGTTCGATCCCCGCATCGAGAGAAATGTTTGTGTGGCCCACAAATATTTCTTCCGGGTCTGGGTGTTTGTGAGACCGAAAAGTCTCTCGTAGTTCCTGATACCCACGACACAAAACTCGATCTTAGTGTGGGGTCAGGACTATGTATGTGACTGTTGGGTGTTATTTATTTATTTATTTTTATGATGCAAACATAGTACCTATATAGTATAATTAGTATTTCTGTGACAGAGAACACATTATTATAACATTTCACTTTTAGTTTGGAGGGATCTCTTTTAGGATGTGGAGTTATATAATCACTAATCTATTGAAATAGATGATTACTACTTCTTTCAATTTTGTAATTATACGTACATAGGTGATAGGAGTCGTGAAATGAGTGAGGAAAATTTTCGGTTTGTCTTTTTTTACACTTTCTCTTCTTCGGGGCCCCCCTGAGGATGGGGGCCCTGGGCACGGGCCCCGTGTGCCCTTAGTGTAAAGACGGTACTGCCTATGCCATTATGCCCTGATATACCTACTATTATCATAGATGCATCAACTCACTCCTTTTTCTCAGGGTTGGCAGAGATGCCTGGACACCTACATTTCGCCTTGTATCTATATAATCTTAGTTTGTCATATTTTTTCCGAAAGAGTAAATAGTTTCCGGTAGAGCCTACCTCAGATCTGCGAGTGAGCTGGAGCTCACCGAGGATCTCGACAACTTTCATAGTTTCAAACTTCAAATGGTTATTTCATTTATTTAACCAAAAAAATAAAATAAAAGTTAAAGTACATATTATTATGATTATGAAGCTAGCTAAGAAATAGGAGGCCGCCGCGCCGCGGGTTCGTTCTTAGCAGAAACGCAATTGATTGGTTTGGGTGTTACAGCATCAAAGAATGTCTCGCAATTTATGATATCCATCATACAGGGCTGAATTGGTATCTTATTGTAGGGTAAGCAACTTACTGTAGGTATGCGACTGTCGGCTGTTATTCTTATCTATACATATCAATAAAATTGAAGTGTCTGTTTTAAAAGTGAAAATAAAAAAAATTGTCCAACTACATATCGTTATACAGGGAGCGCAAAAAAATGGCGCACTTGCTCAGTCGGGTACAAGGGCATAATATTAATATCGTAATAAAAAAATAATATTTGGAAAATACCTATCCGTTTTGAAGTTATGACCGTTTAAAGTTTTCAGTTTAATTACCACTTTTTCGCATAAAACCAGTTGGAATAGATGAAGAACAAAATTTCAACACATACGTATTTTTCCGTTTCGTCATTAATTGAACGGTTAACGAAACATACCACGAAAACCATTTTTAACAGCATCAAAACTTTCTTAGACATCGCATTAACCGTTGTTTACACATGGGTAAGGTCATGAACTCTTAGCTGTATAATTTATCCTTCTCTAACTTCAAAAAAGGATATTTTTTGTTTCATTTCAAATAAATCAATCAGTTAAACAGGGACGTACTCAGATTTAAGCGTCAATAAATTAACAACATAATAACTTTAGGTGCAGTTGCATCGTGTATGGATTGACTATTATTTTGTTTTTCATTATTTTCCTTAGTGTCACAAATCCAAACTGAAAGACACCAAGAAATCACATTGGTCATCGCTTAAATCATGTAAGATTGCGAATTTAATTCTAATTAGAAAAGTTTTCGTAATACCTACATAACATTTAAATTATCTAAATTATTAATATTCATTGTAAAAATAATCTGATGACACTGATTAATAAAAAATAATATTTTTAAAATGATGGCCCAATTCGGCCCTATTAGTCAAAGGAAGCCGCCGGTCATAGTGTACTTCGTCGGATCCAACGCGGCTCGATTATTCTTCCTTTGAGGTTGCCGCCGCCCTTTGTGAGCGCGAGCCGAAAGGCGGCAATGTCTTTGTCGGTAACTTTTAGCATTTTGCAAAAGAAGACCGACATCTTGAGGTGTGTTCACACTACACACTTGATATAACTTAATTTGATTAAGTACCTATTCCGATATAAAAGTTACGTTAAAAAAAAGATCTTATTGGACTGATAGAATGGTCCTTACTTGCTCAAGAGCTTATAATATTATTTAAATATGTCATCAACCGATCCAGTCAGTTACAAATTGCCTATTTAATTTTGCTTATTATTGTATTTAACATTACTTTAATGTGTTTTGAAAATAATGTTACTTTAAAGTAATAAAATTTCTTCTAAATTCTTATACCTAGAGAAATGTCGTCTACCATTACAGCATAGAATTTACATATGAGACTTCTGTGAAATAAAATTAGTGAAATCAATAAACACTAACCACTAATTTACTGCACTGGAGACCCCGTGCCCTGCAGTGGCACGTATATGAGCTGATACAGTACTAATACTAATTGTTCACTTGAATTATTATGAACTCAAATAGGAAAGCTTTGTATCTAATGTGAACAGGCCTTTATCTTTCAAAAATCAAAATAATAATTTATTTTTTATTAGTTGGATTCGGATTGCGATCGCGTGTGCATGTATTAGTCGTGTGCATATTATTGTAAATTCGTTTTCAGTTATTTTGAGTAAATTTTATTAATTTCACTATGCTTTGAACATTACCCAATTTGATAGCTTTTGATGTAACTTGTGTTATGTGAAATGTAAAAGAAAAAGTGATTTGTGCTACCAAACTGTGACAGTGTTTTCGTGCGGGTTTTGGCGGATCCTGCGCTTCCATCCTTGCCTATCAAGGCCATTACGGTTTAGGTACATTACAAGGTCAGTTAACTATTTTAGTGGTCATTAATGACAACTAACCAGCCCATATGAGTCACCGACGGCCTCCGTGGAACAGTTGGTAAGAACTGCCTGTGAAATGAAAGACCGCGGGTTCGGTTTCTGCCCCGAGACAAATAATTTCCATGAACCATAATTATTTTTCTAATCCCCGCGACACAAGATTTGTATCTTAGTGTGGGGTTAGTACCCATGTATGTGACTGTTGATAGTATTAATTTAATATCCTTTTTATGTACCCTGAGCGTTATGTACACAATCGCAGGACTTATAAGTAAATAATGAGCTATGCTTATTTATTGTTGAGTGTCTACCGTTCAGTTGTAAGGTTCAATCACTTTAGCGTAATGTGTTAAGGGTTAGCATATGTAAGGTTAGTTTTTTTTTTCTCGGCATCTTTCTTAATATTCGCTAGCGCCATGCAAATCCGTATTAATTAAGATGCCTTCACCATATACTATAATGTATATTAGCAGGTGCGCCGTTTTCTTGTCCACCCTGTACTATACACGATACCTGTTCCGAAAATGATATTTAAATTTTTTTGTCTGTCTGTCTGTCTGTTTGTTCCGGCTAAACTCTGAAATGGCTGGATGGATTTTGACGGGACTTTTTTTGTCAGGTAGCTGAAATCGTTAAAAAGTCATTAAATTTCGGGATGGGCAATTTTACCCTGACTTTTTCAGCCCTGTGCGTGACAACATTGCCCATCATCAAAAAGTACCTAGGGTTGTCAATATCTCGATAAATTCATTTGATAAAATTATTTTAAAGATCAATGGAATTCAGAAAGGTGTCTTTTTAACCCTTAATTACTCCAGTGGCGTAACTATACCGTCTGCGGCCCGTGGCAAAATCATCGCATGGGGCCCCCCTTTATCGAGAGGAAATAGTTAAGCTTATTTTCCGATAGAAAAATATCAGTGTCACTGGCCTTCCATACTAGCACATTGCGGCCGAGGGTTCCTAACAAAAACCTGCGCTAGCATACCGAATAAAACCCTGTTTTCTGCATTTCGGGCAGTACTGGATATAATCTCAGGACGAGAAGCACCCCGATTCCTACTCAGTGATCGCCCGGCGCAAAACCAGGACGCACTCACTGGCCTGGACTGGTCTCTCTCATTGGGGAAAAAAGTTGCTCTCCGCTTACGTCGAGATCTGGACGCCCTTTTGAGATATTGTGGGCGTCCACGACAAACGCGAGGCCACGCGCTCTGTCGCCCATCTCGGAATCACAGTTAGTAAGAATGCGCCGCACCGCAGTGTTGTCAGTAACTCCGGCGGCCCCATTTAAGTAGCCTCTTAAGACGTGCGTGAGACCGTGGTGGATTTTTTACGCCCTCTAACTATAAGATAGAGGCGCCTTTTAAGCATGACCTGACGTTTTCTTCTTCGGAGGCGGCGGTGAGCGGGATAGTTCCGCTCGCGATCACGATCATTAACGACATCACGTTCTCGCAAAATCAGGGACTCTTGGCGATGGAAAAAATCACGGCCAAGACTCACAGTTCGCGCCTAAACCGTGTTTCCCATTAAAACAACCGTGGCCTGGCTTTATATCGGAATATCGCTCATGTCCATCCAATCCCCAAGAAGGATGACCGTTCGGATCCTTCGAATCACAGACTGATTGCTGTCACATGCATACTCTCCAAGGTCTTGCAGCGAGTTATAAATACGCAGCTCTTGAGGTATCTTGAGGATCGCCAACTGATTAGTGACCGTTAGTGCGGTTTCAGTCAGGGTCGTTAGGCTGGTGATCTTTTCGTTTATCACACCCACCATCTAGCGGAGGCATTGGATAGTGGGTGTGAGGTGATTACGGTAGGCCTTGAAATTTTGATCGAGTGTGGCAAGGCACCGTTCTGGCGCAGCTACCTGCGTGGTATTTCAACCCCGGGAACTCTAAAAGTAGATCGCCAGCTTTCCCGATGGTCGGAGCACAAAAGTCATATTGGACGGCTTTTGTTTCGAGACCAAGACCATTAATTCTGGTGTTCCACAAGGCTCGGTGCTATCGCCGACACTATTTATACTGCATATCAATGACATGTTGTCTATAACCGGCTTGTATTGCTATGCAGTTTCTAGTACAAGTGACGCAAGATACATCGGACTACAGAATTTCCATTGGGGATCCGTTGAGGAAAGATCGTCTCAACTTTTGTCGGGAGTCGATACCTCTCTGGGGCAGGCCTCCCAATGGGGTAAATTGCACATATCTCAATTTAACCCGACGAAGACACAAGTTTGCTCGTTCCCAACCAAGAAAACACCTTCTGTCATAGAGCCACCCTCTCATAAACATCAGAGTATTCCTGGAATCAAAATATTCAGCAAAGTGTAGTTTAGGTGTCATTTAGGAGAAAAGGCCAAATTCGCCAGCATAAATTTAGGGATTCTCAACAGAGCCAAGCAGTACTTCTCGTTGGCTCATCGGTTATTCCTCTATAAATGCGGAGATATGGCACCACGTAGAAAACTGCTCTCACGGCTCACCTCTGGGTAGAAGCCCAAAAATTCCAGATGGGTCGATCTGGCTCGACTTGACTCCTTACAGCGTGGAGCTTTTCGAAGCGTCGATAATCCCGATCTCACAGAAAATGTGGAGCCGTTAGGACTGCGGGGAGACTTCGGGTCTCTGTGTGTGGTTAATCAACTGTTACACAAGGAGGGCTCTAAGGAAGATGGTGCCACTGTCGCTATTCTCCTATCGCACAACCCGTCACCGCAGTAGAGTTCATTCCTACCACCCGTAAACTATCCGTTCTCGGAAAGTTCGTTTCCAGCGTTCTTTTTATACCGCGCACGTGCAAGCTCTGGAATGAACTCCCTTTTTTTATTTATTTTTTATTGCAGTGAATGGCGAGACGAGCATGCCGTCCGCCTGATGCTAAGCGATGCGACCGCTCATGAACAGTAGTAAAACCAAACAACACCTTGAATTATGCTGTGCAATAGCAATGCTTAGGCATTCCCTAAGCGCTATAACCTATCCTTCTTTACGCGCGGCTTTAAGAGAGTGCTCTCCTTACGGTAGGAAGCGACTTCATTTTGTCGTATCCCTGGGCCTGCGAAGGTCTATGAGCGGCGGTGACCGCTGATCACCAGGCAGACTGTATGCGCATGCTTACGAAGGCCGTAAAAAAACCCACAACGAGACCAATTAGTCGTCGTAATATTAGTATTATTATCTTTACTACGTGGCTGGAGATCAAACGCAGCAATGGTGATGAGGCCCTTTTCTCTTCAAAAGCGTAATATTGAAGTTTAATTTTTTTTATACCAAATCCGCGGTATAGTCTGTATATAATAGTTTGATAAACCTTGGTATCTTTAGTAAAAATAAGTAAATAGTTTTTGAGTATCAATTTTGTTGGTAACTAATTAGTTAGGTTCTTTCTCTGCTTGCGGCCTCCCGGGCCGAGGCCGGGGGCCCCTCATGTCGGGGGCCCGTGGCATTTTGCGCACTATGCCACCCTATTGTTACGCCACTGAATTACTCGCATGGGGTCATCGGATCTTTGCGCGTTTAAAAATCTGTTTTCGCTTGGTCGCAACGTGCTCCCACCAATAGTAGCTTCCATATTCCCCCCAAATTAGTCATTTTTGTGCCAAACAGAACGTCAAGGGTCAGGGTGCGTGCTCTGCACTCTTAGCGCGTGACCCCGTGCGAGTAATAGCGTTACTCTTTTTGTGCGAGGTAAGTTTACATATTATTTATATTTATTGAGTTTTCTTAATGTATTTGTATTTAAAGTATACTACGCTTATTGTAATATATATTTTCATGAATTTCTATTATGTGAAATGTATTAGATACTGCATTATTACATGTTTTTTATTGTTTTCATATTTTTTATTGCTATAGATTTTGGCTTTGGAATTTTAGATAAAAAAGAAGATGTATTTTATTTGCTGGATGAGGAGTCAGAAGATGAGCAGTTTGTTGGAGGCTCGAATTCAGAGAATTATGAGTTTGACATCATTCGCAGCAACCATGACATGATCATGATGACGTCATGATGATCAAAAAGTACCAAAAATGCAAGAGATGCAATAAATTCGTATGCAATATTCCTGGTTGGATCAAACCAATTTGAATCGTACCGTTTCTGTCATGGCTGTCCGGCTTCGGGCTGGACACATTCCATTAAATAGTTTTGGTTACTTTATGGGTAAATCCACATCACCAAATTGCCCAGATTGTAATAATATTGAAGATGCATATCACATCTTGATGGAATGTGTCCGGAATGAAGCCGAAAGACTTACCGGGTTTGGTAAGTCATATGATATTGGCAGATGTAACAGTATTTTAGCTTCACCAACATCCGAAGAGGCAAAAGTTATGTATAAAATAGTTAAGAAAGGGCTTAGAAGTTAAGTTAGTTAATTCTGAGTACCAATGAGGGTGGCATAATCACTCAGTGATTAAACCCTTTTAAAATAAAGAGAAAAAAAAATCGAGGTTTATTTCGAAAATTATGGTGACAATGATTCTGATTATCTTGTAAAAAGTAATACATACGTACTGATCCCAAAGCGTCTAATTTTTTGTCGTATTTCTGAACAGAATTTTATTTTGTGTTTTTTTAAGGTTTCTTTTAAATTTATACTTCAGTTAAACTCATAATGTATTAATAAATACTGTATTTTCATAATATGTTCTTTTATTATTAAATACCTACATAATTACGTTAGAAATCATCGTAAGTAAGTTGGGGTCAGTGAAGACCCCATGCGAGCAGTTGTGGGATTTTCCTCGTGCGAGTAACTAAGGGTTAATCAACTTAAAAAAAGAAGGTATTTACTTTATTTTGATTGCCAAATAGATCAAAACTTAAGTTGACATTTTGTTTGTAGCATATTTTAAATTTATTTAAATAAAAGATTTCTATAGCGTGCAATAATGGATGTGTGGCCCATCTCTAGCTTTTACTTAACGGTAAGATTGACATGGTAAAAAAATAATTTTAAAAACCTATTTTACTTTTGAATTTGGTTTGCATGAAGAAGACAAAATATTATACAGGGTATATCATGACTGCTACCGAAAACGAAGCCGGGTGGTAGTTTAAGCGACTTCAGACACAATGCAATAGAAAATGTTGCAAAAAAAATGATTTTTTTTTGTTATTTTTTTCCTATGGTCGTATTTGGGTGGTAAATACATTATTATCCAAAATAATAGTGTATACCATTTTATTTATAAAGACTCTAAGGTATAAAAGAGTTTAAATCATTATTCCAGCAAAAACTATAGATTTACCACCCAAAAATGATATTTAATAAATCATAAAAAAAAATTGTCGCGTTCAATTGTGAAATTTTTAGTTGCATTGTGTTTGTAGTCACCAAAACTACCACCCGGCTTCGTTTTTGGTGGCAGTCTTGATATACCCGGTATACATACTTGGCACTTTCTCACACTCGCACACTTAATTATTAAATAAAATATTTATTTAACTGGTTTCACAAGACACAGGCAAAGCCTAATTTGAGAACTCCTGCAATATTCTTGTTATGTAAAATTATTATTTTTAATAAATATTTTTTCATTTTCATTGTTTCATAACTAAAATTGGTTTTAAAACTGTCTGTGAATAATACCTTTAATAACCCAATTTGAAATGTGTATAGTTTTAATAGACATAATTGAATACATTCAATCTGAGCTAGTACTTCTGAAAACTGATTTTGTTATTTTTATGAATACGTCTTGTACATAAAGGATAGAAATAAAATATCATATTTTGGTCCACTACATTATTTTATTTGCCTGATTTCTCAAGACGCTGTTTCTTCCTTTCTTGATATTCCTGTACATTATCAAATTTTCTCTTATACAACACTTTAATAGATTCAGTTATAGGTTCAAAGCAACTACACACTGCATTAATTGTAGTATTATTTTCAAACATTGCAATGTGATCATACAATTCAAATGAGATTTTCTCATTCTGATATGTGTACTGATAAACTACAACATTACATTCAATGTTATCATATACATATAGTTTGTTTTTATAAAACACAATGCTTCCTGGAAAATTTTGTAATTTCAATCTGTATTCTAATTTATGAGTGAATTGCTTGTCAACTGATTGCAGGATATATATAAGTAGTTCTTTACAATTGTAGAGACCTGTAGCCAACATGCTAGAAGTATCGTCAATCTTTGTTATAGCATAATGAACAACAGGTAATGCATTTGCTTCAACTCCTTCCAAATCCATTAGTTTTATGAAATCTATATTTGTTTGTTTATCAACAGAATCCTTAGTGTCAATTGAGTGACAAAGTTCCCCATTTTCAATATTCCATACTTTAATTGTGCCATCTCCAGAGGAACTTGTCAAGTATTCTGGATTATGGGGAAGTATTTCTACATGGTTGACAAACTCCTTGTGGCCAAGGCAATAAGTCTGTATTTTGTATGGCTTACGACAACAAGTAACTCGTATTTTTTCATCTCTGTCACATGTTATAATAAACTTCTCATCATTTGTTTGCAGAATATCCAGTAGTAAACTTAAGTGACCTGTAAGTTTTATACCTGCATTTTCTTCATTAATATTATACATCAAGGCATCACCACTTTTATCTGCTACTAATACTCCTTTGTTGTTTGGAGTAAATCTTATTTTGCTAGCAGTTCTTGGTAATGTGTAACTTTGACGCAGTTTTCTTTCTTCTAAATCATATACAAACAAGCGTTTAGATGTTGATGTAATTATGGCTATATGTTTAGAATCTGGAGATGTTACAATACCAGCAATATGATCGTGCGCTCCGTTGTTTTCAATTACAGGTGCCTCAACAATGTAATGCTTAGAATCATCGAAAAAATCTAAGCGACGTCCTCTAGCCACTATAATGTATTTGTCACTCAAAGACAAGAGAGACATCTTTACTTTAGAAAGGAGTTGCTCACTAGGTTAACGACACACGTAAAATAATGATTTGTACAGGTTCCACTTTGTTATTTATTTTTAGTTTCTTGGAAATATCTCGATATGGTATTTATCGAGTAGTTCTCACAAACTTCACAAATCAATGGTAAGAGTCGACGCCATGAAAGGAGTACCGCCAAGCGCTAGGGCGGCTCAAGGGGTTGTACTGGGCGGGAGGCTGCGGTGCATGCGCGAGAAAAAATGTTACCAACTTTACTTAATAAAATATCCTACAGTTTTAAAGACTACTAACATGTACATACCAATATTATCTTAATTAAACTTTTTATTCAAGTAAAATCTTACTTTATAAGTGTAAAAAGTTGGTTATCAATAACCATGAGCACATCATCACCACATCATGATCACAATCACAATCATGATGATCATCACAGACATGTCAAGTGTCAACTGTCAACTGTCATTAGTCATCAGTTAAGTAGTGATGAGCGATATTTATCGATATCAAAGAAATGTCGAAATTGTTATCCGTGCTTTAGATATCGAAATAAAAAATATATAAATATCCCTCAGCTACGTTATTAGGGGGTTGATGGTGAAATTATAAATATATATCAATGACATATCTGCGATCCTTATTAGTCAGATCGTGTTAAATGGTAGTTAACTATCTGAAACTTTATCAGAAACTGGTCAAACTGGCCTTAATGCTCGTTGTTTACAGTAATAAAATTATGCCAAGCAATGCGTTAAACATTATAATTTTCTTACTGTTATTTGTAGTTCCTAATTTCGCCACATGAAAAATTTATAGTACGATAACTTCACAATCGATATTTAATTCGATACTCTCAATATTTTATTGATATCCACAGGTGTAAAGGTGAGACGTATTTACGATACCAGGTTTTAAAACCAGGTATTCACTTCGAAGTACGGCGCCCTGGTACGAGCAGAAAATTAAATACTGACAATTTCAAATCTACAAACTAATAATTAAAGATTTGTACGATTTATTTAGTATTTTTTTTTTATTTGGCCCGGCATAGTAGCCCGGCACAGTGCCTCTGCCTCTGCCTCGGCTTCTGCCTCTGCCTCTGCCCGGGCCTCGGTCTCCCCCATTTCCACACTGCCCGCTCAATGTAAAGTTCAAGTTAACTCTTAGTTCTTACTAGTGATGGTTTTTTATTTGTTTAATTGACACAAACTATGCATGCACTCTATCACTGAAATAAAAAAATAAAACACTCACGAGCATTCTTGCTTTTACATTGATGACCTAAAATTGAAAATGTATTTATTTTTTTTCCTTTTTATTTCAATAAATTTGTCCAATTGTAATACTAGTCTTGTATCAGAATAACTACGTTAGTAAAGCCGGGTACAATTTATAAGATGCGGCTGATGAACGCAGCTGAAGATATTTAGATAATTGAAGATTCTGCCGCGCCGCGTCCAAGAGACCCTGAATATTGTACCACTCTTCAGCCGCGTCCGGCAGTCTTATAATTTGTTTTTGGCTTAATAGTAGATCATTTCAATGTTCGGATTATTCGCAGTCGCGCATCTATACTTTATCGTAATGTACGTAACGGTTTGCGGTCCCTGATGGCGGATTCCATTCCGTATATATATATTTTTTTAATAGCCTAGATTGTGTCCCACTGCTGGGCAAAGGCTTCCCCTTTATCATTCCATTTGACCCTGTCCTCGGCGAGCTCTTGTGATTTTGGCTCGAATGTATCCAACTCGTCTTTCCACGGTTTGGATGCATATTCAAGCATTATATATATTTTTTTTATTTCATATATATATTAATTTAGGACGCTTTTTCATTACTAGTGTATTTTCCTATAAAAATTACAGCTTACGTCAAAATTGGGGGTCGGGACGTTTGAGTGGTTACAATGATTAAATTAAAAAGATAATTTTAAACGTTAATCTGTTTTTGCGTTCCGATCTACTCAGAAGGAGCTCACTGTGTCTTGAGGCCTGGCAGTTGGTCTTTTGGTTTCCGATTTTATTAAGTGTAGAATTGGATCCCATGCTTGTGCAAGCTTCTAGCCATCTTCTCTATTGAAAACTGAGTGCATCACTTTCGTTTTGACCAGCCCCAAGTCCTCACAAAAGAACACCGTTTCCTGCCCAGAATGATTTGCGAGGGTATATTGGAATTCTACTCAATTTTGAGGAGTTCTCCTATCTACAGTCAGCAACATAAGTCGCTGAAAACTTCACATTTTTTTATAACCTTTTTATGAATTAAAATTTACTGTACGTACTAATCTGTAGTCGTAAAATATAACCAAGTAAAGTCATCTATGCCATACGATATTGAAAATAATTATTATATTGGATGATAAGACAATTCCAAATCTCGTGACTGTGTAGCGACTTATATTGCTGACTGTACGTTCGAAGATCAGAACTCCACCATATTTTTTTGGGACCTAATGACAAGACCAGATTTCAATCAAAGAAAAAGTAATCAAAATCGGTTAACCCGGTACAGAGTTAGGAGGTAACAAACTAAAAAAAAACATATAGTTAAATTGAGAACCTCCTCCGTTTTTGAATTCGGTTAATTGGTAGTTATTTAATACCGGGTATATCAAGAGTGCTACCGACAACGAAGCCGGGGGGTACTGTTAGTGACTACAAACACAATGTAACTAAAAATTACGCAAAGAAACGCGCCAATTTTTTATTATAATTTTTTAAAAATTGTATTTGGGTGGTAAATCTATAGTTATTGCTAAAATAATCAATTAAAGCCTTGCGTACCATAACATCTTTAAAAATAAAAGGGTGTACACTATTATTTAAGAAAAAACGATGTATTTACCACCCTACTAAGACGATAGAAAAAATATAACAAAAAGAATCGTCACAATTTTTTCCACAAAATTTAGTTGCATTGTGTCTAAAGTCACAAAAACTACCTACCACCCAGCTTCGTTTTCGGTAGCAGTCTTGATATACCCTGTATAACGCCGCTTTTTCTGATACAAGGCGGTTAGGAAGAGGTTCGTAAATCAAACCTACGCTGCAAATAATTGTTCGCTAGGAACACAACTTAGTGGAGTGGATAAAATCTTTGTGCTTTCAGCGATAATATCTCAAATTCCTCTCGACAAACACCACTTATGAGAATTTTCATCCACATAGACTCTTTTTTATTGCGGTAAAAAAGGAATTCGTTTTTGAGTACAGCTTCAGTGCTACCATTTTCTGGTTTTCTCGACTCATTAGAAGAATCTAACATCATAGCTTAACATCACAGCAGCATACTTCGACAGCCTCCGTGACGCAGTCGGTTAGACGCCGCCTGTGAAACGAGAGGTCGCGGGTTCGATCCCCGCACCGAGAGAAATGTTTGTGCGGCCCACAAATATTTCTTCCGGGTCTGGGTGTTTGTGAGACCGAAAAGTCTCTCGTAGTTCTTGATACCCACGACACAAGACTCGATCTTAGTGTGGGGTCAGGACTATGTATGTCACATACATAGTCCTGTTGGGTGTTATTAATTTATTTATTTATAGCAACAACAAATGCATCGGATCATATCACTATTTCTTTCACTCCCACTGGTCGATGTCACGTGCGAACGGCACGCACCATTCGCCGGCACCGCCAAATTTCTGTCTTGTCTCATCTTACATCACATCCGCATCCGCATGAATATCCGCATTGATTATTGTGTTAATATTCGCAACATCCCTGATCTCCTCGCCAGATAATTGTGCGCGCGACGGAGGGCGCTGTTAATGTGGCAAGCCTCATATAAATTAAAAACTCCATAAAAATGGGAATTGTGGTACCTATAGTCAATTGAGGTAACTTTGCTATTTCGCAATTAGCAATATGTGAGTTTTTTTAAATACATGGATTTGTATCGTCATATATTAAAGGATTGATAAAAAGTTTTGGAATTATATAGTGTAATGACCTAATTTTGATAAAACGCCAAACATTCATATATTTCAGGTGGTAGTTCGTTATTAGGAAGTAAGGGCTACTTTGGGCCTTTTTAATGTATGAATTTTATATATTTTAATAATCTGATTAACAAAGGTTTAACATGTTTTAATTTCATTTCATATATAATATACAACAAACTGTTAAACAAACGTTCTTTTTTTTAAATGACACAAAATTGGAATACATATCTTTAAAAAACATATTGAGATTATTAAAATTGCCATTTATTGAATTACGTTTATTTTTGAATATTATAAAATTTAAAAATGGATTGAAGTTAATACTTTTTCAACGTAATTTTTCGTTTCGAAATGTAATATTGATTGTTGTTCGTGTGTAAAATATTTTTTATTAACGAACGATGGTACATCATTTAATAGAGACGCTGTAAATTTTAGAATTCATTTCCCGGTAACAGTGCATTAAAAATGAAATATTGATTATTGATGATCATTCTATGGGTAAATCCACTAAGTCGGCAACATTTCATGACGTCATCATCAGTTAAAATTTTCTCCACGCGCAGACTTACGGGGCGAGGACTCTACGTCCCTCAGAACAATAACTGCACAATTAACTGTAGCATAAAAGGTGTGCTATTGACATTTCAACGTACACTCTAATTTTGACAACAAGAAATAATTGTGCTGTGATCTCTTCTGATAGTTTATCGATATCGATAGATGAACTTTATTTAAAGCAAATTCGTAGACACAGTGGTATATTCATACATGAATCATTATTGTTTATTTCAAATCCATAGCCATTTTTTTAATTTATTAAAAACTTGTGTCTTATTTTTGTAGCTATAGAACAAAAAATATAATACGATGATTTGCTTTTTTTGAAAAGGTGTCCTCTGGTGTTCTCAGTTGTTACTAAGATAAAAAAAGCAAAAATATAAGATAACTCCCATGAAAACTCATTTTGAATTAGCAGTTTAAACTTCCGCATGTAAATGTAAAAAAAACATTACATGTGTGATTGCGTTGCCACGACGCTTGTTTTGCTGCTGGATTGCTTGCGGGGTTCGTCGATGGCTGCTCTGCTGGCAACGCTGCGAGAAAGTGACGTCACTGCTGTCTCTGAAGCGTGGTCGCGTGCTGGATTTCGGTGATCGAACGCGTGCTATTTTTCGTCATAGATTGCTTGCATGTTTGGGGTTTTTTATGTTTTTTTTGTTTTTTCGTATAATTAGTGAGACTGGAAGGATCTTCGGGGCTTAAACAAAAATATAATATAAATATATCAAACATTGAAGTATGAAATTAAATATCCAAAAAATGTAGGATCAAATAAAGTTGAAATGTTATAGATACATACCCGAGCTCACTAAATACCATGTTTAGTAGAACATTCTGTCCTGTATCACGCCGTAACAGCACTTGCAACTCCACAATCGACGTTTTCGTTGTTCAAGCTCTCGTTTCCGTTTAAAAGCAATAACTGCAGCTGCCACAATAATAGTTTTTCTACTTCAAATTATCTCAGCTGCAATAGTTTTCGTACTCGAGCGTTCATGGTACTGCAGAAATTATGAATACTCGTGTCTTTATTAGCGACGTCGCTTTGCATGCACGCCTAGCGGCGTGTAGTGGCAAGCACCGTGTGAAGCCAAAATATTGAGAGAGCCATCATTGCATCCAGCGCCACAGCCAACTTTGAACCCAGCAACAAATTATAGCAAGCTATCCAGCAGCAAAACAAGCGTCGTGGGCAGCGGGCTTTACTCTGCTAGTAAGCAAAGCCTCTAAAGAGTAAATTTTTGCCATGAACATGATAACATCCAAAATTATGAAGAGTAAGGTCGGAACTTCTTTATTAACCCAAATTTTAATATGTAATAACGGATTTCGGTGAATTCTCTATCCAGCATGAAGGTTACCATTTCACATGTTTGTGGGTTTTTCGGACGAAAACTGTAAAATTAGTCAAAGTGTACTTATGAATAGAGAACCATCTGATCATGAATTTGGGGAAGGAAAGGTAGTATATAGAAGGAATGTTTTGAAATAATAAAAAAAAGATTTGTCTAGGCAAATGAGAAAAACTCAAGCAAGCAAGCTAAACAAATGTCCTTAGGTCGTTGAAGAAATGTGTGAAAATATATATTTTTTAAATTATGTCCTATTTATTAAGAGTGATAAAAAAACGATTGAAAGAAAAATAAAGAATATAATATGCAGTCTATTCGATTGGTAAAACTATATGGCCTACTTTTATGCTTATTTGGGATATGATTATCTCTCTTTCTTTCTCTCTCTTCAATCTTAAGCAAATACGGTGTTGTTTTTCCCATTAGAAATTTGTACGCGCAACAGCATGAATCCAATTTTGCCTAATGTCGTCATCTGCAGGGAATCTGCAATGAACGAATTTTAATATGAAACACCAAGTTTATATCATATGGCATCCTAGACAACAGCCCTCGCGCAGTGGCCGAGTGCTTTTTACCACTACACTACCGGGTAGGTATTTTAAAGTTCAAACCAATTTACGTAACATGGCTAGTAAACTAAAATATACATTATTTATATTATCGATAAAATGTGCATCACTATTGAACATGACGTAACTTAATTGTGTTGGCGCTTTGGCAGTTTGTAACATTTGACATAACTGCACTTTTTATTTCGGCCGCGAAAAGATACCCAAACATAGCAATTTGACGTTTCATCAGTGAACATGAACCGTCCTTAGCACATATTAATTGATGTTGGCACATTGGAAAAAACAGGACAAGTATATGAGTGTGTTTTAGACTCCTTCTATGTTTTAGTTATTGTTCTGACATACGTCCCACTGCTGTAGTGCGATTCACGTAACTTTATGACGCGCTGATCAAGTTGCGGTGCGGTTACAATTAAGTTTACGCTTTGGTACAAAATGGTATTCTTGTAAGTGTTTAGCTGCGCGTGAACTGCGCGTGAGCTGCGCGTCAACTGTACGTCAGACGTATGAAATTTGTTTGACATTGACATAAACGCGCAGCAGTAGAATACGCTAAAACGTTTGCGTGACGCGAACTTGACGCGAGCGTGTTTGACAGCGGTTGTCAAAATTAACCCCAACTGCACTGCAGCTGAACTTAATAAAATACGTGAATCGCCCTACTGGACAGAAGACAACAGACTGCATCTCTTTCTGACATGCACGATTTGTATAAATCTCTTTTGTTTTTTGTGCAAATAGATAGAACGCATGACTCTGTCTATTAGTTTCTCCATCTAGGTTAATATCGCTTATTTCTAGTCAATGTTAGATTGCAGTCTACACGCTTCTTCTGCTTTTTTAAGTAAAATATCCTTAGAGTAATTACCTCTAGAGAGATTCACGCTGTAACCGCACATGAGACATCAATAGCTATATCTAGCAACACAACAAAATAAGCGCCATATTGTGGCCTTGAATTAAAATAGACCCTATTTTAATAACATTAGGTTGCTTTATTGCTTGAACGACGTCGCTTTGTTTGGCAAAATTCTTTTTTCGCCAAACAACAAAAAGCGGCACGTCACATGAAATAGAACATTATTTTGCATCTCATTCTGACATAAAGAAATTCGTATCGGTGTGTCTCATTTTTGCGATGTACAGTACATTTCGGCTCTCTCTAGAGGTAATTACTCTAAGAAAATTTCTAATTAATCAAAAGACATGTTTCAAGAATCTAATGCTGTTTAAAACATAATTATGTTTCAGGTATTCTAAACATATATTACAATCATATATATCATCAACGGCGAGTATATCACTCACCTTCGGTTTGCCGACGATATTGTAGTCTTGGCAGAATCGCTGAAAGACCTTAGCACTATGCTCGACGACCTCAATCCAGTCTCCCAACAGGTGGGTCTTAAAATGAACATGGACAAAACAAAGATCATGTTAAATGTCCATGTTGTACCCACCCCCATCGGTGTTGGGGGCTCGACTCTTGAAGTTGTTGACGAATATGTCTATTTAGGACAAGTGGTCCAGTTAGGCAGGTCCAACTTCGAGGGAGAGGTCAATCGTCGAATCCAACTCGTTTGGGGAGCGTTCGGGAAACTACGCGACGTCTTCTCGTCAAAAATACCTCAGTGCCTTAAATCGAAAGTCTTCGATAGTTGTGTGTTGACAGTGACAGTGACAGATGACTTACGGCACCGAGACGTGGCCTCTCACTATGGGCCTTATTAGGATGCTCAAAGTCACTCAACGAGCTATGCAGAGGGCTATGCTCGGGGTTTCCCTACGAGATCGAATCAGAAATGAGGAGATCCGTAGGAGAACTAAAATAACCAACATAGCCCACCGGATTAGCAAGTTGAAGTGGCAATGGGCAGGGCACATAGCGCGGAGATCTGATGACCGATGGGATCGGAATGTGCTCGAATGGAGGCCACGTAGCGGAAAGCGCAGCGTGGGACGTCCACCCACAAGGTGGTCAGACGACCTGGTAAAGGTCGCGGGACGTCGCTGGGTGCAGGCTGCCTCCAACAGGTCTCTGTGGAAATCATTGGGGGAGGCCTATGTTCAGCAGTGGACTTCCTTTGGCTGATGGATGGATTACAATCATATGATTCTTCTGGTAATACTAAGAAATAATACATAGAGCATTATCTATACTTAGAAATGTGGTAAGTTAGTGTGCAGCGGGCTTTATATTAAGCTTAATTATTAAATCACGCAAACAAAAGAAAGGAAAGATACGTGGAAAATTTGATAGGCAATATAGCATAAGAAATATCTTCAGTACAAATTATTGCGTACTACAATAGAAAAACAAACAAATAGAGAATCAATTTTATTTATATTTAAGGAAATACTACAGCAAGCAGGTTACACGTTCTATCAATCTAAAATTAATATAAAAAGGTGACTGTGAAAATCGCGCTAAAATAATTATTAAATTAACTTAATAGATTTTGTTTAAATGGCGACAAAAATCCTATCTTCACTTTTATTAAAATTTCTGCTGTAAGTAATACAAGCAAGTATTTTTTAAATCGTTACAAGCGATGACTTATTCCAGTAAACCGCCAGTAGAGATCTACTAGAGCAGGTGCACCACTTACATCGGAACCTAGTGGTCTATTCTTTGATCGGAAAATCAATAATCTAAACTATAGGATCTAAACCGCTGTAAATAGAAAAAAAATCGGACGCCATTTCGTTTTGACAAAATCCGGTAAAATTCAATAGTTTCCTGAAAAGTGTAAAGTTCATCCCTCATAGGCCTCACCTAGTATTATAATACCAAATTAGAGTTTTGATACCTTTTATTTTAACGAGCTTACGAATTTGCGATATCTAAAGTTCATCCATCGATATCGATAAACAGTCAGAAGGGATGACAGCACCATTATGTTTTGACAATTTTTTGCTGTCTAGGTCAGAGTGGACGCTTAAATTGTGGCTTAAATGGTCATAACGCTACTTCTATGCTTTATTTATTATTCTGACCCTGAGATTATAGTTCTCCATTCGTTGTAATTTGTTAGATTGGCTTTGCCTTTCCGTCAGGAAATAAAAAAAACAACAACGTAATTTGTCAACACATCAGACTAGGCTGTATGGCTTAGACCTTTGCCTTGCCATCAGGATAAATAGAAAAAACAACAACAATCAAATATCAATGTCAATAATTGTCAGGGTCAATGATGTTTATTAAAGATGACGCATATCCATATGTCGTGACGTTCAAAAACTGTACTGATATGCATATACATACTCATTTGTTAATACTTTATGACAATTTTAGTGAATGAAACAGATTATACAGAAAGTACGAGACGAAAAGAGATAGCATTGCGCTATCCAAACATAGAATCGAAGCGGTAAAGACAGAAGGGTGACGATAAATAAAACTACCTATTTGGTTTTATAAGTATATAATATATTAACTTTGAGGTTGCTACATGAGTCTACATGTGGTACGCCATCCTGTAACAAATATATTTTTATTTGCTTACAAACTTGAAAAAATAAAAAATAAATTGATTACCGTTTTTTATATTAGTTTATGGTAATCAGGCACTGAAAAATCGATTTCTTAATAATATTATTATTTGTTGTATTGATGACAAGTGATATGACCGCTCGTGGACATAAGCGAAACCAAGACACCTTTAATTACAAAGCAATGCTTGGCTTTCACTATGCTCGCCATCCCGAGACATAAGATCTTAAGTATAAGTACAGCGATTACTCGGGTGAGAATGTCCTTTGAACCGGAACATAACATGGCATTTAAACTGCCGTGTGGCGGGGGAAATAGACATTGCGATGGTACCTACACATGGCGGTAACGTATGAGCGACCTGCCACTGGTAAACAACCGATGGTGCAGGTTTTTTAGGTGGATATATATTTTTTCGTAGGTGTATATTTTTATTCATAATTAAATGTGCTAAACCAATATTAATCAGTTTTAAAGTATCCAGTTACGATACCCTCTTTTTGTCCGAGTTGTGCTTAGTGCATATCCATTTACGTCTCAAAAGCTCATCACGTGGAAATCTGGAAATATTCAATGATATATGTAAATAATATAGTCATTCAAAATATATGGGGAAGCTAATGTATTTAGTAATGTTCGTGGTTGGATTAAGTTATTTATTATGAAAATATTTCATAACAAATAACTTAATCGTTTTAAATATAATTGAATTAGAAACAAATATACAATTATCCAAATACATTGAAACTGTCATCGTCAAATTTCTGTATGATCAGTTTCGCTTCTGACTTGTTAATCTATGACGTACGCTTTTTGTCCCTATCGCACTTAACAATCTTTGTATTAGGCGATCCTTCTTACACAATTGAAGGCGGTGTTTGCTAATTTAAAATAAAAGTTAAATTTTGTGTGGTTTTTATATACTTACGTATGGTGTGTAGGTCCCATTTAGTTTCATATTTTTGCACCATCGTTTTAACACTCTTAAAACACACAATTCGACACTTTAGATAATATTTTCGAAATAAATTATGTTGACAGCACTGAGGTCTTCCCTCTGTCGCCGTTGCTATGCGACTAGATGAAATTACACCAATTGCCCGAATTTGAACGCCTCACTTTTGAAGTGCTAGTGCGATATCTACGTCGTATTTGTATAATATATCATTGGTCAGGGTAGTATTTTGAGTCCACTATTGTTTATTATTTACATTCACAAAATCAACATAATATTGGGTAGTCACGTTAGCAATCTTCAATATGCAGATGACTTAGCTTTATACTATGCTCACACAGATATTAACTCTGCAAGAGATATTATTAATGCAGCACTTTGTAATCTTCAAGTTTACTTTACACAGTTGGGTCTTGAAATCAGTCCTGAAAAGAGTAAAGTTTTAATATTTAGCAAACATAAAAAACCTATAAATATTCAAATAATGTATAACAATTCTCCACTTCCCCTTGTAAATAATGCTAATTTCATAGGCATTAACTTTTGTCGGAACCTTTCAATGAGCAGTTATGTTGATGATATTATCATCAGAGCTAATAAAGCTACAAATATGCTTCAATGTCTGTGCAGTACAACCTGGGGTTCTGATCCCAAGCTATTAAAAATATTTTATAAATCCTTTGTGCGTAGTCATTTTGAATATGCTTATCTTTGCTTTGCCCATGATAAAAAACTAGTAGATAAATTAGAAAAAATTCAAAACAAAAATCTCCGTTTGATCACTGGAAGTTTTATAACTTCCCCAATAAACTCCTTAGAAGTAGAATGTTGCATCCCTTCACTACATCTACGGTTCAAATTTTTGTCATTTAATTATTTGCTTCATTTAAAATCTCTTAATCATCAACTTTTGAAAAAAATTGATTTAATGACACAGAAAACCTGTTCTCTATACATATGTAAATTTTATGGAGAGGTTACGAAAATCTGTGAAAATAATACCTTTTACTCTCAAAATATACTTCCTTGTTATAGTACCCATTACTCTGCCATATTTCATAAAGTTTCAGTTGTAATATCACCTGATATTGTGTCTAAGGAGGATGTGTACAATTTATTGGATGGTTATGCTGGGTATAGAGTGCTATATACTGATCACTGATGGATCAAAGAATGATAGGAATGTATCGATGGCTATGTATGACAGTTCAATAAGAAAAGGATATGGCTATAAAATAAATTCTCATGCATCTATATATACTGCCGAAGCTGCGGCAATACTTGAATCACTGAAATATATACAAACGAGCTCGGAAGAAAAATGGGTTATAGTATCGGACAGTAAGAGCGTTTTAGAGGCAATTAAACATTCAAAACTGGATGGATGCACTTTGTATATCATATACGAAATTAGAGAAATGATTATGAATTTGAATAATAATTATAAGAAAGATGTTGTTTTAATCTCGACACCATCGCACATTGGAGTTCAAGGAAACGAAGCAGTTGACTTTTTAGCAAAAACCTCAGACTAAATACTCTCTAGACGTAGCCATAACTGGAACGTGAGAAATAAGAGTGAGACCGCAAGTTAAAAATTAGTGTGCGTAAAAGAGACAGAGAGTTTTTTTCTTTGTCCTTGTCACCGTGGCCGGTTTTTTTATTTGTCAATAAGCGCAGTTTGTCAAACAAATATACGTCAATCAGTTTTTCCGATATTTTAATAGTTTTGGATAGTGTAAAGCAGCAATTTATACAAATATTAGTGACTATAGTGTATATGCAATGGTGGGTTGTAGTATTTTAGCCTGCAAAAGCCGAAGTGAACGAAAAATTTGTGGAATAACATTTCACTCGTAAGTTACTCATTTATGTTACATTATAATTATTTTGTCGTTAATTGGTAAATAATCTTGTATTTTAATATCAATACAAATTGTTTTACTTAGAGAAATATCGATTACATTTAGAAATTCTACAAATAATATTAAATAACCTTAATTTCTTAAAAGTTTAGTGTTACCTTGTTATGAAAATTGGTTTACCCTAGATAATACTTGCATATTATTCCTTGCATACATAGCGTTATTCATACGTAAAAAAATAAAATTACTTCTTATTTTAGGTTTCCTACTAACAGTAATTAGAATTAAATGGGTGGAAGCTAATGGACACCAAAATTGGCAACCAACAAATAATTTTAAAATTTGCTCAATACATTTCGAGATAGATTCCTTTCATTATAAAAAGGAGAATGTTATACTAAAACCAAAAGCAGTCCCAATAAAATATGTTCATGTAAGTAGTTGATCATTAATTATTTTTAACACCGTTTTATTAACTTCGCCTATATCTATGTAACAGAATCTGTGAAGTCGATTTTCGAGCACTTCAAAACGTCGCGCTTGAAATTTTGCATACGTATCCAGGACTGATGACGACGCAATAATTTAAAAAGTATATGATATTATTTTATATTTTATCCAGAATAATAAACAAAATATTATTGTTGAAAAAATATTACCTATATAATTGGTAATTTGCGCGCAGTTGTCTTTCTTTGATAAGACAGCCAAAGATAGATGTTTTAGTGCAAGCAATTAAATTATAGTTTAAAAACTAAAAAAACAAGCTTTCATATAAGATCGAACTAAAAAGTAAAAAATAATCATAAACTCATTATCATTTAATAATAAATATGATATACGAATAAATACGATTTAAATCGTACGGTTGGCAACGCTTATGTTGGCCTGTGTTAGTACCCACCAAAAGTAGGAATTTTTCCCAACATGGCCACACTGAAGAATTATATATCTGTCTCTTGTGCGGCCACGGCATGGCAACGTCTAGAGAGTATTTAGTCTGAGGCAAAAACCGTTCTAGCATCTGACAATGACAGTCATGCCAATGTTTTGATACCTGTTACAGATTATAAAGCTACACTTAAAATTGAATTATTAAATGAATGGACAAATATTTGGAAATCTGTTTCCGTCAACAAGGGAAGATGGTACAGTTCCATTCAGCAGAATATAAGGAAGCCCTGTTTTGAAAAGGGGCCTTATGCAGACAGACATTTTTACAATGTTTTATGCCGCCTCCGCCTAGGACATTGTCATATAAACAGTCACTTACACCGAATGAAAATGTCTAACTCTTCTTTGTGTGATTATTGTAACCTGAACAAGGATCAAGCGATAAATCATATTTTCTTTGATTGTCCGGCTTTCTCCGTCCAGCGTTTGATATTTATTGATAAGCTTTTGGAACAGTATGAATCACCCGACAATATCCCCCGCTCTTTGGACCTGCTTTTAAAGAACGTTGCTGTATACAAGGACATATACACTTATGTGAAAACCACAGTCTCGAAGATCTGAATGCAAACAGAAGAATCTGAACACATCAGACTAGGCTGTATGGCTTAGACCTTTGCCTTTCCGTCAGGATAAATATAAAAAACAACAACAACAGCATCAATGTCAATAAATGCCAAATTGTGGCCAAATTGCACCAAATTGTCAATTTCTTTCTCAAAGGTATCTTCACAACATAAAATTAGGAATTTATGAGATCAATTACGTTTTCTGTCTGAATAAATTAATTGTCTTCAAGCTTTAAAGCATGGCTGCTATGATCACATCTTGGAGCCCTGAAAAAAAACATACTGATGTGGAAAGGTAACCAAAATATTACATTTTACCATTTTTTCTAGTTTTTGCAAATATATTAGTTCTCAGCGATATATATGTTATTATTGTAAATGTTGTAATAATTTGTTAGTAATATTCCGAAATGTCTAATTTTAGGTGGATTTGCATTTATCCAGCGTACCTGAATAGTAAAAAGACACTAGCGCAGGGTCGTAGGTTGGCCAAGCCATATTGTGTGGAGAATCCGACCCATCAAGAGATAAGAGATGTGCTATTAGCGACTGGCCTTAAAGTGGGTGTGGAAAATAAACTGTACCCAAGAGAAAAGAGCAAGGTAGGTTTTCTCATCTGATGTTATGATGGTTCAACCATTGTTATACTGTGTAATAGAGAGTCTCATTGAAACCACATATTAATACATTGGTGGTATGTACATCAAAGTTGAGAAAAAATAACTGAATTTGATGGATTGGACTTATTTTTTATGGAATTAAAAAGATACCAAATTTGTATGAAAAATACTTACACAAATCTTGTAAACATTTACAGGAAATTTTGTATAGAGGCAGAATCCGAGTGCAAATTAAGAATGATGATGGAACTCCAATTAAACCCGAGTTTGCAACTAGAGAATCTGTTATGAAACATATTGGTGAATCCATTCCCAAGCTCAAGACAAGACAAAACAGGTAATTTTCACAATAAAGCTGGCAATATAATCCTTATATTGCTATGAATGGAGAGATGAGCATGCCATTGTCCTAATGTAAGCGATACAGCTGCTCATAGACAATTGCAAAACCAAACAACACCATGAGGTACAAACCAATGCAGCATTCCACTGCACTCACTATCCTGAGATATAGGACATTAAGTCTCATAATGACCAGTAGTTTCTCTGGCTACAATGTTCTTCAAACTGGAACACAACAGTGAATTTACAATGCTGATTGGTAGGACAAATAGACATTGAGGTGGGACTTTTGGGACTCTCACAAATTAGAGACCTACCAGCAGTGAAAGATTTGATTTTTAAACCTATATTGTTCTATTCCTTTTTTTGCTTATGGTTTCAATGTCAGTGAATGTAGAAATAAAAAATGAAATTATATTACTGGTAGTAATATCATATTATGTTGCCCAAATAAGAATCAGACTTGAATTGCTCATTTTAAGATTGAGTTTACTACATGTCTATTTGCTATGAATTTTGCATGATTTTATTGCAAGCTACGATTTGTGCATAAAAATTTAACTTTATTCTCAAAGACCCATCACACACTGAATTTGTTAGACCATAACTTTATCTGGGTAAAATATAACCACTGATTGGATTTGGAAATAATTTTTAATAAATATCAAGTCATCATATTGGCAAGATACTAAAAATTATGTAATGGATCTTCCTTGCTGTATTAGTAATTTTAATATAATGATTGTACTTTAAAAGTATTATAAATGAATAATGTATTTTTAAATGAGTCCATTTTAGATTATATGTATAAGATTACACACTCTGGTAGGGATCTATTCTATCGACTGCAAATACTTTATAAACATACCTCTTGTTAAATCTCAATTATAACTAATTTTACTCTCATCTTAAGATATTTAATAAAACTCATTCGATACTAACATTTTTCTCTTTATTTACATACTAGCTGTGCCCGCGACTTCGTCCGCGTGGAATTTAACAAAAAAGTGAATTAGTTTATTTAGATTTTTATTGGTTTTTGCATTTTTATTTTAATTATCAACCTTTGTAACGAAACCATATCGCGATCTAATTCTACGGTGGCGCCATCTCTTAGCGAGCGGCGGTAAACTTCCGTTACACATTTATTTCAGTTTTTTGTATTAGCTTTATTGAAAAATTTCTTTATATACAATATTTTGTAAATGTGATATTGATTCGTTGGTGGGAAAAGTGGTAGGAGGCGCCCGACGTAACGGCCCAGTGGTGGCATGCGCGTGAGCTGCGCGCGGGCATTGCAACATTACTTTATTATTCTAAAATAAAAGAATTTTTCTAAAATAAATGTACCCTAAGTTACTCCTTGTTATATCAGCTACCTGATAAAAAAAGTCCCGTCAAAATCGGTCCACCCATTTCAGAGATTAGCCGGAAAAAACAGACAGACAGACAAAAAAAAAATTAAATATCATTTTCGGCACAGGTATCGGGTATATAATGATATGCAGTTGGACATTTTTTTTAATTTCACTTTTAAAACAGACACTTAAATTTTATTTATATGTATAGACTAGCTGTGCCCGCGACTTCGTCTGCGTGGAATTTAACAAATAAGTTAATTAGTTTTTTTAGGTTTTTTTTAATTTGCATTTTATTTTAATTATCAACCTTTGTAACGAAACCATACCGTGATCTAATTCTACGGTGGCGCCATCTCTTAGCGAGCGGCGGTAAACTCCCGTTACACACTTATTGTCAGTTTCTTGTATTAACTTTTTTTTAAAATAATCTTTATACAACGTTGATGCGACCGATGGGCATTAAATTACACTATGTATGCTATACGTCCTTGGTATTAATTCGGCACGGCACAAAAATTAATAATACCAAAAATGAGATTTTGTTTGTTTCAAACAAACTAAATAGCTTTCAAAAAAGAGTAAAACGCAACCATCCTGTGTAAATAAATTTCATTGACCTGCAGATACGAATAGATAACAAATCGGCAACGTCGCGCGCGGCGCGTGTTATTGTGTGACTTGTGTAAGAGCGGCAACAACGCGCAGATTTTAGTACGATCTATCGTTTTAAGGTGAATGACCATGCGTTGGGCGTAATCAGCTGTTAGAAAAGCTTCATCGTGTTCAAATGGGGCAAAAACATAAAAAATCATTTATGACTAAACTACTGCTCCTATTTAATTGATTTTTAGTACAGAGCTTCAAAATGGTACCTAGTATATGCAGTTTAAAGAAATGCCCATCGGTCGCATCAACGTTGTATACAATATTTTGTAAATGTGATCTTGATTCGTTGGTGGGAGAAGTGGTGGGAGGCGCCTGACATGACGGCCCAGTGGTGGCATGCGCGTGAGCTGCGCGCGGGCATTGCAAAATTACTTTATTTTTCTAAAATAAAAGATTTTTTCTAAAATAAATGTACCCTAAGATACTCCTTGTTATATCAGCTACCTGACAAAAAAAGTCCCGTCAAAATCGGTCTAGCCATTTCAGAGATTAGCCGGAACAAACAGACAGACAGACAGACAAAAATTGGAACTAATTCATACGGATATAATCTTAAATACCATAATATAAATTATCTTAAATGGAGAACTAAATCCCATTAATCACATTTATGCAACTCCACTTTTAAAGGACCAAATCTGTTACCAAGATTGTCATTTTCAAACAACCATTTGCTATTATGTCAATCTATTATGCGTTTGCCAGTACTTTTGCAAATATCTTTTGATTAAAACCTAACATATGTAACATGGTAATTACGTGGTGATTACAGTGTTTTGTTATTAGATTGGTAGAATAGTAGTTCATTAAGAACCCACTTTTTACAGGCCAGCAGAACAGCAAGCGCAGGCGACAAATCAAGTGAGCAACAAGAGCAAAGGCAAAAAAGGACGCCGCTAGATATAATTTTATTAACAGTCAAGTGTATATCAAATTTTATTAAAAAACAAATAAACATCTATTGTCATTACTTATGAGTGTATGTGAATTGCCTTTTTGGCCAGTTTATTTTCTCCGTTTTTGTGTCTAGTTACGCTGTATCCATCTATTATCATAACAACTGGTGGTGATTTTGTAGATCTTTGACTATCAGGGTTTGTTGAAGACTTGGTTAATATCATTGTTTCATTTCTTGAACCAATTGTTTTATCTTCCTCGGTATTTGAGCTACTTCTGTTAGGGAATTGTTGATAACGGGTGTTATTGTGTGGGACATCGACGATGCTTTCTTTATAAACTTTTTGGGGTTGTATGGTGTATGAGCTAGTAGTGACTTCGATCTGGGATACGTATCCTCGTAGTCTTCGAATAAGTTCTGATAAAGATCTTGTGCTTTCTGCTTCGTTTCTTCCCATTTCCAATTTATCCTGTCCTTTATATTCCGGGGCATATTCATAGGTCTGGGAGAAGTCTTCATTTGCCGCGGTGATGTCCGCCTTGTCGAGTGTGAATCCGAGATCTTGATTTCGGGTATTATTTCCATTTCTTCGTCTTCGTTCGAGGGATCTATCGCCACCTGCACTGACTCGTGGATCATTGCGGGTAATTTCATTACCATTTTTTGCAATGGACTCATTTTGTCCGAATCCGGCACTATATTCACTATTTCCATAATCCCCGGTGAAATTTCTTTCAATGCTCCCGTTATATGTGGGGCTGCTTCTCTCACTGATTCCATTATCGTTTCCCCAACTGCTAGTGGTATTTCTTGAAAATAATAAGGGTATGTTCTGATACTGTCCGACACTGCTGATGTCACTAGTGGTAGTATTATAGGCTGTCTCGGTGGTAGTCGTGGCAACCTCGGAATCAGTCGAGATTTCAGTGGTAAGAGCCTCGAAAACAACTGTCTCTTCTGGCGACTTTGGTTTTGTATATTCATTTTTTGTTCTGTTCGCGCATGTACATTCCACCCCGTTTCTTTCTTCGGAAAAGATGGATTCATACCTATTTCGTTTGTATTTACGTCCTCTTCTTTCATAAGAGCTGCTCTCGTCTGTGATGAGAAGATTATCAAACAACATGCCAATACTTTTAAGTAGAGGTATATATTTTTGATTGAGCTGTTCATTTCCGGTGATTTCTCTTTTTATCGATTGGTTTTTTCGCCTATATTTAGATTTTGGTGAACGTTTGTTTTTTTTTGGTTTTAGAGGTGATTTGATTTCAAATGTTTTCCTGTATTTCAGTGGAGATATTCTCCTTATTCGTGTGAGAAGATTATCTGCAACAAAAACGGGATTAATTAAAAATCATACGGGATGAATTAACATACACATATATGTACACAGTACAAACCAGTCTCTTGAAAAATATTTCCCTTCGAGGGTGATGGCTTCAAGACCTTATTCAAAGAAAAGCGTTCGGAAGTCTTTTCTGGAAAAAATAATCGTAAAAGCTTTAATATTATGGTTTCTTAGATTTACGCGAATGTTACACATTGAAATAAAACTATTATTTACGGATTTTATCGCGAATTTAGTTTAAGGTTTAATATTATCACAACGACATCTGTCATAAAAGCTAACTGAATACTAATGGAGTCTCAAATGGAGTAGTAGCCAATTAATTTATAAGAAAGTTTATTATCAACAAAAGCATCTTCATAACTATTAACATATTTCTTATTTAAATTACATATTTATAAAAATGTTTTGGTGAATCAAAAATACCTGGAAATTTTGAAGTAGAAGTCTCAGTAATTTGTGTTTGATCTAATTCTGCAGCTTTGTTAAGCGAGAACGGTTTAGCCGCCGTATCTGCCAACAAAATTAAATTTCAATTATCGTATTACACTTTCTTGGAAATATAGACAAATTAAATCAATCGCCCAATTTATAAAAATATACTAACATTTTAATACAATAAAACTAACAACAATGCAGTAATGCCAACCGCGGATTCCCATTTTGAAACATGGTAGATCACGTATCGTTCACATCACAATTTACTGAATACGAATGTGTAACTCAAAAATGCTTTATACGTTTGCAGTTTTGATGCATCAGCGTTATTGGTAGCGCGTGCACGGATTTACAATTTAACACGTACAGGGGCAGCAGTTTTGTAAACAATCACTGGTTTTAAATAAATTACGGATTTACAATAATAATTATAATAATAGCCTTGATATAATTAGTTGAGCCGGTTGTGAAAGAAGAGACCGCTGATATGTAGATGTTTGTATGAGGACCACCGTGGGGTTTGGGTTGGTATGTCGGTGTAGGAAATCGGTAGGGAACCGACTCGACGGTCGCCCGGATGGTAAACATCTTACCCGGGTGGCTCATAGTTGAGTCAAATTGTTTTTGGATCTCAATATTTAACTCAACATACAAAAATAACTTCTGCGTTTATTTTAAAAGGGCCTAAAGTTACTCTGGGCTTATTTTTGGACATAACCAAACTAGCTACTCGCTATAATCAAAAACTGATGGCGCAGCGCTGTGAGCGCAACTTAGGCATAGGCGCGCCTGGTTCAAAATAACTAGGGTCCGCCATGTAGCACTCTCATTAGTTAGTTTCATCCCTGGTACTTCCTTATCCTACTAAGCTATGATCTTGGAGGGGAGGGGATTGTCAATTTAGCACTTCAACATTAAACGTGGTGGTGGATTATGACATTGATAGTGAATATACGACGCCGCCGGCCTGATATCGACGCTTCCAAGAAAGCTACGTTAGATCTTCACGCTCACCTAATACGAGATTGTAGAGTTCACATTTCCGGGAAATCGTTATGCGAGAGACCTTACCCATTAAAACTCTCATCCCGATGCTCGTGCCTATCAAAATACTCAATTTGTTCGTACGTACAGAATTTCAGATCGTTATATGCCGCGCATTTCAGTTAACAGACTTCTTAAAATAATTGGATACATTAGTTACTGCATTTTATACAATTATGCTATCGCTCATTGTGACCTCCCTTACTTATATTAGTATACATTTTTCGCCATCAAAATTACTATAGCGAATATGTGTTACTCTCATTGCAAGTACAAACGCGAAATAATTTTATTTAATGTGTAAAAATGCTACAACATTGGTAGTTGCAGGTTAAGCAATAAATTACGGCATAAAAATTGTGGATAACGGCACTTTTATATCAAATGTTTCGATAAATAATAAAATAAGGGCAGTAAAACAAAGGAGCTGTTGCAGGGTTGGACCATCGTTAAAATATTACGATCGTCCAATATCACGGGATGAAATCTTTAATCGTATCGATGCGACTTTTACGTGGAACTGGAGTGGGCTTCGCGGCGGGCAGAACAAAATAGTTAGATAAGCCGAACGACTTGCAGACGAGTAAATCATATTTTATGTCGAAAAGCCAATGGTGCTTATACTAAATGACCCCATGAATTGGCACTCATATTCGCTTTTATTTATTTCATCTTTTATTATAACCAGTTGGATTTCTATAGTAAATTTCAAGGTATTGTATTTTTGTCGAATATGAATGCAGATTTATGGAGTAGATCTAGGTATTTTAAATTATAAGAGCAGGCATATTTGCCTAATCTACTATTACCTTTTTCTACGCGTTAATTGCTAGATACAATTAACCGGTTGTGTTGATTCTGGATCTGGATCTGGATCAGCCCATATACGTCCCACTGCAGGGCACGGGCCTACTCTACGATCGAGAGTACGATTGAGAGTGGTACCCGCACTAGGCCAGCGTGGTGGACTATATGGTCTAACCACTCTGTGTTGATTGCTATACCTAAATTATAATTTATACGATATCTGTAACTATTAATATTTTGAAAGTAAAATATGCCTATAAATAACGGAGTAAAAAGGGATACGGTGGGCGTTGGCTGAACTCGAAGTATTATTGTAAATTATTAGTTACTAGTTATACAAATTGTGGTCGCTATTTGCTATTCAGAACCAAGTACCTACTTTGCCAGCAATTAGAATTGCGCAGTGACCTGTGAAGATCATAAATCGATGTGTTAATGTTTTCACGCTTTGATTATCATGTTCTTTTTTTTTCAAGTCGAAAAAAATCCTGCTTTATTTGTGTACGCAAATCCGAAGGCCGCTTTCGGGTCGCGCTAGCATTCGGTTACTTACTGAATTTACGACCGTCCATAGACCGGAGTTAGTATCGCTGTCGTCACGCTTCGTATACTGTGGATTTATATTTTAACCTATACACAGACTGACTATTGAGGGTTAGGGATTCTGTCAACTTTTTTTGCGATTGGACTTGCGAAATGTCATATAAAATAGAAACCAAATGTAAATGTTAAGCTGGTACCTACCTAAACAAAATATAAATTTACTTTGTAAGTAACGTTTATGAGTCCATGTGTTTATTTTTAATATTTGTAATACGTACTAGAAATTGTGTATTCAACTACAAAACTACTATTGACATTCAAAGGAAGTAAAACAAGTGGGCGTCGGTAAAGGATATCCGACGAAGGTATTAAAACAAGGGCCTAATGTGCCCGTGCCGACAACACAGAGGATTTTCTCTGAGATTTTACACAATTTATAACAGAAATATATTTTGTTTCATGTACTTTACCCACAATATCAACACGAAATTGTGCGAAAGCGGCCTAAATTCCCAATTTGGGCGAAGTATATCGAGTGCAATGTATCTAAACAGGCTGAATCGCCTCCAAGAGAGCCTTACCACTGTAGCGATAAACGGATTTGGGAGGGACCGTATTATTCCCCTGTAATAGAGTGATACTTCTTTAGGATCATTCAGGAAACTGATGACACTATTTGGTTTTGCCATAAAAAGTTACGATATCATATTTGCTGTATGAAAATATTACGAACAAATAATGTGGCGACAGTGGCCTTTGGCCTTTGATAAATATTATCCGTTATTTTTTACGTTCCTCCAGGGGTATGCATTTATTATATAGGTATTAGGAAGAGTTATGTTTAACGAATAAGATTAATAGATAATGATGTTATATATAGCATATAGGTACATATTATTATTTATTTGTTAGCATTGAAGTCATAGAATTGGACGTAATGTTACCTTGGCATTGTTTAATAATGCTTTCTTGCAGTTGCTTTGTTGTTGTGAACGTGATTTATGGAAATAATTAGTTTTTCTAATTAAATACATTTTTACCTACATACATAAACTTACGCCTTTACCAGGGTAGACAGAGATGATACAGGAATATCCACGTTTGGCTTGTGTTCCGTGCCACGTTGTGATAGAGGACGAGCCTATCGCCATATCGGGCACAAATTCCTAACTCCGGTTTAATAATGCTTAGAAAAATATCATTTTGCTTTACTCGGGATTTGATTCCGAGACCTCAGCTTTACCGAATACAACTAAGCCAACGAGGCAAATAATAGAATAATACAACTCTTTACAATGTATCTATACACAATAGGTCTTGTAGGTTTTACTTCTAACTTCGTTAAATAAAAAATCTGAGATAGCGTTCTTAATACTTTTTTCATTTTAAAATGAGCTGTGATGGTAAGAAATAAGACCCTCGATTAAAGAAGCTGAATGTTCATAACATAAGCTTCTATTTCTCGTAAGTTTCTTATTCATAGAATATCCGTAGATATTGACGTCGCGACCCCCCCTAGCAAGTTTAAAACAAAGCAGTCCGGCTACAGGGAGCTGGCATATTGCCTCAGTTTCCAAGTTTTACTGCCGCTATCTCAGGGTTTATGCCTTATAAAATCTCCTTCCTCGACCACACAGAAACGCTGCGGGCTAAAAAGTATAACTGGAAGATAGATATTATCGCAATTGTTAGGTAATATTGTTCAACAAGGAAATAGCTTGTTCTTTCTGAGCCTTTTTGTTTGCTCAAGTTACAATCTTTTTAAAAAGGAAAAGAACAAAATGTTACAAAGTGTTTGTACCTAGTACAATTCAGAGAACTTCTAGTCGAGATGTGTACTTAATGAACACCTATGTACTTTTTATCTACGTGTCTAATCTTCCACTTGGATTCCCAAAGTATTTAGAATCCGGCACTAACACACTATTTGTTTTAAGAAAGATATTGTAGCAAAAATGGGCAAATGTTTTCCGTCGTAGAATTGAGTATTTTCATGAGTGTATCTGTTTTTAGGTAAACAAGGAAAGTGGAGTACTTGCAACAAATTGGCTGCCGTTATATATGGCTCATGGTTGTTTATGCCGTATTCGTAGTACCCTTGCAAACATCCGCAGGAGATGACTTGGGCGAGTCCACGTTTTATATCCCGGCCCGCTTTACGTCCTCCGTCTCTCGGGGAGTCCAGTTTGCGACAACATCGATACAGCCAGCAATTTTATTTGCACGCAAATTCGAAGGCTCGTAACATGACCGGAACTGATGGGTTTCAGTAACGAACAGTACATTCGTATGTTTCGACTTATGACTTTCATTTCCTCTCACCCCGCTTCGAATGGCGGTAACTGAATACTCTTTGCTTTGGCCTTTTTATTTAGGATTTTAAGCAGGAAATTAACTTGATAACGACGAATTTATATTTCCTATATTTAACAATAAAGATGCTTGGCACGTTGAGATTGTTAGGTGCAGTGTGATAGTGATGTATTCAGATTAATATGTAACTTAATAGTTAAAATATGACAATAACAGTAGTTACGAACGCACCATGGTAGGTACATTTAGTGGTTAATCATCACATTAATGAACTAAAATCTTAAAAATTTGGAGGTGCCCTGGCTCTATAAATATCTCGGCTAATAGGAACAGTTCCAGATTAATTTATTGGTTAGCATTCTTTTTTCATCTAACGTTAATTTATTTTTCTACAATATTTCAACACGCATGGTTTGTAATGCTGCACAAGAGAACACTAGTCGAAACATAATAGTTTAGTTTAATTCTAGAAACCATATGAATGTGGACTGTGAACTGGTGTGATATGGGAGGAATACTTTACACTGACTGCGCTATGTAAGCCCAAACGTAATAAGGCGAGGCGATAGGATTCATAGATAGGTGAACAAAGACTTGAGATCACAATGCTCAGCTATTCACGTTATTGTCTCCATTCGGTTTAAAGCATAGAGCCATTGTAACGTACGTTATAATATTTCTGGTCAGAGTAGCATAGCTATGTCTACCTATGTGATAATTTTTAATGCATTTTCTGTTACGACTGTCTGCCATAGTTAACTTTTCATATAATAACGAATGTAAGGTAGAGATGAAATTCCAAGATTTTTATTTTAAATCAATGTATAACTGGTTTACTGTTGGTCGTAAGCTTCGTTTCCGTATTACCTGAAACTCGATAAAGGCTTTAGTCCACTCCGGCAGTTCATAAAAAATCCAACGCGGATTGATGGTGGATAACTGAATTTATTAATGTAGTTGTAAGTTGCCAATATAATTTTTTAATCATAGATCGTAAATCATGGAGACCTGGATTTCGGATGACGTCAGAATAGTGCTCAAGGATTGTTAATTGCTACCGCTGCAAAATGACATCAGCTAAGACCGACATGCTCTACACGGCATTTGCAAATTTATGATGAAAATTTTCAAGACATCATTTGGTAACATTATACATCATAACGTCCTAATAGTGCGATAGGATAATCGTACACATATCGAAAAACATAACTTTGAAATCCAGTCATAGAGACACAAGTGTGTTGAATTTCGAGTTCAGCCATTGATCGTCTGGAAAAGTGTAATCTTTTACATACATACATAAACTCACGCCTTTTTCCCAGTTGGGGTAGGCAGAGGTGCCAGGACACCCACTTTTCGCCTTGTATGTTCCGTCCCACGATGTGATAGGTGGCAAGCCTATCGCCATATCGGGCACAAATTCCTGACTCTGGGCTGATAATGAATAGAAAAATCCAATATCACTTTGCCCAATCCGGGATTCGAACCCGAGACCTCAGCTTTGTAACCGTACTCTCGTACAACTACGCCACCGAGGCAGTCGGATCTTCTTCAGTCGCAGCAGTCAGAGTAATGTTTTATTTATTAAAAATGTATCTGCAAGGTTTTTTGTTCTGTAGGTGTATAGTAACAAACATTGTACTAAAAGTTCTCATTTAAAATAACTGGAGATAAAAAGTACGTATGAAAAGCCAATGAAAATTGATTTCACACATTAACGTGTCAGTAAGTCCGCGCAGCAGTTTCGCTGCCGTCCGCGCTCTGCATTGAGAGCCTTATCTCTCAGTTTATGGCTTCTAACATCCGTTCGCGAGGCAGAAATCGACCATTACTACCTAGTTAAAGCAAATATTCACCTTGTATTTAAATTTTGAAGGCGAGCGCAGGCTCCATCTTATCTTTTAAGTATCGTACCTGCTGCTACATTGTATTGTTGAATAGAACTGTTATAGATCTGTTAGGGCCTTCTTAATCCAGTGCTTTTAACTTTATGGTACTCGTACCTTGTTATAGATGGTGTTTGCGAAAGGAAATAAAAAAATAATATTTGTGCAAGGGAAGGATAGCTCAGATGGATGTTGACCTGACTGGCAAACTGAAATTGCGATTTCAAAATAGGGTATAATTTACTAAAATCCACAAAATGTCCGCCAACCCGCACTAGGCCAGTGTGTTAGACTATATGGCCTAACCACTCTTAATCGTACTGTAGATTGTAGAGGAGGCCCGTGACCTGCAGTGAGACGTACATGGGCTGATACAGAATCGCATTTTTTCATGTTTTTGTAAACTTGTGCAATGTAATTAAATGTTAAGCTGGGAAATACTATTCTTAATATTATGACAACAGCGCTTTCGGTGACGGATCAGATTTTAGACTACCAATACCTACGTTTTCTTGTTGCTTATCGTTTGCTAATAATATAATTAATCAAAAAAAATTTGCAACATATAAGAGTTATCTTGTAAGAAATAAAAGGGAAATGTGCTTATCAGTTTTGTGTTTTAGTTAGTACTTAGTATACATATTAGTTGTTAGTATTTGGATAGTAGTTATTACAGTAGTTAGTATTAGTATAGTTAATATGATTAAATTGAATATATTACCAAACCGCACAAAGGAAATTAGCATTTTAAAGGAATATTTAATGGGTTTCATTGACCCAGTGATGAAATAAGAATGCGCAATATCGGAATACTCATTGATTTACATAGATGTAAATGGGTCAACGGCGTTATTAGGAATATCTTTGTCACGCTTTTGGGATTCTTTTCATAAGGTGCTTAATATTTTATGTGCGACTCGGTTGGGAATGCGAACGGAACAATTTGCCAATAATCCTATCCCGCGGCAATAACTGAGGTGCCGACCAACAATAATGGGTGTTATTGCTCATGAATGATTTCTAACTCCGACGATAGACTTAATTCCGTAATATTGAAATGGTTCATCCGGTCCAGTTTATGCTCCAATACTTATGTCGTAACTCAGTGGATTATTGTAAACAGCTGTAGAGATGAAGAATTAAAAGTAGACAGCAATAATATTAGGAATTTAGCTCTGAATTTGAGACGGTTAAAACGTAAAAAATCACTAATATATATGAATGTTGAAGACTGGATGCTGGGACGGATATAGTAAAGTTATTACAGTCATGATTAATTAAAGCCTCAATTTGTCATTTAAATCGTGTTCATATAATGAAAATTTAAATATTTATGTTAAGTATTTTGTGTTTTCGTGTGCTGATTTATTAATCTACATTGACTAGGGCCTTGACACGTTTTACATAATAAATGCCTTTGTTAGCTTCAAAATCCGTAGCGACGGAACACATTGTTAAACAACTTGCCCGTTGTGTAGGTATAGTTTGAGTGGTTATAGGAGTACCTACACGGAAAAATATTGAGAATTAAACAAAATGAATATTATGAAAAGAGGAATATTAGGACATTCATAGTCTAAAGGGAAATCAAGTCTTGGAATGATAGTTTAGGATATGCATTAAATAGTTAAGTACGATTTTTGACAGAAACTCGAAAGATTTTCAGATATTTGACAAAATGCAAACACTTCAGTCCTATAAACATTGTTTATTCTTTGATAACTCCTCGTCACTTTGGAATATAAACAAAATGGCAATTTTTCGTTTGCAATTTTGTTCCAGTTTAATAAATCAATTTGTCGTGCACAAACACTGAATGAAGTCCAGGGGAGGACAATATGCTCGCCCCATTGTGGCTGCAAATTCAATTTATATTCAGATCTACAGCGCAATAGAATTGAAACTTAGATTGCGATTTGATAGCGGGTCCGTAACACTTCGTCGCTTCTGGACGGTGTCATACAACTTAATTATATTTTACATGGTCTAAATATTGTATACCCATGATTCAGAATTTACCAAAATAAACATAAACATATGTATTTTGTAAATTGTTTTATAGTGTATCAGCCCATGTACATCCTACTGCAGGGCACGGCTCTACTCTACAATTGATGTTTATGTATATGAATTAATTCACCACGCTGGCCTAGTACGGGTTGGCGAACTTTTATAGAAATTACATATAATTCTTTTTATACATACACATACATTCTATATTAAATAGAAAAATGCAACCACCGTGAACATGTTGGCAGTTATGTATGGTCCGTTATCAACTGGCAACCACGCACAATTATAATATAACTTTATTTGACAATATATAGTTACAAAACAAATATACAGAGGCAGGTGTAATATCACAATATACGCTTAAATATCTAAGAGTACATACTAAATTAAATTATAAAATGACACAGGTACAGGGACATCATGCAGGTTTCTTGTCATTACAGAACATGTTATTAACTTCAAAAAATATTTATCAAAAGTAGCATCACTCATCAGTGTTGTTTACGAGCGGTGGTGATCATTTATCATGAAATGCCGCTTGGTTTTTGCCCCTTTTGCTATAAAAATATATTATGCAATATTAGTTGTCGCTTGCGGTTTTCTCGCATGATGAAATGTATGATTAAACTCCGAGAAACGGTGCATTTATCCAGGATGAAAGCTATTATAACTAACAACAAAGGTCGAGTCGAAAAATAAAGCAAGTTTATGCTAGCAATATTTAAAAAGTACTTTCGTGGCGCTCATAAGTTCAGCTGCAAAGAAGTTACAGTTTGTATTCTTTTTTGTTTGTAGTTTCATTTCGTGGGAGTTGTTTAGATCGAAAGAGTTTCAAGGCCGCATAATTGAATGTAATTCTGCTGACCATTTTCTGAACAAAATACCCGTAAAACAACAATATGAATATTGTTGTTTGGAAGCACAATATGTACGATTGCCAGTTACTTTGGAATGTCCCGTAAGCCGTTATGTTATTATCGCGGCTCACATTAGATAAATGAGAAACGACAGTTGGGTCTGTGAAGAAAGTCGGCAATACATGGGGGCGTGAAACTGTGTTTCTTCTCATAGTAGTAAGTGGCCACTAAACTTTATTGTAGTGTTTACGACCGACTGAAACTACTCTTATTCTTTTATAGACATTTTTCAACACGAGAACACAAACACATCTTACTAATATAGATTGTATTTTGTCAATGCTGTAAAATAACAGTAACATTACATTAGCTGGCCGTTTCTTTATTTATAATTTTTGTCACATAGATACATTTCTGATTAGTTAGGTTGTATGTGCTTCATATAATATTCCGTTTGTGATTACGCGACATAATTATGTAATTAATTTGAAAGACAATATGCTGCTGTTATTATGGTATGCGGAACAATTTATTCATGTGTTAACAAAAATTTGGAGCTCAATATTCTTAAGTTTATTCTTTACGACCAGGTACTTACAAGGATCCAATCCAAATACATAATTTTTATCAACTGGCTATGTTCCCATTTAACGTCCATAAACACATACACAAACATTACGTCTTTTTCGGAGATGGGGTAGACAGAGATGCTACAAGGATACCCACGTTTCGCCTTGTGCGTTCTGTCTCACGGTGTGTTATCGGGCCTATATCGCCATATCGGGCAGAAATTTCTGACTTCGGCTTGACCCGAAACCTTAGCATTGTAATCAAACCGTAGTACAATTGCGCCACCGAGGCAATCCATAATAAAATAAAAATATAATATAACTCTATGAAAATACATGATCGGTTAAAATTCAGAATTTTAGACTTTGTAATCAATACAATAATAAGTTGAACTAGTAGACGCGACAAGTAATTGAATTATTCACACAACAATACACATCAACAAAATATCTAAGAATAATTGGGGACGTGAAACAAAAGCACATAATATCGGGTACAGAACAAAGAGATTTCGATCATTTCAATCGTAGAATTTTCTGTGTACTTCTCTGTGTATTTTCTCTGTTTATAGCCAAAAATAGTTTGTTGTTGTTAAATTGAATGTCAATCGCTTATTATACATACATTCGTTTCCCATGTCCACATCAGTAGAGCCTTTCTGTTAGATGTCAAAATATTTACTGGTACATAATGTTTGGTTTGAAAACAACGAAAAGTCTATTGTTACTTCGCTACAAAACATTCACACAGTAAATAGGTGTTACAAAAGTTTTATTGATGTTAGTTCACTTTGTGAGGTTCCTAGAAATACTACCCACTTGATTTGATGAGTTTTATAATTCGCTTTTCATAATAAAATTTATTAAATGTCCATTCAAACTAGAAGAATTTTTCATGGAGATTGGCCTTCACAAAAATGTAGTTTACATTTAAAATAAAATCCATAAGTATTAGTTACTCTTTGTTCTCCAAGCATAAAAGCCTCGCGGTTATAATTGTAATTAATGAATAATTGTAAATAAACTTACTTTATTTAATTTTCTGATGTCGTGTTTTATGTGCGTATGTAGATAATGTGACGGAATTCTAAATAAATATTTATAATTATATTCATAGACTATTGCTTCTCAGTAAAGTAATTAATTATGCTTAATTACTTTTTTATAAATAAGTGTTTATTATACTGATGTGACATTCATTTTGCCGATTCGAGGAATGGAAATTCGAAGGAATTACAGATAGCTAGGTCTCGTTTATAAATAACAAACTTTGAGACATAGAGTTTGTATAGGAATTAAAACCTTAAATAGATTAAATAACAATTTGGAGCTTAAGATAAAATTAAATTACGGGTTGTTCTAATGTAATTTCTGTAATTTTGCCAGGAGATTATTCTTTTTCGTTATATAAGTGCTTCTGCAACCCCGCTGCACATCAGGGCAGTCTACAAGTATTACATGAGATTATTTAATGGAAGGACACTTTGTGTAAGCAAAGCTAAAAGAGATCGGTGCGATATTCGATAAAGAAAAATGTACTGGTTAAAGTATCAGAGATAAATATAGAGGGCCTAGATTTTCCGCTGACGCAGTGTCGAGGCGTCCCGCGAAGCCGCCGTTTTGTATATTATCTCGTGCTACAAATCACACCGGATGTCCCGCCGAGGGGAAATGAAAATTGAGATACCGGGGAGGCATTGTTCCGTGAAAATATATCTTCTTGATATTCTCATGGCGCGGGACAGCCGACGACGCACGGATATTGCGATAATGTTACGTCATCTCGCCAGATAAAGCCGCTTTTGATATCGCCGGATAAATTCGCATTCTCCTCTAATAACATGTTTTCATTGATGAATTTCAATTTTTAAGACGTCTTTCTTATTCATGAGCTTTATACTTGAGTAACTTATAATTTTTATGGTTGGTTTAAAAATTCTTGTCTTGTATTACTTAAAAATAATATGGTGAAGTGTATATTGTATAATATGTGTATGGCAAAATAAACCTTATTTTCGCTGTATCGTTTAGCACCTTAACGTAGACAGCACACGAAGAGCCGGTTATTTCCATCTATCTCATTTATTATTGAAGCCTTCTATTTTGACTGCGCCCTATTTCTCATGGCTCAGATCAATTGCTGATAGATGGATTTTGACCCAGTTGTTGAGCTCAAGTAAATTAATGAAACTTGCGGCAGAGGAATTTACATTCCAATATTAAACTTACATAAGATCTTTTACTCTAATCATGCTAACTGAACTTATTGAGCATGTGGGAGTGATTAGTTAATTTTGATGTAATAAGTTTTAATTATGATTTTTATGATTATTTTATTAACTTCTCTCTCTTTTTCTTCAGCTACAGGAAGACCACTACACATAAGCCTCCGCCATGGATGGTCACATACATAGACATGTTGGAAACGGCCTGCGTCTAGCGACCTGCGACCTTAACAACGTCGTGAATCACTATTAACCTATACGTAAATAATTATTTAAAGTTCGATTATAAACTGAATAATACAACTTTCAAATAGGTCAGTTGGATAATAGCTCGAATTACATTAGGCTATGTAGGTAATTATATAAGTTGACCAATATATTGTTGTAGAGTTCATGTTTCGTAGACTAGTTCTTTAAATTTGATCCTAGATAAAAGGCTGGTCGCGCTTAGTGTCAGCTAAGATTTCATCTTGTAATTTGACTTACCATCAACGAGCCTGTTTATGGTTTCATAAATAAATATGCATTACATTGCCCGCCGTATAAGTGTTATCAGAAAGTCCGCTACATAGGCCGCTTGAAGTTAGAAATACATCTTATAGAGAAACCATAATAAAAAATAAAAAAAACTAAATACAAATGCATTCAATAAAGACTAAACTTAACAGTGTAAAATATAACCAATTTGAGATTAAAAACTTACCGCCCGCTGATATATCTCTGCCTTAATTGTGACTATCATCTCTGAAGAAAAAGAAAAGTACAATAACAATATTAATCATTGTACAAAGAGCCACGATAAGAGGTGTTCCGCTTACTAATCGCGGCCTAAGTGGTCGCACAGGGCTTGCGGACGCCCGTGAGCAAAAACCCTAAGGATTACACAGTTTTGCTAAATATTTACTTAATACTCTCACAGTTAACGCTTCGAGATAAGAAACGAGGTGAAGCAGCATCTCCTGAAAGAAATACTTGGAGCGTTTTAAAGCGTATACGTTATTAATAGCGCCGGGTTTAAGATCTTAATTAAGCATATTACTACTTAATTCCATGAGGTGTAAACGGTTAACTCAAGTGCTTTTTGAAGGAACTCGCACGAGTCATTGTTGTTAATATTTTATAGCGCGACTTTGGGACAAATAACCGGAGAAGAGCTTTGGTTATCAAATTAATACGTGCGACCCGTTTATGGGTTATGGACTGATTAAAGTGATATAGCCATATAGGTTAATTTAGGAACGAAAATGTAATCTAGGAAAATATATTGTTTTTGTCGCCATCTTAAATCCTAGTTGTGGTACTCGTACATAAGCTACAACACGCGTTGTTAAAGTGATTTAATTCTATAAAAGAATTGATACTGAAATGTAAAAAAGCGTTCACATTTTTTCCATTAGCTTATCGAATCATTACTTCCGACTGTTTTATCTAAAGGATTTAATGGAAGAAAATTAAGGTTTTTCCGAATGCTCCTTTAGTAAGCTATTTCAATGGTAATGTTGTTTTGGGAACTATAAAATAGCGGTTTTAATTCGAAACCAATGAAGCGGTGCGAATACGAGAGCAAAATTTACTACGAAAATAGCCTTATCTCGTATCCACAGGGAACTACAAAGAGCGACTTCGTTTGAATTTAGAACAAATTTTAAACTAACTTCGTTCGGAAATCGCGCGGTGGCAGTCGCATGGTCGCGTTCACAATCTGGTGAAATGCAAAGGGTAAACATGCCCCTAATTCCGTATTTTTTTTCAACGACAGTCTTAATTGGAACACGGGGCGTATTTAGCGCTCACTCTGTGATTCTGTTTGTATGCAGCAAGCGACTGGCACTCGCGCGGAAAATGATCTGCGTTTGACTCGCGCAAGCGTTAATGATATTCTGCATGAATGACTCTTTTGCCAGCTGTTTTTTATCTAAGCATAACTTTTAGAGAGTTTGTTTGAACATTAACATAGATTATTATGTTTTCTATAACCGTAAATAAATTTGCTTTGTTACCACGAGATGTTTTACCGCTAGTTCCCTCTAAGGTGTCCACAAGTGTCCTGGCACCGTCATAAGGGCTTTTCCCCTAATCACTTTTAACCACCAGTCTCAGTTGTTTGGGATGGAATTTTTATTACTCTTATAAACTTTAAGCTAGTGTATTAGTATAGTTTTGTGTATTTTAGTTCATTTAATGAATTAAATTAAAAAAAAAATACAAAAAACTGTCCGTAAATAACTATGGTAAGCGGAAGTGAATTACTCCACTATATCAGTGAATATACGTCCCACTGCAGGGTACGGGAATGTTCTATTACTGAGAGTACAAACTAGAGGGCTTAGGCCATATAATCCACCACGCGGGCCTAGTACGATTCGCGGTGAAAGATTATTTCGGCATTATTCACATGTTGGTGTGGGAATCGCGCGTCCATAGTGAAATCGGACTGGACGTAGTTAGTAGAGCCGAAAGCGGCTAATTTGCTGAGCGGTGTGAAATGGACCGAGTCATTCCCGCACAAAGCGCTACTAATGCGCGCTCGTCCGTTGCACCGGCCCGCAATTATATTTGCATACGACCACCTCTAGTCCACTCGTACAATGATACGGAGAGCAGACGAAGGCACAGTCGACAGGCCCCGGTATGAGTCTTCAATGAAATAACTGTACGTGCCGCTTCCACGAACGATTGCATCGAACGATTTCGGTAATCTGTGACAGATCACAGTGCAATTGAAACGTAAGGGACTAAGCCCGAGGTAGGTAATTATGCAGCAATGTAAAAAATAAAATCTGTTTGTTGAAGCTAGCAAAACATACATTTTGGTTAATTTAAAACAATAGGGAAGTAATTTCTAAAGAGATGGTTATAAAAATAAATCTATGCTTGATGCCTCTAGGTAACTGGGTGTCGATTAATGGCACACCTCAGACTTTTCGGAGTCAGGTGTGTATTAATAATTAATCACCACACACTATAATGGTGAAGGAAAACATCGTGAGGAAACCTGCATACCAAAGCAATTCGGAAGAATTGAACTATACAGCACAGTTTCTTAGATCTCTCTTTTGATAAAAATATGCAGTAACTAAGATGCTTCTCCGAATATAATTATTCATTAGAGTAAATCCGTGAATAGTTTGATAATTAATCTTCAACTTTTTGCCGAATGTATCTAAAAATAAGTGTAATATTATATATATTATAGCTCGGGTCGATGGGTCTTTATATTGTGGTATGTAGACGTTGCCAACCCGCACTAGGCCAGCGTGGTTGACTATATGACCTATGACCTAACCACTCTCAATCGTACTGTCGATTGTAGAGGAGGCCCGTGCCCTGCAGTGGGACGTATATGGGCTGATACAGATGTAGACGTTGTTGATTTCCTTTTCATTTTCCATAACATTGACGGGCTAACTGAATCTAAAAATACCGTGAATTCAAATTGGCTACGTAAACTTTGTTTATCATTTCTAAACAAGACTTATAATACACATTACAAAATCTTTACGGATGGATCTAAAAGTGAATTAGGAAATGGGGCTGCTTTTGTCGACACGCAGAGGGATATCTTTGTTAGGTTTAAGATAAACGCAAATGTGTGTATAATGCACTGTGAACTAATTGCCATATCCGAAGCGTTAGGCTATGTCACTTTATCGGATTATAACAAATTTATTATCTTAACTGACTCCAAAAGTGCCCTTTTACATTTGGCTCGATTGTCCTCGAGCATTCGAGGACTACCGATAGCCTATAATATTTTAGATTCCATCCATAAACTCCGTGCATTGAACAAAGAAATAGTACTCCAATGGATACCCGCTCACGTAGGCATCCCTGGCAATGAGGAGGCTGACCGAATGGCCAGACAAGCAATAAGCGAAGGTATCGCTTTCGAGTGTTTACCAACACATAATGAATTACTGCCTAACGTTAAAGACGACTGTAGGCGTTTGTGGTGCGAATATTTTGACGAGTGTTCACTTACAAGGGGCATATGGTATAAAACTATTGCAAGTCGACCTCAGCCATACCCTTGGTTCGATCAACAACCAATTAACAGAAAGGATGTTGTAACACTGCTTAGATTGCGTTCCGGACATATCCCAACCAACAAATTTAGATATTTGATTGGAATTTCCGATTCTCCCAACTGTACGGAGTGTGATAAAATCGAAGATATTCATCATGTGTTGTTGGAGTGTGTCCGGAATGAAGCCGAAAGACAGGATTTTAGAATTCGATTTAATTGTAATGTTGGTAGCTGTAATAGTATTCTGGCCTCCCCATATTCGGAAGAAGCCAAAATGCTAATTAAATTATATTTAAAAATAGTATAAATTTAGTTTATTTCTTTAGTTGTAGTTTATAAGATCTGTTAAAATGTATGTATATGCTGATTATCCCACGGGGGTGGCATAATCACTTTGTGACAAAACCCCTATTTATAAAATAAAGAGAAAAAAAAAAATCCATAACGTTAAATACTTGAGTATGCATAAAATTTATCATATCGGACGTCGCTTTGACGTTGCATGAAAGAGAGACGAAACAACGTATGTTTTTTAATTAGCCTTAGCAAGCAAACGAGTATGCGGCCTGATGGAACGTGTCACCGCCGCTCATGGACAGTCGCAATCTTGGTCGCAATCTGTGTGTCCCAGCACAAACAGGTCGCTGCGCACCATAAATATTTTTTTACATAAATATACTTTTGTTTTATTGTCGGTACAATGTTCCAACTTCCTTGTAATTTTTACGTACAATTTTAATTGTACAAAAATTTTTTAATAAAAAAATAAAAACCGACTTCAAATGGCTTAAGCTGCTATTTATAACCATATATTTTATTGTATTATGTAGCTGTGGATCCTCCTAATGTAAAAATAAAATAAAATAAAATAAAACAAAACCCATTAAAAACCAAAAAAAAAAAAAACAAAATAATAAGTACCACTGCAAAGCAAAACAATAATATTTATTTCATGGGACTTGTTCTTGTTGATTGGTTTGCTTAATGACTTGACTAGCCAACAAATCAAAATATATGCATAACATATTGAAGGCGGGCCGCCAAGTACCAAACATGTAGGACCTATGCCATATATTAATTTAAATATCTACATATCTACTACTTGGCGGCCCGCCTTCAATATTTTATTAATTTTTATTTTATTAAATCTTTGGGAAACAGACAGAAAGTAACAAATATGAATAATACAGGAGAATAAAACTAAATCCAGTGAAGTTTCCACTTATAACTAATACATAATGAAGAAAGTGAACAAACTAAAGTTTACATAGAAATACTAACAATAAAATATAACAAAAATATGTCTAATTCACAAAATTATTAAAAAAATACAAGAAATATATGCTTAATTCAAATGAAAGAAAAAGCTTAATAAACTTTGTCAAAGAGATAACAAATCAATTCACACTTAGGTACTTTGTAACAAGACGTTTAAAATTATTAATGGTTAAAAAGAATATATCGATTCCGGAGAACTTTTGATCATAATTAGTACAAGCTCGGACGAACGCATTTGAAGCATAATTTGTTTTGGGTACAGAAGTTTGGAAAACATATTTTCCGCGTGAATTTATACGTGGGCACCTAAACGTTAGTCTACTAAGCAGAAAAGGCGAGTCGATATGGTTGTTGATTAATTTAAATAAGAATAATTGATCTCTAATTTGTCTACGATCAGCCAAAGGCATATATATCAAGGGTTCTCGGATATTTAAGCGACCGAAACGATATTCAAGAAGCTTGAGAAATTTATTTTGAATTCTGTCTAATTTCTCGATATAGGTCTTATAATGTGGGTTCCAAACTACAGAGGCATATTCTAAATGTGAACGAACGAAACAGTTATACAGGAGTTGAATAGTAGAAATCTTTTTAAAGTCCTTACTCACTCTAAGGACAAACCCCAACATTCTATATGCTTTGTTTATAATTTCAGCAATATGAGCGTCAAACATAAGTTTACAGTCCAAATAGACACCCAAATCTTTTACCCTTTGAACCCTTTGTAGTACTTTACCATTAATTGAATAGTTATATTGTGTGTTATTTCGTTTACGAGAATAAGTTATAATGTTACATTTATTAGTATTAAGGTGCAACTGATTTGATTCACAATAAACAGATAATTTGTGCAAGTCCTCCTGCAGACGCAGGCAATCATCCTGGGATCTTATATCTTCTCTCTATTATATAAAAATAAGTCGGGTTTTCCTTCCTGACGCTATAACTCCAGAACGTACGAACCGATTTGGCTGATTTTGGTCTTGAAATATTCATGGAAGTCCTGGGAAGGTTTAAGGAGTGAGAAAAATTGGAAAATTTCTAAGGAAGATACTAAAAACCTTTTTTTTGGGTATCGTTCAAGCGTGACGCGTCCAGCCAATATAGGATGATCTTTGTTTATTTGACGGGAGACGTAAAAGACGGTCAAGCTTCAACTACCATCCAACGTAAGATGATCTATCTTTCCATTGTCTTTAATTGACGGCTGACGAAATAGAACAAAATTCAAAAATAAATATACATCGTGTATATAATATTATCTAGATACGGCGTCTTGCGCGTAATTTTGTTAAATATAAAATAAAACGATGTTCATATCTACCAAAATAGCCCATTGTTTTTTGCGATTATTGCAACAGTTTTAAACAAGGTATACTGTATCGAAGCGTTTTGCCGGAGTACTCTAAAATTTATCTAATTATAATTTTTCGTTTTCATAAAGGATTTTTTTTTAATTGATATTTTAGCTGCGCTGGTGGAACAATTTAAATTCCGCATTAGTACTGTTTTAAGACTCAAGAATAAAAAAAATATTGGTACGTTGATGCCGTATCTAGACATTATAATGAAACGATATGCAGTTTTATATTTTTAAATATTTGTTTTATTGCTTACGTCACCTGGTAAGGCAGTATGAAGGTTTTATTAATGTATATGGTAACGTACTAGACGCGACTGCCAACAAGTTAACGATGGTCACGGGTTCAAATCCCAGGGCACACCTTTGACTTTTCGGATTGTTTTCTACGTGAAATAAAATTCGCCAACCCGCACTGAGCCAGCGGGGTGGACTATATCTTCTTATATAATAGACGCAGTGCTTCAAAATTGCATACACCATCAACGACAGATCTACGCCAGCCTGGACGTTGCCGCAAGCTTTGTTTTTATATGTACATACCGGGTATCTCAAGACTGCTACCGAAAAAGAAGCCGGGTGGTAGTTTTAGTGACTACAAACACAATGCAACTAAAAATGTTGCTAAGAAACGCGACAATTTTTTTAAATCATTTTTTAAATACCGTCATTTCTGGGTGGTAAATCCATAGTTTTTACTAAAATAATAATTTAAACTCTTTTATACCTTAGAGTCATTATAAATAAAAGGGTATACACTATTATTTTACGAAAAAATGTATTTACGACCCAAATACGACCATATAAAAAACATTACAAAAAAAAATTGTCGTTTTTTTTTCAACATTTTCTGTTGCATTGTGTCTGAAGTCGCTTAAACTACCACCCGGCTTCGTTTTCGGTAGCAGTCTTGATATACCCTGTATATATGGAGAGACGGGATATAATAGAGTGGAAGGTATGGGAGAGGGCTGGGATAGCTGACAGATTTGATAGGACGAAATGTAAATGCACGTTATAAGACGGGATGGATAATAAAGAGAAAGGATGGGACCGATCGGGAAGAGACTGAACAGACGGACGAGACGGGTTTTTTTTTTTCGTTCGCCTGATGGTAAGCGATACGACCGCTCATAAACAGTAGCAACATTCCACTGCGCTCGCCATCCTAAGACAAAAGATGTTAAGTCTCAATATGTCCAGTAGTTGCTCTGGCTACAATGTCCTTCAATCCAAAACACAACAATGCATTTAAGCAGTGTTGTTTCACGGGAGAAATAGACATTGCGGTGGTACCTAACCAAATGGCCTCTCACATATGTGATTGAGCCGGACAGTAGGATAGCGACGTCAAGTTTAGGTATACAAGACTTTATACGAAAAATAAAATGTATTTGGTGTGGAGTGGAATCAAAAAATATATGCACCCAGGCAAAGCTGGGTCAGGCTATTTTACTATGCTTAAAAAATGAATATAATAAATATTATATAATCATATATTAACTAAGCCACGGCGGAGCGTGGCGGGTCAGCTAGTAATTTTATAAACTTTTTTGTCGTCAGCATATAGGCTAAATGCGGAATTTTCGAATATTTGTGATACATCGTTCACGAATATGTTAAATAATAAAGGGCCAAGATGAGATCCCTGGGGAACACCAGATGGAATCGGTGTAAATGTAGAACAGAAACCCTTTACCGTTACTGCTTGACAACGATCCCTCAAGTAAGAATCTAACCAGCGTAAAAGGTCACCATGGATACCAAAATTATATAGCTTTGACACTAGTATATCGTGGTTAATTTTGTCAAACGCTTTGGAGTAGTCAGTATAGACTACATCAACCTGGAAGCGTTCTTCCATAGCTCTTGTCACATAATCGATAAATTCACAAAGGTTAGTTTCAGTATGTTCAGTCAGTTTCAATATGTTGCATACATGGGCGTAGCCACGGTGGGGCAGGGTGGGGCACTTGCCACCCTGGCTCTGGCCTCTAAGGTACCTAACCAAGCCAAAAAAATTAAATTATTTAAGTTAAGAACTATCTATGGGTAGAGATAAACCTTTAAATTAACTGATTAACAAATTGGCTTACTCCCACAGCTCAAACGGCTGAAGTTAGGGACATTTTTTAGGAATTTTAGGTTTAGGAAGGTGAGCAATAAGAAAATGTTTTGGTCCATTCGAATTATACATAACAGGATATATCAAGGTTGCGACCGAAAACGAAGCCGAGCGCTAGTTTTAGTGACTATAAACTCATCGTCCAACATCCATCAGCCAAAGGAAGTCCACTTCTGAACATAGACGTCCCACGACCTTTACCAGGTTGTCTGACCTTGTGAGTGGACGTCCTACGCTGCGTTTTCCGCTACGTGGCCTCCATTCGAGAGCTTTTTAGCCCCACCGACCATCAGTTCTTCGCACTATGTGCTTCGTCCATTGCCACTTCATCTTACTACTCCGGTGGGCTATGTCGGTTACTTTAGTTCTTCTACGGATCTCCTCATTTCTGATACGATCTTGTAGGGAAACCCCGAGCATAGCCTCCATAGGTCGTTGAGTGACTTTGAGCTTCCTAATAAGGACTATAGTGAGAGACCACGTCTCGGTGACGTATCACAAATATCAAATACTTTCGATTTAAGGTACTGAGGTATTTTGGACGAGAAGACGTTGCGTAGTTTTCCGAACGCTGCCCAACCGAGTTGGATTCGACGATTGACCTCTCTCTCGAAGTTGGACCTGCTTAATCGGACCACTTGTCCTAATTAGACATATTCGTCTACAACTTCAAGATTCGAGCCCCCAACTCCGTTGGGGGTGGGCACAACATGGACATTCGACATGATATTCGTTTTGTCCAAGTTCATTTTAAGACTAACCTGTGGGAGACTCGATTGAGGTCTTCGAGCTTAGTGCTAAGGTATTCCAGCGATTCTGCCAAGACTACAATATCGTCGGCAAATTGAAGGTGAATGATATACTCGCCGTTTATGTTGATGCCGAATCCTTTCCACTGCAAGACCTTGAAGGCGTTTTCCAGCGCGGCAGTGAACAGTTTCAGAGATATGACATCTCCCTGTTTCACACCTCTCTGTAGTGGAATATCCTTCGTGCTCTGATCTAGTACTCGGACCGACATGGTGCCGTTGTTTATAATTCATAATAAATAAATTTATTTATTTCAATTCTATGTGATTTTACAGTCCAGGGTAAGAAATCTCTTTTCAAGCAAACATTTGCTCGTGTTAGGAAATTTCGCTGTTGTTGTATATACACTTCAACACTTCTATGTACCGATAGTCGATGTCGATCGAATCAAAGGCTTTCTCATAGTCCACAAACGCTAAACAAAGCGGCAAGTTATATTCTTCGGTTTTTTGTATAACTTGCCGAAGCGTATGGATGTGGTCTATGGTACAAAAGCCTTTTCGGAAACCGGCTTGTTCGGGAGGCTAGAAGTCATCTAACCTGCGTTTGAGACGATTTGTGATGACCCTCGAAAACAACTTATAGACATGGCTCAGAAGCGAGATGGGCCTGTAGTTCTTCAGTAAAGTGTTATCACCTTTTTTGAAGAACAATACCACCATGCTCCTACTCCATGCCTCTGGCGTTGAGCTCTCGAGGAGAACGGAATTGAAGAGCCTCTGAAGGACATTCAATATCGGCGTTTGGCCCGTTTTCAGAAGCTCTGAAATGATTCCGTCCACTCCCGGCGCCTTGTTCTTAAGTTGCTTCAGGGTCGTCTCAATCTCACATAGTCTGATGTCCGGGATATCATCGCTAAAGTGTCGGATCAACTTCGCCCTAGCTAACAGTAGATTCGGCAACCGAGGTGTAAAACTGTCCGTATAACCTCTCGATTACCCTTAATACCTCTGCCCTCGTCGACACTACGCGGCCTCCGTCCGTCTTCAGCCTAGACAACTGGCGTTGCCCAATAGACAAGTCTCTTGCAAACACTTTGAAGCTTCCGTTCCGCTCAATTGTCTCTTTAATGCTCACAGTATTGTGAGCACGGACATCGTGCCGTAAGGACTTTCAGATCGGTTTATTGAGCAGCCGATATGCTTCGGCGTTAACGGAAGACTGTAGCGCCATAGGCCGACGTTCGGCCATGAGGTCAAGAGTGTGGATTGAGAGTTTTTGTGGGCTATCTCTACGGCAAGGTCTAAAATATTTAAATCCCACCGTATGGACAGCTTTTACCAAACCACTTCACTTTTGACAATCAAAGTGATTTGTTAGTTCAAGTTGAAAGATCTCGGGGTTTTGGATATGGGCGCGACTTCATCAAGCGACGCCTTTCTAATTGGACATTGATATTCAATGTGCCCCTATCCATTCGGTGATCATTGCCAGTTTTCATCCTGTTGATCACAGAGACATCTGTGACTGAACATCCGTCTATTCGTCGTCAAGATGAAATCTATCTCGTTTCTCGTAGAACCGTCAGGACTCAGCCAGGTCCATTTCCTGTGAGGCGGCTTCTGGAAAAAATAGTTCATCGTAAAGAGCCTCTCTTTCTCCAGAAAGTCGGCCAGCCTCTTACCCCTGGGGTTCTGTAGCCTATGTTCAAATTGCCCCACTTTCAACTCTGCGTTGAAATACCTACCCTATAACAACATTAAAGGAGGGTTTGGAAGTATGTAGGGCCCCATTTACATCTCCTCTACTTCTTCATCTGGACGTGTCGAGGTCGGTGCATATACCTGTATGACCTTCAACGAATATATTTTTGATATTCTAAGTATAAGGTAAACTACCCTGCTCGACACACTTTCGATTGATACGATGTAGTAAAGGTTATAAGCACCCCACGCTTTGTAACAATAAAATGTATGTATTTTACTCCATTTTCTAATCCTAAACTCATTATCATTTTTTTTTGCTTTTCAGTTGAATCGTATAAAAAAGCATACTTTTTTAAAACTATAATTTAATTTCGCAAAATTGTTAATTGCATTGTGCCTGAAGTTACTTAAACCGCCACCCGGCTTCGTTTTCGGTAGCACACTTGATATACCCTGTGGATACATGGTGCTATGGGGTGTAACCTTTTTGTATGAAAATAAGGAACTTCGTTTCAAAAATAACCGGGGAAACAATGAGTATAATTTGCTACTTAAATATTATTTTAGACTTCTGCCTCACCCTGAGCCCATGGCTGGCTACGCCCATGGTTGCATATATTTTGATTTGTTGGCTAGTCAAGTCATTAAGCAAATTAATCAACAAGCACAAGTTCCATGAAATAAATATTATTTTTTTGCTTTGCAGTGGTACTTATTATTTTGTTATTTTTTGGTTTTTAGTGGTTTTTCTTTTTACGTCGGTTTATATTTTTTTATTAAAAATTTTAGTTATTTTTATCTTTTTAGTGTTGATAGGAATTTAAATGATGAAAATTTGGTCCCCACAAGGAATATGTTCTTTCCGATGATAAATCGCTAAAATCGGCTAAAAGCTGCGGAAGATATTGAAGTATTAACATGTTTATTTTTTTCTACCCCCCCCCCCTCCCTTTGCCCCTACCCCTTTTTCCTCCACCACTGTAGCTTAGCTTTTATACTGAACCCAATGCAAAAAGAACCATTGAAATCCTACTAAATTTTGAATAGTTCTACACTCCAGGATCTTCATGTTGTGTTCCTGGGTTCAACATATCAATACATTCTTTCCAACGAAAAAGAAATCACTATAATCGGTTAAAAGCTGCCGAAGATATTAGAATTTACGTGTATTTTAATTTTATCACCTACTATCTATCCCCCTCACCCCCACCCCTTTTTCCCTTTCTCACTGTAATTTAACTTTTATAATGAACCTTATGCAAAAAAACCAATGGAATACTACTTAATTTTAAGGAGTTCCTCTCTCCAGGTCCGAAGATATTCATGAGATTTTCACCATATTTTATGGGACCAAGCTTTCAATCAAAGAAAGAATGAGCAAAATCGGTTCACCTGGTACAGAGATATGAGTTAACAAACTTTAATAAAAACAACATGCAGTCAAATTGAAAACCTCCTCTTTTTCTTGAAGTCGGTTAAACAGTTTCTAATTTACTAACCTAATATCAATTCGTGGAAGGTTCTTTAACTTTTAACAACCGCCACACCTCAATAGTGTTCTTTGAAAATGAGCATTAAGCCGTTAGTAATGTCAATTATGTTTCAGAGTCTCGCAAATGTGTCTCCTGTCTCCCTGTTTTAGATAATTGTACTGGAGCTAGGTAATTAGGATAACGAGGTTGATGCTGAGAAATTATAAGTATTTCTAATAAAGCTTAGGCGAATGTCTCCTATGTGGTTGTTCTAATGTTAATTTTCTTATTAGGTAAGTAATTCTATTCACTTAGCATTAATTAAATATTGCCTGGATAGATGTCGCTAGAAGTTTGAAAAAGAGTGTTGTTTATCGGAGTAAAAATATTTCTTATAGATTTCATCGCGGATTTGGTTCAGTTTTTACAAATTTCCAATGTTTCGACTACTTCACATCTTTGGTGGTCATGGGGCCGGCGAATTTAAGGACATTTTAAAATTAATCCAAATATGCGATGAAATCAGTAAAAAATAATTATATTGCAGTATTATATTGTCGTTTTGTAGGAGTATAAATCAGTAAAACTATATAATATGCACGGAAATATACATAATGGTAATAGTTTATTCCACATGTTTTACTATAATCATGAGTAAATGTATTTTTAGTCAAAGTAAAAAAAAATATGAATAAAAAATTTATAGTTTTTATTGTTTCAAGATGTGGTGACCTGCTGGTGCAGGACAAGACCCAGCTGCCTACACGTTTACGGTGGTCGCGAGTTCAAATCAAATGTATGCATTAATAGTTAATTACCACGCATATAACGGTGAAGGAAAACATCGTGGGGAAACCTGCATACCACAGCGATTTGTAAAAAAAATGGTATGTAAAGTTAGACAATTCGAACTCGAAGGCCAGGGTGGTGGACTATATGGCCTAACCCCTTTCAATCGTACTCTCGGTTATAGAGGAAGTCCGTATCCTATATTGGGACTGTACGGGCTGATACATATTGTTTCAATATACGTGTTTCATATTTAATAATTGATAAATGTTAATTACAACTTCATATTACAATTTATTGCGTATTTACAAATACAATGCTAACTGACAATTAATATGATAAATAATAATTTCCGTAGAAAATTGTTTTTTTTCTAAAACTCACTTGCGACATTATTTATCGTAAGAGCATAATGAAAATGTAAATATTTATTGAACCATTATTTAGATTCAGACACTATTACCTTTTTACTCTACTACCCGGTTTACAAGGCTACGAACGGCTACGAAGAACGGGTATGATAGTCTAGCTTTTTTTTTTCATAAATCATAACAGGTTTACAATACAGTGATAACAAAGGAGACGTAGCTTAGTTGAATTGAGAGCTGTTAATTTAATAATTCATGATAATAATTGGTTAATAATAATATTAGTTAAGTGCTTTTGTACGGCTGAGTCAAGTGAAGTCGCCTAGAACTCTGAATCGGTATAAACTGTTCTGCCAAAGCAATACATAGAAATAGGAGTACAAATAAAGAAAACAAAATTACAGATATTAAAGTGTACTTTATTCTTGCATGCCACAATATGTTACAATCTAGTTGCACTGATGTTTAAGCTGATGTAAAATAATACAGCTGCCAGTACGTGCTGTGACTACGACGGGATCTTGTCCCGCATATCCCTGTTACTGCCACGGGATGACGTCACTTCTCTTGTCATGGATGCAAACAATTTAATAACTTGCTTTACTTTCCTGCTTTGCGGTTTATTGCAATATTGTTCTTATTTATTTTTACATAGAAAATGATTGAAAATTCTTTCCTATACAAATACGCATTTCGGAGTTTTCTTAATAAGGTATAGTAGTATCGAAATGTGTGTTATGAAATAATATAATTTGTGAAAAAATGCCCTTAAGTAGTAATATTTTACGCAAGTACATTCTTGTATATTCGTATAATTTTAATTTGAGATAACATCTAGAGGAACGTTAAAAATAATATTTATTCACTAAATTACCTAACTAATAAAACGGGTAAAGCAAAGATAATTATGGTTTTTTTCCAACAATTTCCATTTTGTTGTAATTCTTTGTGAGTCATTATTGATAACGGATCCTTGGCGCGGACTCGTTTCGGATGATACTAATAAATATGCTAATGTTGGCGTCCCTGAAGGATTTTCTCGGATTTTCATCTTCCCTATGCCGATGACGGCGGCGAAAATAAAACTGCTGGCTACGAGTATCATGAAATATTGCTTTACCTGTAAAGGTGTTTTTTGCATCGTAAGTAGCTTCCTTAAGTACCCGATAGGTACTTACGGATAAATCTCAAAGGTAAAATGGTATTTCATTAGTACCTATACAGTATTTCAATAAAAGAACACGTTTTCGTAACGTATTTTCCAAAAGAGTATTTAATGAGCTCGGTTTGACAGATCTGGGGGCACGGCAGTGCCCCCTCCAAGTCGTACCATACTTTTCTCGAAGCAATTCAGACCATTTCAACCCCCCATAACTTCATTGTGGTTAAAGCAAGAAGCCTGCATTTTCAGTTACTAAGCAGGCATTGTGTAAATACGGTATATTTAAAATTTCATTCAATTTGAACTAGTGGTTTAAGAATTATAACTTGTCAAACTTTCGTAATTTTGTCACTCACTGACTGACTGACCGATCATCAAAAGTCTAAGGCACTTTTAGCAGACATAGAACCTTCAAATTTAGAATATAATTAGTATTTAGTGTCTAAGTTAAGGGAAAATTTAAACATTTCATAATTTCTGTCTAGTTTTCTAGATACACTAACTGCGTGAATAACTTTGTAATTCCATATAAATTTATAGGATTACAAAGTTACATTTGCAGTTAATGATTCGTTGTACCCGTATATAATGGAATAATAGTTGTAGATAGGTATCTATTTAAATGAGGCATAACAGGAGGGGGGTATAGAGAGGGAAAGGGTAAATTCAACCCATGAAACTGTACAACATTCCTCTAGAAAAATATGACGAAGAAAAACTTGCAAATAAATAGATTAAATAGCTCAAAAATATCAATTACCATGAAAGAAAGAACACTAATAATCAAATCCGCTATATTTGTGATAAATTGATACCTACAAAAATAAGAAAAAATCATAAGACAGAGGCTTTAAGAAAAAATAGTTATATATGTGTATATTCTACATATAAAAAGTACCGAAAAGAAAAAAGTAGGACTCTACAAAGAGACGTGAGATCCCATCAAAAACATCCTGTAAAAAAATTCCAAGTCTCGCAGCTCAGTTTATCTACCGCAAAAAGTTGTGAGATACATGTAATACTAAGTCGATTAATTTATTTAGTCCTTGCTTAAGGGACCTTCTGTATAAAGTTATTACGTAAGTTAGTATCATATCAATATTAAAAATACTTTACGTTTTAAATAAATAGATCGACTTGGTCAGTAGCATTATGTATAAATTGTACGATGCATTATGTTTTCATGCGATAACAGGATTTTCAGTTTACAGGATGTTTTTGATGGGATATAGCTTAAAGGTACAGTGAACCTAAACTATAAATAGATAGTTGCTCACAAACTATTGCTGTTAGGGTTTTGATACCGTCTCATCCTAATCTAGGTTCATCTGTGTTCAATCCAACGGGATAAAGCACCTAAAGGGCTTGAAATTATATATGGAACAGGCGGGCATTTGAAAAGCTTATGATATTAAGTTTTCATGGCGCAATAACCCAAATTATAATGGTATCATTGCAAAACCAGTTTATTTTACACAAAAGCAATTTGCCATAAAAAGTGTAAAGGAATGCAACACTCATAAAATTATAATGGCGAGAGGATCTTAAAGGACTTTGGTTCTAGGAAAAAGTATCTGCTTTAATCGTTACTCGCCAGAGCTGTTGAAATTTCCCGTGCACGATCTACGAAAAAAGGGACCTACAGGGCTTCGTAAAAAAGTTCCATCAGATTATGTATATGGGCATATGGTTGTCACCGTCTATTCTAACAAAGGTTTAATGAGATTCCCATATACACATCAGTTTCATAAGCTCAGGAAATAAATTTCCATATAACAAGATCTCTCGATTCCTTTACATATAATTATGGCGCACACGCACACGAGGATTTATCAACGGGTATATTTTGTATACGGCTTTCGCAGCAAAATTAATATTTTTCTCTGCGAGAACACTTCAAACATGAAAATGGCATATTTAACGTTTAGCGGAATTTAATATGTCATAAAACGTTATTTATATGCCGTTTACGCCCGCCGTCGTCTGCGGAGATTTCATCGGCTTCAGTGCTCGGGTTTTGGCCTTTAGTTCGCTAACGGGTTAATCTCGTATATTACATATTATGTTAGATGTGCTTACGAGATATTCATCTCTATTCCAAAATAACAACATTAACATGTTAATGGACTATTACCTATGTTATTTATCTAAAGGTTTCACAATTGATTTGTATTATTATGATATTTTGCTATAATGACTTGTTATGAGTGATGATTAATTAATCATAGCCTATATGGTTATTTATGTACCGATTTCATTTTATTTCACTGATGTGTGACATGCTCAGGCATGTTGGACTGTATTTTAGCTCAGTGTCAGCACTGAGCTAAAATACGGTTCAACAGGGCCTTTTATATTCTGAATTAGTTATTTCTTCTTTATTTAACATTGGAAGGTTGTCGATTTTTTGACACTTGTGGTCGGCTAAAGGTTTAGCCGGTCAAATGTTGTTTAACTGAACAATCTTACACGAGCGGCTATTTTTAATCGCTCCTAAGTAAATGTTGCCTGAGCAGTTAAAACGTGACACGTTCGCCCTCTACACCACCGTTTAATTTTCTTGTTAATAACAGGAGGGCGAAAATTTCCTTTTAAACGGAATCTTCAAGGATTTACTTCAAACAAAAGTGTTTTGTTATAAAAATAAATATTTACCTAAAAGGGTTGTTTGGTCGTACTTTTATAGGTGATTCTCCGTCGGATTGCGCTCAAGCAAGCTCCGCCTCGCCAATAAAATACTGAGTTATTTCAATGCTGTGGCTCGTTCACAATGTATTAATACCACGATTTCATTGCTTCACAGATTGAATTATTCAACGAATCAACACAAGTTTCAGTCTTAAAATCATTCAGCGTCAATCTATTTGATATCAAACCACTTTGATAAATTAAACTGCTCAGATTTGAAAAGGCTTTCAACTTATATTGTCCCTAAATTCGTAGATTACGAGAAATATATTTTATCTGTAAGAGGTATATTTGTACATATAAGTTTTGGGTTTAATTGTTAGTTTAATGGAACGTAAATTAATTAAGTTATAAATGTGACTTATTCATCATATTTTATAGCGTCATCCATTACATCAAAATTAAACAATTTGTCACTGTCGATTAGTTAATTAATTTTGGCAAACAGTTGTTAATATTAAGGCAGCTTTTGACTGGCTCAAATCCCAGTATTGTTGAGTTGTACTCGTACTATCAGCAAAAAATACTTACAATAAAAATAATAAATGGATTTCAAGGTTGATAAAGTTTTCAATGTATAGTTAGTCTTTGTGACTTTAGAATTAATACTGTATTATTTAGTCTAATATGTGTAGAAACAATGTTACGTTAAATATTGGAAAGTGTTCAGAATATATTGTTGTCGATGCTTTAGTAGCATTAAAACGATCAAAGAAAGCAGTTGAAAATAAATTATGATTCTATAAAAAAGTAAAGCATGAACAAAATATTGTATTTAACATTTAAAGATCAAAAGTATATTTATTATTTTGCATGTTAAAGAATGACATACAAATCAGCGACTTAAATTATATATCTTATTATTGTTTTGGAATAGTACCTGAACTTATGGTGGTTATTCTCATGATAAATATTTAATCAGGAATATAACTTACGCAGGCGAAAATACAAAGTGGACAAACATAATTCAAAACATGAAATAAATTACTGTCGCCGAAGTTATCAACACACCATCAAAGTTGCGGAAAAATATTTCAATTCTCTTTGAAATAGCATTTTTAAAATCAAACTACTTTCAAATATATTTATGACGGCAGACGCGCAAGTCCGGCGAATAGAGTCAACAATAAATCACGAATCGACGGAGCGAACATGAAATTTTGTAAACTTAATCCGAAGTACGGCGAAGTGATGCCGACGAATTGTGTAGAAGTTTCAAGTTTCAGACAACTTAGTCTAAGAATGCTCGGACGCCACCGCACCCGCTGGAAAAGTACTATTCTGCTGTAAAATACAACAATACCTACCATTCACTATGGATTCTAAACATTTAAGCAACTTTACCTTATTTATTCACAGCTAGCTGACATAAATTGTTAACTCTTAACAAGCTGCCCGATACGGCGATTCAAAGTTCCGGGTTTTGTTAACTAGATGCACAATGAGCTTCGACAACAAGTGTCCATATTACAGAATAAGACTGTGTAGGTAGCTTCTAGCTAAAGTTAGGGGTACATTTAGCTCGGGCCTCGGCTCCGCGTAACTTGGCGACGTCTGCGTATTTGTATGAAGATAAAGTTTCCTTATTCTTAAATTGCTTTGTTTGTTTATGTAGCCATTAAGCACCGCGAATGCGAATGTTTAAATAAACGTGCCTATAGCTGAGTGCCGAACACCTCGCGTGACTGGGTTGCATTTTACCCGTAACAGTCGATAGGATCATAGTTTTGGTATTAGTATGCCGATCACGTCATCGCCATCACAGCTTATTCGATTCCCATTTATTACCCTATGAAGGTTTGTATTTTTTATCGAAACATCACATATTGGCAATTTTTCTTACAGCCACAATGATTCTTTTCATAAAATATATTAAGCGAATCTACAATAGAAGCGCCTCGCGTAGAAATATAGCACGTTTAAAACCGTATGGATTTCAGAATAAAATATTTCTTTGGGATTTACGAGCTTAAAGAGTAGAAAGATTTTTGTGTGCCCATCACAATCATTCCCTTCAAGGGGTTAGTGTTCATTGGGTGGAAATAACAAAGACGATAAAGCTGTTCGCTTGGAAAAAGGATATTGAATGAGGTCAGACGCAGATATATTCGTATTCAAGGCAAATGTCGAGGCGTGTTGGGGACAGCCGTTTGCGCACTGTTTTTACAGTCTCGCCAATGTGCCCTGTCGTTACTGAACTGATATTGTTCCGAGATCTCTCCTACCATTCACGGTTTCCATTTGTTTTTGCCGGTAAAGCTATTGGTTTGTATCAATTCGTGCGTCAAATACAAGTACATGGTGTCGGTGTCTCAATCTCAAACAAAACATGGCGTTCACTCTTTTATTCAGATGTTTCCGTCTTTATGTAGATATTGATTCAATACTTCAATTTACATGTTTGCATATATATACAAGCGTAATAATATCGATTCTAATAATATTGGATCATTTTATTTGTAGGTTGTAAAACATTGCCATTATACCCATGTACAAATATATGAAAACGGCGAAGGAAAACATCGTGAGGAAACCTGCATACCACAGCGATTTATAAAAAATTCTATAGTATGTAAGTTCGCCAACCCGCACTAGGCCAGCGTGGAGGACTATATGGCCTAACCACTCTCAATCGTGCTGTCGATTGTAGAGGAGGCCCGTGCCCTGCAGTCTATGGTCTAAATATATGGTCAGCCGGACGTCTTCAACATCTTCTATGATACTCACTTATAATAATATCATGACCACAATTAAAGCATAACCTTAAAACAATATATGTACTCGTGCAATCCCAAAGTCCTTCATTATCCGCATACAATTCCATGAAAAGCTAAAATCAAAGATACTAACAAATGATATTGCAAAGAAACTCACCCGACTGAACTAAATAAAGATCAATCTTTATATAAGAATTGTGCCTTCAAGGTACCTAACCTTTATGCTCCATTCTTTGTGTCGCGTCTATTTAAAAAGATAACTGGAGCCGCTCTATTCAGAACAGCTATTTCGATTGAGACCCTCTACTTAGTGGAAAGATCTTGGCGGTAGGTACTCCATCGGGTTAGCGAACTTTGGGATAAGTTTCAGAGCCTCGACGCTGGATGAAAAATGAACGAAATATTGGAAATCTTTTGTGAGAATTCTCGCGGAAAAAATGTCAACCATTAAATATGTACGAACGGAATGGCATTTAATTATATGAAATATGTTTTTGAACGCTATTTGTTATATTTAGTTAATAGAGAAATAATCACTGCTAATTAATTTTCTAAGAAAATAAGCTCATTATGTGAAAAAGCAATAAAGGAATGATTGTTTTCGGAAGATCGTATAACCCAGATTTAACACATTGTTTTTTATTTTTTAAATCATTTGGTCTCCAGGTAATTAGTTAATTTCTTGAACTAATTGTTTTATCTAACAAGAATAAATTCTAAAATATTTAAAATAATAACTTACTTTCAGTTCAACCCTTGCTCAGTAATAACCGGAAACTTACATTTAAACGTATAGCGCCGCTAATGTAATATATAAATTGCAAATCTCAGTTCGTGACATATTTTTTGTGCTGTTTCCAACATTCAACTTCGTATCGGTTTTACTATCTTATAACTTTATCCATAAATAAAGTTAGAGTTTGAACGACATGGAAACTTCAAAAAGTTCCCCTCTAAAATCCACGTCTGTCGCCTTTACGTGCCACAGTTGCACGGTGTCGTACGGTGACTACAAACAATTGTTAGAACATCTATATTGGCGTCATGGGACCGAGAGTTTTTGGTGCAATATGTGTTCCTTGAAACGGTGGAGATTCGCCATTCATATGTGCCATATCCTGCCAATAAAAAGCGAAGATGTGGGCAACGACTCCGATGATTCACAGTATTATTCTGAGAGGGAATCTGATTATTGCTTTTGCGGCAAGTACATTGCTGATGCCAGTATGATAGGGTGTGATGCTGCGAATTGTGTTTATCAGTGGTATCATTTTGCATGTGTTGGAATTACAACTCCTCCGGAAGGTGATTGGTTGTGTCCAGAATGCATCAAGTTAAATAAATCACAGGTGAATACAACCGTTATTTTCACAATTATTTTTGAAAATTATATTTTACGATATTTCGGAAATTTTGTTTTATTTATTTGGAATTTTAACATTCATCCAATAATCAGGATAATCAGTGGAGCCATTAGTTCGCAAATAAAAATATTTACCTCGACCATGTAATGCTAAATAGTATTCGAAAATTGTATGTGTAAATAAATGCTTAAAAGATTTACTCAACGTTTTCATGAGGCTTGTTTCCATTACTACGTAATCATACCTTTAAAAATACTTGATTGCTTTTTTAGTACTATTACCTTTTATAAGAAATATTACAAATAAATATAATATTTGCATTTTGTGATTGTATAATTTATCATTACAGAGAAAAAGCGGGCATGAGACTTGACTAGCCAGTGTTTGAAGATGGTGTATTTGAGACTTTAAAGAAACAGTAGAGTGAGTTAAGGATTTTGTTATGTTTAACAAAAGTTTATGATATTTAAAATCTTACATTATATCATACTCAAACACAGTTACAAGTAAGCAAGCTAGTGACATCAAACCTGGATGTAGAAGCAGAAAAATAACGCATAATTTCCGTTGTTACGTTGTTACGTCACATTTACAGTAAGAGCGTTCCAAAGGATAAGTGAGAAGATACTTCTACGACTTTTCATTTGTTTATATTATAATAATTATAATTCTCATTTCATAATCATATACGAGTAGTTAAAGAATCTAAAGCATACATATTATAGTTACCATTGGTATGACATAAAAATGTACATACTGAAACAATAATTAGATTAACACAAAAATCATTAAAATGGAGCAACGAGCAATGCTGTATAATGAATTTAAAATGTATTGCAACATAGTTTCTTAACAAGTTTTTGAAATAGCAGCGTGTTCCTTTGTATCAAAGATGTATTATTTTGTTTCAGATCTCGGGATTTCGTTCCAAGTGTAATGTTCTTCTTGTTTTGAGTGAGGAGCTTCGCCGCAAGGAAATTACTTATCTCATTGGAATCCGAAACATTAACTTTTTATTATTGTTAACAAATTGTATTATGTATAATATATAAGTATATTTATAAAATTGTATAATGTTTGGAAAATTATAAGGTGCCTTGGGGTAGCACTGTAATTGTAGTGAGTAAGGGGTACGAACGTAAACTAATGTTAAAGCTAGGATTTTACTTTATTATCCTTTCCACCCTTTTCATTACGGCGTTACCCAAACGCCCCTTAAAATGTCGGTTTTTTTTAAATTCCTATATTCCTACGGAGGTTTTTTTTGTTGCTACATATTTCAAGCATTTTAAATTAAATATAACTTGTATGTTATATATTATTTATACTGTTTTCGGTATTCGTTAAAAGCTATACTAAATTCTATAAATATATGATTAAACATATAATAAACTATTTTAATTATCAAACTTATAATTTTAACAGTAATGATAATTAATTTATTTAAGAAATATAAGACTTATTTTATTCTATGTATTTAGGTACCTAAATATACATTAACAATACCACAAACTTTCCGAGAATGTCTTCTCAACAATATTATTCCAAATGTGTTACCTCTTATCTATAATAATTGTAGTGTATAAATACATAAATAAAGAGTATAGCGTCCACACAGTAAGTTTTCTATCTGAACTTGTTTAATAACTTCCTTTGAGAAAGAACTATTTAGTAGCAAAAGGCTGAAGTTATAACAACTACGACAACTCATCTCTGTTTCAAAGTTCTTATTAAAATACAAAAGCACTTCTTGTTTAACAACTACATATTTATATTTGCTATTATATTTATTAATACTTGATATTATTTTATGAATAAACCGTTGTTTTATTAAGTTTTTTGAGGTATCTGTACTGTATCAGCCCAGATCCTGTATCCTGCACTGTATCAATCCCACTGCAAGGCACGGGCTTCCTCTACAACCTTTGAACCTAGAGTACGATTGAGAGTGGTTAGGCCATATGGTCCATCTGCAGCCTACTGCGGCTTGGTGGACTTTCGGCGGAAAAGTCACTATGGCATGCAGTTTTCCTCACGATGTTTTCTTTGACCGTCATAGTGTGTGGTCATTGACTATCTATATATATATGACTCCGAAAAATCAGAAGTGTGCCCTGGGATTTGAACCTGCGACCACCATAAGCATTATTGAGGTGTAATTGTTAATTAGCAGTACAGGTTAATGGATACGTTATTATTTCCAATATGTCCCCAAGGGTGATAGTAATCAAGATTCGAGTATTCATCGAAGTTTAAATATGCCATATTGACTTTAAATATATATTACGAACTAAAAATAAATTAAAAAAATATCTATTTAACGCATAGTTTGAGATATGTTTTCATAATATCATAAAAATCAAGCATTTTTATTTATAATCTAATAGTCCATGTCCAATATAATAAAATGTAAAGAGAAAAACTGTTCCTAATATTTTACAACAACATGACAACCGCCTATTTAGAAGCCAAAAGATCGTAGACAACCTATTATAAATACAATTACCAACGTATTTATCACAGCAAGTGCGGTTAGTTAGTGAGTGGCGATAGGTTCGCCTCCTATCACATCGTGAGACGGAAAATATAAGACGAAACGTGGGTGTATTGGTTGCACATCAGCTTACCCCTTCTGGGAAAAAGGCGTGAGTATATGTACTTACGTAAACTCACGCCTTTTTACTTATGTGAGTGCGATTAAATTAAAAATCAACTTTTGAGAATAGAACAGACCTTTATTTGTTCATTAAAGTTCATATACACTGATGTCTAATGCAAAACTAAAATAACTAAATTACAAATCATCACGATTATTATCCGTCGACTCAATTTTTGAAGTTATACTTCTGTAGTGTCGTTTGGAAATTTATGAGAGTAAATTTTTACGATGCGCGCACTCAACGACTTGGACATTATGAAGTAAGCTATTAATTGTCTGTCAAATTTCCGTGGCAAGTCATAACTATAATCATAGTAGTTTTTTAAATATTCATAAATCTTCAACACGTCTTTTATATTAATCAATGCAGGTAAAAAATATAATATTAAATTAATAAACATATATGAGTACTTACATATATATAATTATAAACGATATATGCTAGTAAATGATAGATAATCAATAGATTATCTAAAAAGCTTTTTGTGTTAGAAATTTATAATTTCTTACATGCGTAAATATGTAGGTACACACACACACGTTTTTTTTTTCATCGTTCACTATATTATTCATCAAGTGTATCGCATTACGAAATCAGCAATAAATCCAGAAACGAGCATGCCGGTCGAAATATAGCAATTAGTGTTCAGATTATGAATAATACTGCATTCCTCATAAAATATTTGCGATGTATGTCTTTTTATAATCTTTATTGTACACAAACTTAAACTACTATACAGAAACAATATAAAAAATAATGTGTCAGTAGATAAAAAATGAATATTTGAAAGAGATTGTCTTGTACAATAGGGTCACCAATTATACTTATTTTAAATTCTATTTTTTTGCATTTTTCCTGTTGTACACTAAATAATATAAATAAAATATAATTAGGTTAAAATTAAACGAACCAAACATAAACAAGATAAACACGTAAACTGCTACTAAGCAAATAACAACATTGACGGATGTTAAGTAACATTTATAGCAATTTAATTACACCCGAGATTCGTACACAAAATACTGTAATCTCTTTCATGACTGTTAAATCTATTAGTTTGATTAATATAATATGTGCTCAGCGCCGCAAAATAGCGTTACACGAAATAGCTGATAAGTTGGCAACTAGTTCCTAATGCTGGCGCGGCAGAGGATCATGTTTTGAACATAGACATGCCGCTTAACGTTCTGAGGAGTTGAAAGTCGGTGCGGAATTTATAGATTCCAAACTCGTATATGATGCCGAACATAACAGGCTGTTATCTGTTGCACTATCGACTTACCCCGGCTTCGTGTTGGCTTGCTTAACTTGCTTACGTAGTGATAACTAATGTTACGAATATGTACGGAAATAAGTACCTAAGACCTACATTGATTCAGATCATAGCATTGTTGACAAAGCTGTGTAGTTTTTTAATACTTACTATTGTGATGATTTTTGTAAAAACGATAAATAAAGGAAAAAAGGTATGAATTAATTATTTTTTTGGGAATTTCGAGATGTGTACTAATAAAGCACATTAAACCAAGGCGAAGAAATAAAGCCCCTTTTAAACCCATTTTGTATTATTAAGGACATGCTTTATAGCCAGTATACACGAATAAGTCAGCGAATAAACACAATGGAAATAAAGTTTGCAAAATAATAAATATATTAATTGCCCGCGTCAGAAGCTAAATACTCCTCTTATGTAAAAAGTAGAGCAATTAGAAGTCTTACTTCGGCACGCCTGAATTTCATTCAATTTTAACAATTGTAATACTGTCATTTGGATGAAACAACCAATCAATGTCAAAGCAAACGCGCCAACTCCGTCCTTGTCACCCCGAATTGATTCATAAGCAGGAGACTCGTTTTAATTTTAGAAATAATAGGTATACCAAGGTCGCTTGAAATTGAATTCTCGAAATTATTTTATTACTACACCAAACACAAAGATAATTTAATAATTATTAAATAGTTTTTAAAGCACAAATGTAAGCTAATTATTGTTGTTTAATAAACAGTTAATTAATTTTGCGAGTGATTTTAATACAACTTTTTATAAATATTTATTTTGTACAATAATTAATGGAGTAAATTATTTTTGTATTCGGTAATGGTTTGGAGTGGTTGTATTTTGTATATTTATTTACGTAGATTTTTACAGCTTAACGCTTAACTTTTACAGTATGGTAAAGTATCTCGGTAAAAGTTCACATAAAAAGCGTGATAAATAATAAATACTTAATCATTCGTTGTTAGCTAATGCTGAAAATCCATTTAGGTTCTAGACACGCGTGAAAAAGTAATTTAAACGGCTTCTATCTACATTATTATAAAATAGCCCAAACAAACCTTATTTTTCATTCAAAATGAATAATCGCCAATGCCTAATGACCAGCAGTAAGTATATATTTTATTTAAAATCCCCATAAATAATGTAATTTCAGAATGAGCTGCGACATTCATCAGCTCGCTGGGCCCACCATAATCTAAGGACGACGCCCATAAATATCTATGTTTTCACGTCATTTGCTTTTGGGTCTAAAGTGGTATTTCTGTCGCGCCGTGCTAAATGGCTTGGATATCCTCCAAATATGCCATCTAGATAAGCTACGAGACCTTTTACTGTTATTATTGGGGCTTTATTAGCAAAAGTTTTGTTTAAGTCCACATTTCTATGAAGCCGCATGGTTAGTTGGGGCCTGTTTTAGTGAAAACTAAACTCTTGCATAGCGTGCATAAGTGCGTGGTGGCCTGTTGGTACACGAATCAGATGCGGCTGCCAACATGTTCACGGTGGTCACGGGTTCAAATCCCTGGGTATACCTCTGACTTTTCGTAATCATGTGTGTATTGATACAGTCTATCTCTACGCAATTTAACGGTGTAGGAAAACATCGCGAGGAGACCTGCATACTACAGAGAATTTGTAAAAAAATATACACAGTCAGGTCATAAGTATTGTCACACAGTAAAAACTTTTCTTTTAGAATGCTGGCCACAAAAAAGTTTATTGAATTCGAATTTCGAATTATTCATCAAAATAAAACTGTATACTTTTTAGAATTTTACTCATTTTTAAATATGGAGTGGACGCTTAAAGAAGACCGTGTTGCAGTTATTGCGTTGCATCGTTGCGGTTACACGCCAATTCAAATTTATGACATACTGAAAAATTTGAATATAACCAAAAGATTAGTTTATCGTACCATCAAACGATACAATGAAGACTCTAGTGTAGATGACAGGTCTAAAGAAGATGACAGGTCAGAAGTTGTCGCCCTCGGTCTGTTAGGACTCCAGCAGTGATAAAAGCTGTGAAGGCGCGAATTCAAAGAAATCCGAAACGTAAGCAGAAACTGTTGGCCCTTCAGATGGGGTTAAGCAGAACCACGGTGAAGAGGGTGTTAAATAAAGACTCAGGGCTTCGGGCATATCGAAGAAAAACAGGACATCGTTTGAATGCTCGTCTAATGGACCTGAGACTGAAGAGATGCCGCGCTTTGTTAAAGCGGTACGCGGGAAAAAAATATCGGGAAATTCTTTTTTCAGATGAAAAAAAATTTACCCTAGAAGAGAGCTACAACAAACAAAATGATAAGGTGTATGCACACAGTAGTGAAGAAACAAGCAACCGTATTCCGCGTATCCAACGAGGTCATTTTCCATCCTCGCTCATGGTATGGTTGGGAGTTTGTTATTGGGGCTTAACAGAGGTACATTTTTGTGAGAAAGGTGTAAAAACGAATGCAGTTGTGTATCAAAATACAGTCCTGACGAACCTTGTGGAACCTGTTTCTTGTACCATGTTCAATAACAGGCACTGGGTATTCCAACAAGATTCGGCGCCAGCTCATAGAGCGAAGAGCACACAAGACTGGCTGGCGGCGCATGAAATCGACTTCATCTGGCACGAAGACTGGCCCTCCTCCAGTCCAGATTTGAATCCGTTAGATTACAAGATATGGCAACACTTGGAGGAAAAGGCGTGCTCAAAGTCTCATCCCAATTTGGAGTCACTCAAGACATCCTTGATTAAGGCAGCCGCCGATATTGACATGGACCTCGTTCGTGCTGCGATAGACAACTGGCCGCGCAGATTGAAGGCCTGTTTTCAAAATCACGGAGGTCATTTTGAATAAACTTTAGTGTCATAAGAATCTATGTTTTGTTAAGTTCATTTTGGTATATACATGGTTACATAATGAATAAACTTGTTTCAATTATTTTATATTAAACATGTGACAGAATTTATGACCTGACAGGTATAGTATGTAAAGTCCACCAACTCGCACTAGGCCAGCGTGGTGGACTGTATTGCCTAACCACTCTCTATCGTACTCTCGATTGCAGAGGAGGCCCGTACCCTGCAGTACATGGGCTGGAACAGTATAGTAATCTCTTGCACATGTGCAAATAGTTCACGATGTTCTGGTAGTGCATTGCCAGTTGCTTGGTATAGTGTGTACTATTACACGTTTTCCATTGTATATAAAGTACGATCTATTGTTATATGCAGATTCGTGCGCGTAGTATTTATCCCGAGGGAACTTTCATTTTCCGTGGGATAAAAACCGTCCTATATATTACTCTGTCAGGCAAACTGTACGCAGAATTTGGATGCTATTGTTTACTTGTTTATGGAGCGATGAATGAATAACCAATTTTAGGGCTTGTAAATTAATATGTTTTTACCATATTGGATATTTAATACAAATAAATTCTATCCCTAAGGATACTGGGAGCAATTGTTAGCATTCAGAGCCTTCTTGAAATCTAGGTCAATAATATAGTCGTACAACTTTAACACGCAACGCTTATTACGTAGCATATAATAAGAGTAATATGAGTGAGTGTGTAGCGATGCGTATCACTCACACGTCTTATCGAGGCGGACGGTGAGGCATCGCGACTCAGAAAACTCCGATCCAATTTAGGAGCCGAATCCGGAATCCCGATGACTGCCCCGTGGGACACGCTGCTTTATTCACCGTACGAATATTAACGGGCGAAAGGAAAATTCGATTTTGTCGTAAATATATAAAACGAAGAGAATATAATATCCAATTTGTCCAACTAATATTTGAAGTTGATAAATATATTGTTTCTCTTTTTATTATCGTCAAGCGGAGCATTCTCTTGGCAGATCGGGATTCGGAATTAAAATATATTGTTGAAGCTGCAACAGGTGTTGTGAACACATGTCACATGAAGAATTTAAAGCATTCCACAAGAATTTCTTAGATAGGTAAGTGCAGCACCAAACTGCAATAAGGTGATACCGTAAAATGATCTTCCCATGAAATGATTGATTTCAGACATGCCTGTGTGTGAACTGTGAAGTAATGAGCCATATTCTATGATCCTACAATGAAAAGTTTAATTGCGATTGCAAAAACAACATGCTACGGTAGCTCAAAGGCAAAACTATTGGATTATGAGACTATTATAGACTTTTTTATTTTTATTAATCCACAATATTTTTATTATGTTGGTCATAACTGATTTATTTGAAACGGTATTGTCGACGAGGGACTCGCAATTCGCCGTTTTTTTTTGTATTGAAAATATTTGCGGCTCGGGAGAACAAAGGTTAGAACGGGAATTGTTTTTTGATTGAATACGTAGGTACCTGCTGGAACTTTTTCTGTCTCTTATTTCCACTTCAATAAAATGAAATCACAGAATTTTCAATGATCATAAATAATATTCTTATAGATAGTATAATGTCAATAAGTTTAAGTGTAAATTACATAGTTAAAATTGGATTTTAGTTATTTGGAATGAACAATCGGAAGCAGAAGGTATAAACCCGATTATTCGTGATGTATATTAAGTATAATATGTGTAAAAAGATAGGCATTCTGTGGTTGCAGGCGTTGCCTATTTCTATTCACTTAGGTATTATTATATTGGGAATGATACATGAGCAAAATATTTTATATTCGTAGTACTCGTACTTCCTGTAATATTATATTTTATTACATCTAATTATTTAAGTGCTTTTAAAACTTCCAGTTGTCACTGCAATTATTTCAAAACAGATCATCATTAATTTGTAATATGAAGTTATGGGTGTGTAGTTATTTACCTTTAGTCGCATATACCCCATCTGAACCAAATCTAACTTACGAACGCACTACATTCGAATACAGGATCAACGAAGAAAAATAAACTGAAGATATATATTTCAAAGGCCACTACCCAGACTCGATGTTTAATTACAAGACATACGGCATCTGATTGAAAATCGCTATTGGTTAGCATATTCACATATGAAAGGCGGGCAAAGTTCACGGAGCTCATCGCTCTACGATGTAAGTTCGTCTAAATGTTGTGTAAGTTTAATTAGAATTCCTACATGGCGGAGCGCCTGCGCGGCCCTATCTGACAAATGAGACCATCCGACGTCTTCTCAAGGTTGGCACATTGTGACTAACGCGGGGCAAAAAGACACGGTTAAAGTTTCATGCTATTGTCTGACTTTCAGAGCGGGCCAATTAATCGTTCTTTTTTCAAAGGGCACAATTATGCACGTGATGGTTTGCGCAGTCTGAAGTCTCTCGCGGATACAAAAATAGCATAATGTTGGGTGTGTTTTTATGTGGTACTTTTTTGTGTTAGTCTTAGTAACATGTGATGGCTTAAGTTTTATTGATTTGTTGCATTCTTTATTAGAAAATACTTATTGCCCGATATTGGAAATAGTTCCCATGTCGCCGTCGCTGTTTACAATACAATTTTTTCGAATTTGACACGAATATATAATTCGACTCAGGGCCGTAATATAATCAAATCGAAAAATATTTTTTAACTTTCAAGAATCGTACTTTTACCCAGAGCAGTTGAAAGCCAATTATAATTTTCTCTCTCTAATTAGTCGTTATGAAAAAGAAATAGCGTATAATCGTGCTAATGAGTACGCATAGAAAAATAATGCAAAAGAAAACATTTTTATTGACGATCACTAGCGTCATATAATATTTTATTAAATATCAAAATAACTTATTTCGTAAGCAATTATTATCCCTCCTCGTTCTGATTAAAAATAGCATGTATAAAGCTGAATTTTCTACGCACATTCTAACAATAAGGGGATAATAAATTACCTTCTTTCAATATACCTACTCGACTTGATCGATCACGCATATTGTATAAAAATCTTAGAAAACTATACAATACGAACAAAAATGGCAGCCCTAAGTTAAACTGAGAGGGTACAGTGTTTAATGAGAAAATAATGTTTGCCTTCAATAACGCGAAAGTAATGTCCACGGTCAATGGCTGGCGAATCTTTGTGGAACTTGTGAATTGCCAGAAGATGGATTTGTTACTTTGTAATGGTTGTTGTTGCCAGACAAATGCCAGGGGTTTGCGGAAAGCGCAAATTACACTAAACAGGGTAAATCGAGCAATTTGATCCAGCAGCAAACAAGAAAATTGAATAAATCTGTATTTTTATGAAATTTTCTGCTAGAAATATGGTTAATATTTTTTGTTTGAACAGTTTATAACGGTTAACAAAACTATATATTTTTAATATTATCGCGTCAAAGTGATGTGTCTCTTAGTCTAAATTAATATTATATTATCCTAACATCGTTGATTCCAATTCGAATTAAATACATCTATCTTTAAACCGCTCCGTACCAACTTTAAAAATTATTAAACCGCTCACAAAAATGTGTATCCAATAGCGACGTTTTGTAGAGAATAAGCTAAATTGACGGTGGAATACAAGTGACAATAGAGGCAGTAGCAGTTCTTACAGTTTTTGACTGATATGACAAACTGATTGCTGTGTCGATGATGTATGTAATGTAGTGCAATCCAAACAGAGTATCCATCTATTATATTATGAATTTACCTATAACGGAAAGCGATGGCAATTGTTTTAATGTGACAAAAAGTTATATGGTCTCTGATGCGAATCCCAAGTCAGGACGTTATATTGCATTTTCTATTCAGTATCAGCCCGGCATCAGGAATTTGTGTTTAATATGGCGATAGAATCATAGTCTATTACATTATGGACGGATCTCGCAAGGCGAATCGTGGGTGTCCTAGTAAAACTTCTGCTTACCCCTTCAGGAAAAAGACGTGAAATTAATTTTGTGCAAGTAATTTTTTTTTCACGTCACAGTTAATTCATAGGTACTGGCACGCATATTTTATTCAGAGACGAAAAATTTGTTTTACATATGCTTGCCCTCGAATGTACTTGTTTGTGACGTGTCGTACATGCCAACTGCGAGAATGTCGCGCGAGTATGAATGTGATGTGTTATTTATTCATTTTTGCCGTCTGCAGTTGCATCTAACGACTCACTGCGAACTTTGTCAGGATATCTGTCCATAAATTTTGAAAATGTTTTATACAACGTCCACTAGTTCTATGTATAGTGAGATTAATGGATATACTCTTGTTCTGGATTTTATATTTATTGAATTGGATATTCGTTATGCTGTCAGTTAACAACACGGCAGAGAAAAGCCTGTCACAATGATCAGCGCAAGTGTGTCGTCCTTAGGGACCAGACTATGTTAAATTCGGTTGCAAATAAGCCGGCGTAGTTATAGCGACTGGCAAGAGATAACCATCTTAAAACATTACTCTATTGTATATTCAAACAAGATTACAAATATAATCAAGTGGAATTTAGTCATTTTGTTAAGCAAGTAAAAAAATAAAGTATAAATTAACATTCATAAAATCTTTATCAGCCCATCCCTTTATCCCACTGCAGGGCATGGGTCTCCTCTACAATCGAGAGTACGATAATGACTATAATCAAAATTGACTTCAAATTTAGTAATACTAGAACTAGTAAAAGTAAACACAATTACATGTACAATTTCTATTACTTAACTAAACAACAATGCAAGAGTGATATTTTTCGATGTTAATCTATGGTAATTACGGCGTGGGCCCCGGGGATACCTTGTTTAACGTTATGGCGTAAGTAGCCCAGTATTACGAGGAGTTTGTGTACCGTTGTAAATACTGTGTTATTAAACCGCCTGCCTCCCGAGCAAACCTAAGTCAACTAAAAACTTAGATTGCGAACAACCTCCGGTCGCACCTTTACGAAAATTCAATTACGTGTTACATGACTGTTTATCATATTGCTGTGTGATTTTGGATTGTATTTTTCACGTTTATTTTTCATATAATTCACCCAAGGTTTTCCATAGCGATCTGTTTCTTCGTTCTTGTTCGAATCTTGATTAGGTCATATTTTTAACTTATTTTTGGACGTTCAAGGCTACGATTGTCAGTAGGTGGGCTCACTCGAACGAAGGTGTCATTAGTTATCATTTTCAGCTCTGCCTTTTTCAATGTGCTAATCTGTTTCCTTAGATATTCAGTAACTAAAAATGATGTTGATAAAAGTATTATAATTACTATTTAAAAATGTTTTCATCATAGAAAGATTCCTTAAAATTTATACGTATGTCTGAGTATTTTCATATAAAAAAGCTGCTTGTATTTTGTGTCCAAGTTCCCTTGGATCATGAACTTCGTGTAGCTTTACATTATTAACACGAAGGAAGTTTGTGCCACATAAATAATTTTCTTAATTATTTTATAGACCATTATTATGCTAACGTTTAACAGGTTGGTGTGAACTTTCCTTATACGAAAGTAATTTCACTAACATAATCTTATAAAAAAATCGTTGTAATATTGTGTTTTTTCATTAGCTCAACAACAAGGAAGAACACGGTATTTAATCCATTTCTGTGCTTATTGTTCGATTGGGAAATAGCTATTTTTTATAATAGCTAGCTAGCTAAATATTGGATAATTGTTTATTTAATAAGAAAAATTCAAATTGCCTACATAAAAGATAATTTCATTCGTCCAAAATCCTGCTGCACCGCGCATTGACCTCAAGCCTTTTATTAAAATGCAGCATGTAACATGGTCCCCAATGACATTCTACACACGACACAGCAAGAACATAATTATAAATTCATGAATAATTTTCTAGGAAATTAGCATAGCTATACATTACGTATTCTTTAGCGATAAATTCAAGCGTCAGTTCCAAAGTAATAAACTGAATACGTAACACAAACAAAACATGGAGGCTTAAAATTGTTTGTGAAGTCGGTGGCTCGATGTCTGCGCCATGCCGCCCACTGAAAATATAAAAGCTTCTTTCGTATGCAGTGCACCTCACAAGACGAGTGCACATTTTTACTGTACTTGCAATTTTGATGTCACACGCAGACTACACATTTTTTACGTTCGCGACCAAGTTATGAAACAAAGTAGGTGTAATTTAATTTAAAAATGCACTTAAGTATATAGGTATTTTAATTATTATATTTTGTAAGTGTAAACGTCATATTTATGGATAGGCTAGGCATCAGATGGTAAAGCGCACTAGAAGAGTACTACATACCATAACCATTCTGCAAGAATTTCTATGGTAAAGTCTGCCAACTCGCATTAGGCCAGCGTAGTGGGCTTTATGGCATAACCACTTTCAATCGTACTCTCGATTGTAGGAAACCCGTGCGTTTTAGTGGGACGTATATGGGCTGATACAGTACAGTACAGTTCTGTATAAGTATATAGTGAAGTGCGTGGTGGCCTGTTGGTAAACGGACTAGACGCGACTGCCAACATGTTCACGTTGGTCGCGGATTCGAATCCCAGGGCACACCTCTGACTTTTCGGAGTCATGTGTGTATTGATAGTCAATCACCACGCACTAAAACGGTGAAGGAAAACATCGTGAGGAAACCTGCATACCATAGCGATTTATAAAAATTTCTATGGTATGTAAGTCCGCCAACCCGCACTAGGCCAGCGTGGTGGACTATATGGCCTAACCACTCTCAATCGTACTCTCGATTGTAGAGGAGGCCCGTGCCCTGCAGTGGGACGTATATGGGCTGATACAGATACAGTTCTGTATCATCATATTTCAGCAGTCTACTGATAGACATCCCGCATACGAAACGCTGAGCACGGCTATTAATTTAATTATGGGTTGAGTTTTGTCAAATTTCTACTATATTTACATATTTTAACATTCAATCTTCTTATTTCTTAAAGAAAAATAAATATAGCGATAATAATTGAGATTAGAAAAACGAAAAAAGTAAGTTAAGGGCTGACTATGACAATAATTGGACAATAAAAATGTATTATTTTGCTACTTGACGCTTGTTTATCGTATAAACAATAATTTTGCACCACTTCGCAACACTGAAATAGGCTTTAGCAGGCGTTGAATGCGAAAATTGCTTTTTTCTTTTAGAAATTTGCTCAATTTACCTCGAAGTGGATTTGTTCAAATGGGGTGAAATAGACGGATTTACATAGTTATGCGAAAGTATTTCTTTTTCAACTTCTTGGTAATAATATTCTTGTTAGTTTCGATAGGAAATTTTGCTAAGTATAAACTACTTTTCACTACAAACATACATGTATATACTTAAGTTTAGTTTTAGGTGGCATATTTTTTGGAGATGTAAAATTATTATATGGTGGGATAACTAAGAAATATTGGTCTATCCTTTTTACTTATATATATCCTTTTCGGACTAGGATAAGATTAAGTAAAATACGAGTATATCTTATTTGTTAAGATCTCATCAAACTTTCAGTAAAAATATTAAAACATGTATAATATGAAAGCAGCGGCAGATAATGTAATGGTGTCATAAAATATCAAAGTTCAATTGATGCATTGAAGGGAACGTGCGAGCGAGGTTTTTTAATCGTCTAATTTCTATGTAACCGATACGTGTTGGCGCAGGAAAAAAGAATACCGACACAAGTTGCAGAAACGGGGATTATCCCCGATATTGCAGCAAAGCTGGGAAATAAAATGCTCTCTCGGTCGCGTGGCGAAGGTGGATAACGCGTCTTAGAGAATACGAACGGATGCATTCATATACTGATAGACTGCAATAAAATAACAGCATTCGCAAACGTTCCCTACAAATGTTTTATATCTTTCAAAAGATTTCATTTGTAATATTGTTCACAAAAGGCTGCGGTACATTACCAATTCAGACTTCGTTAGCCAATCACGTTAGGGCACTTGCGTTGATTCTGATGACATTTGGCGAGGAAATGGATGTTGGTCAATAAAGGACGTTTTATGTAGGATTCAAGACCGATTCCCTAGAGACGTACCCGAATTCGGCTTGAGTGAAACCACTTCTCAAGCCACGGGTAACCTTGAGTGATAAATAAAACATGTATCCTGGTAATATAAGATTATTTATGTTATGTCAATATATTAAATCTTTTCATTACGTAACGGGAATAATGATGTGACGATTTTTATAAATATTTTATATGCATTGATTTTGTATTACTTCTAGAATTGATCATCTAACTGAAGTCTACTCTTACAAGAAGTCAAGTAGATTCGTTCATTTTCAATCGATTGAACTCGCACAGAAGTGCGTTGAAGTAAAACCCAAGCCGGAAGGCTTGGGCATGGAACCCGAAACTTTATGGATTACAGACCGTACATTTTGCCACCACCACAATAATATAAACTCAAGCAAGCAGCAAAACAGTAGTCACATGGTTTACGTTTTAGTTACTAAGCTCCATGCTCACCCCGACAATGATATGAATTTTTAAGTCTTGCGAGCGTAGACTGGCCAAGGCCGCTCTTTGCAACTACAGCCGTCTCTAAAATAATAAATAGTACATATCTACGTTCTTTATACAGCGTGTATGTAGACTTCATGTTATACAAGGAGATATGTTTACGGAGGCATAAAAATTCTTTGTGACTAGGATATATTTTATAACGATGAATGTACCATATTTCTAAACTATTATATAACATGGGTGCCGCTTGAAAATGTGAGTCGCCTTATGGAGATAAACGTATGAATCAGGTACATTGCTATTTGAAAATATAATAGTTTAAATTGCGATATAATAAATATATATAATCAGTCATTGTCCTATCATAAAATTAAAATATTTGTGTCATTTCTTCATTAATTTCGCTATTAATTTCAAAACTGCCCGCCAGAGATTTAAGTCTAAGACAACTTTATAAATTAGCTTCGTAAAGGTATGGTTCATAAAATGTTCGTAACTATGTTTTAAGCTTACTTATACACCGTAATTACTTTGTATTATAAAGTCTTTGTAGCAGAGACTTAAATGTAGATTGCCGTAGTTAAATCTATGTAAATAAGGGACCATATTTAGCAGTGAACTAGACTTTTGAAGTAATGCATATGCTTGTGTATGGTGTTAGATATTTAATTGGCCAGTTTAACAGCGAACTCAACTTAATTATCGTGCGGATGTAAAAAATAAATGTTACCTGAAATTTTACACCCAACAGTCACATTCATAGTCCTGACCCCTCATTAAGGTCAATTAAGTGTTGTGTCGTGGATATCAGAAAATACGAGAGAATTATTAGTCTCAGAAGGACCCAGACCGAGAAAAATACTTCGGTTCGAAAGTTTCACAGTTGGCTTCTAACCAACTACACAATGGAGGTTGTCATGTCAAAATTATGCAAGTTTTCTTAACTTGTAATTTGTTTAAGCCTAAGTCTTGAAGCTTAGGCACATGACTAAAAATATATACGCTGAGATATTTTTGTTTGAAACGGGGGCAACTAAATGCAAACGTAAATTGCTACAGTTTAATTCTGGAAAGTAGTTATAAATACGGTACCCAGTTTAGCGCGAGTGACGTGCAGCGAGTTAGAGCCTTTTTTCTCCGCGGAAAGGAAATTGTTTGGCCTGCATACATTTTGCGTGGTCTTTGAAAATGGGATATTGTAGCTAGTGTGCGCCCTTTAGCGTGCATTTTATGTCAGAAACATGCCCCGCTCGGCCGTCACTTTGCATATGAGGGCCGACGGTGGTGGATAAAACCCGGATAACTTTATCTCACAATCCTTTCTTACGTCGTTGATTTTTAAATTTAAGTCTACGGTACGTGTATTATGTAAATTGATTTGAAAATCACTGCCGTGTTCCTTTGCAATATCAACCGTATATTTTGCAAGCGTATAATATTTTGTATGTTGCACATTGTTATTGTTCACATCAAATAAATATTTGTGTTTTATAGTAGCATTGTAAATCACGTTTGAAAATATATCTGCATCAGCCCATATACGTCCCACTGCAGCACACAGGTCACCTCTACAATCGAGAATATGAACGTGAGAGGTTAGATTTAGGCCCTGGAGGTATTGAAACTATAAAAAATATTATGAATTCCCATAATACTTCATAAAATAGACATTCATTTAACTGATAGGGTAACTTACAGCCACAAGGGAGATAAAAGAAAAGAAGAAGGCTTACGAAATAAGAGTAAATTTTAAGTCAACAAGCCTAGTCTTTAGAATTTTCGAGAGATTTTGTGTTCAACGTTTTCACAATCACAAGAAGATTTTACTGTTACAGCTGGACATAAAGCAGAAAATATTTTAAGTATTAGTTAAAGAGGGGCTACTTCAGTGTCTGACTTAACGTGTATGTTTCTCGGGAGTTGCTAAGTGCTTGCAATAAATTGCGCAGCGTTCAGGTACTTTTCATTATGTTTTTCTTTTGCTTGTTTTTTACTTGCTTCGCGGTAAAAATCCATTAGCGGAGGTATTGAGTTGTTCTGTGAAACTCGATATCTTTGACGCAACTTTATACCACCAAGTTATAGTTTGTTTATTATATTTTTAGTGTGAATTTTTACCCTTTTTCATAAAGTTGTAATACTTGTTGTACGTTATTTAGGTTAACATTTTGCCTCGTTGAATTTTAACAATTTGATTATTGATGAACTAAATGATTTTTGAACCGTATAGTCCACAGTTTAATTAACAATTGAGGCAATGTAATCTTGTCAAAGCCGGTTTTCCTACTGCACTAATGAGGTGCACATAAAAATCTTATTCTTCCTATTTCAGTATTTATCGATCCAAACATAGCCGAGCATTTCTATTTCTGTTTCATTAGAAGCATTTAAGCATTGTATTTGGAGTGATAAATCTGCGTACGATTTATTGTATACGATTAATTTATATTGTTAACGGCGTATTCTTACACTTTGACAGATGAACAATATTTGTTAGCGTTCGCAACTCGGGTGAATGTTGAAGGCAAACTTCAATACGTCGACGTCAAATGAATGTTAATTCGTTTGTTGTGTTAGTTCACGTCGCTGTAGGATTTACTATCTGTAATTCCATGCATTCAACGGATGTTGTGGTAGGTGACGGTTAGGTTAGGTGTCGCTGAGGAAAATCACGTAATTGGATTTGTTGTAGCATTACAATTGACCAGGGATTATCGGATTAATTATCGGATCTCTTAAAATCCATAATCTCTCACATACCATTCATTCTCAAAAAGTGGGAAAACTCTCACAATTTTTCCACCATTTTAGATGTTCTTGGATGTCAGAGGGTCCTTAACAGAAAAAATGCATACTTAGTTGTCACTATTAACTTATAAAAAGTGTACTATGTAAATAAAGTACATTTGTCCATTATTCTATCTATTAGTATTCTACAATGACCAGTATTTTAATAAATTCCTTCGCTCTGTCTAGTCGTATTAAACCAGTATGCTTGAATAAGAAGTTCAAAGCTCTTTCATATCATTATTCTTTGAAGAAGCCTCGAGTCTATAAGTAAGACGAACTAAGCTTAAAGATTATTAGACCTAGATATTTTTTAAATTAAATCATGTTAAAAAAGCTGAATAGGTATCTATTTTCTATCAATTGTGACATTGAATATTGTTACTCTGCTATTGGTAGGTCTGTAATATAAGTGCAATGTCTAGTTCTTTCGCCAAACAGCAGTGTAAATGCACTGTGCAATGCCAAACATTGTTTTGTAATTCATGAAGTTGCTTGGTTTCACTACTATCCATGACCAGTCGTATCGCTCATTGCAGTCGGATGGCATGCATTAATTGTTATAAAAAATCTCGGAACTTGTAAATTTAGTTAAAACAAGAGCATTTTATCGCGATATTTATGGTAGTTAGAACGTTTAATTTGATGTTGTTCCACTTGACCTTTGTACAAACGGGCTGGCTTCTCATTAGAGCCTTATAACTTGGCACAGAATACTGTATGCAGGTGTGACTCGCTCCGTTCTCTATTTATAGAATAATATACTGCTTGAGACATTTTGCATGGAAACAACTCGCTCTTCTAAGAAATGCGCTGTAATTAGTTCAGCGCCGGAAACTGAAGCGTGCCTGTTTTAATGTTCACATATATGAGTGACTGCACTGATGATCAGTGTTTGTCAGTTGTTTATATCTTTAATTATGATTTATAAAATATGTTTATTTATTTAATAAATATGAAATCCATTTGATACATATTATTAGGTAAATGCTAACTTTATATGGATGATTTTGTCTTTTTAGAACTAAATTTTTGTTAGATACTAGTGAAATTTTCGCTAAGCCGTTTAACTTGCTTCATGGGATATCTATTTTAATGTATCAGTGTAAAAGCATAACTTTCAAAAGTATATTTTATAAAGAAAGTCTGGGTAAAAAATAGGTGTTTAATGTAGTTCTAGCGAGACGCCTTCAAATGCTCCAAAGCGATTAAGATTAGAGATGTGACTAGAGCCTGTACGATTGCAAAATAACTTTTTGTTCGAGCTGTTCCGCGTTAGACCTGTCTATTACATAAACTTGGTACAATCAGTGATGAAAGTAAGTTTTTGTAGTAGTTTAGATGCTAAATCATTTGTAATGATAACTCATTGGCTTCAATGTTGTATGGCGACAGTTTTTTGGAGTTAAATGATCGGAATCTCTTTGTACCTTTGACATGTTGAATTTGGTCGTTCTCATATTAGCATCGGTTAACATAAGTTTTGCTTGCATTTATAATTATTACACGCGTCTCACGTATTTGCATTCAAAATCTCCCTTACCTTTAATAAATGGTGGTTTTCATCATTTATTCCGATAATTGTAAGAATTGATATAATTATGCACATAGAGTATTAAAGTCATATTCATAAAATATAAAAGACGACGCAATATTTAATGTATGCTTCTATTCACGTTTTAGTAATCCACCGTAGCAGAAATTTAATAAGAGATTTTCTCGGCATATTATTCCTAGCTAGTACATCGCGGTCACGATGCCAATGCTACATCTTCCGTACGCTTTTTTAAATATAATTTTACATTTACTATATTTGAAAGAAAAACGTTTTAAATATGAACTCTTATGTATTTAAGTATCAAGTTATTAGTTTATTGTCTTTATAGGCAGACGAGTTTGCGGCCCATCTGATGGAAAGCGGCCACCGCTACCCATAGACCTTCGCAGTCCCAGGGGTCCAGCATAACAAAGTCACTGCTTACCTTAAGGAGAATACTATCTTTAAACCTCGTTCGAAGAAGGACAGGTCATAGCACTCAGGAAACACCGATGCAGGGAATTATTCCAGAGCATACACGTGCGTGGTAAGAAAGAACTCTGGAATCGTACCGTTCGATTCAACTGGATCATTATTCATAGTGAGAATCTTGGAAGTAGGTCGATTTTAAATCATAGTTAATCATTATATTGAGTTCAGTTTCATTTCTTATATGTTTGGGAGTATCATTATAGCAGATAACAGCCAAAGCTTTCTACTTCAATCTCACATCTAAATAAGGTATGTATTTAATAAGACAACACCAATATGTACCTATATCATAACTTTAATAAAAAGAAACTGCCCGTATAACTAGATTTGTATTTTTAAATAGATTCGATCCCTAAAGTGTACATTTTGTAATGTTGTATAGGCCTACTAATTGATGGAACATATTTTTATTACGGTTTTTCTTAGAGACAATTTTCCGTCCTTTCACCGGTGTGTTCTTATTAACTTACGTGTGACACCCGTCCTTATTGAATCAAAGTTTCTTGACATACGTGGAACGGAACGGTGTTATCGGATAGTTCGGAGCTTAAGGTGGTGTGGTGCGGATGCAAGGGCGAATCCAGCTTCCAAGTCAAGGAGGAGGGGTCATATAGTTGTTGTCAGAACACTTGGTATGATTTCAATACTCGAATTTGTAATAATGTTTCTTTAAAGTTTGTAACAGCCGTGATTGGTGAACAAATACACACTTTGTACTTTATTTATCGCCACACAAATAATTTATCTGTACTTATAAATGTTATCAACAAGATAATAAATAAATTCCGTCAATTTGGAGCCAGCCCAGGGGACGTCATGACCCCTATGACCTCCCCCCTGGATTCGCCGATATGTGTAGATATTTTCGAAATATTATCGAGGTATTTATTTATTTTTATTCAACTAACACTAGCTATCATAAACATAACACTGTCATAACGCACACATATATTATATTCTTCTAATATTGATTACTTTACACCTGAATTTTTATTTTTTTATTATTTAGTGTGCCTACTTTTATTTCTCTGTACCACCCAAAGGTTTTTTTTTTTTTTTTTTTATTAAATTAAGGTTCTCCAACGGTATATACATTATCACAACTAAAACATTCTTTACTACAGTTACATACTGATGCATAAACCACTTAAAGGAGTACACAACACTCTTATATTATTACACACGCGTAAACGAAACCAAGAAAAATATATTTAGTAAATATTTAGAGTAAAAACAAACAAGGTTCACTGGGAGGGAATGCCTCAGACATTAAGTCCGCCTTTGTTAAAAAGCATTAATAAAATAAATAAATAAAAAACACGGTTACACACCTATATCGTACGTTTATTAATTTGTAGACTATTTATTGCATAATACGCAAAAAATATTATGTTTGAAAGGAACTAATCGTATTTTTGCAGTTTGAGAGTCACTAACAGGTGTTTGTGCGAATTGTTGAAATAATATGAAGCGAAAGCCAGGCGGCTTATGTGCACTAGATAAAAATATAAGCTTAATCCGATTAAAAATATGTGGGGTGGGATCAACATATTTTTCCGTGTGTTGCATTTAAGTTAAAGCTTATGATTTATGATGTTTCGTTTACGTCAATTCTTCCCTCATTTTTTAATTTTTTAATATCGTTTACAATCGGATATGAACTCTGGGCGTCGTGATTAAAGCCCATGTCCATACACACGCCAAGATAATAAAGTTAATTATATTTAATTGTAGAATTATTTGCTTTGATGAGCATAGAACCCGTAAAATATTCTTTATAATATTTTATCTACCAAATTTTCATAATAGAGAACTAAGAGCTGTTATAATAACCGTGAATACTTCAAATATACCAAATAGCTTCTGATATACACCGGTCTATAAAGAGGTTTTATTTAATTATTGGGGATTATTGCCTAATTATTGAGGATATTTTATTGCAATAAATGGCGACACGAGCACGCCGTTCGCCTGCTGGTAAGCGATACGACCGTTCATGAAAAGTAAAACCAAACAACAGCTTTAATCACAAAGCAATGCTTGGCATTTCACTGCGCTCGCCATCCTGAGACATAAGATATCAATTGTAAATATATCCAGCAGTTACTCAGGCTACAATAGCCTTCAAACTGAAACACAACAGTGCATTTACACTTCAGTTTAGCGGGAGATATAGACATTGCGGGGGTACCTACCCAGGCCTCCATTCTCATATGAGAGACCTACCACCAGTAAAAGCGAAAGAGGATGCCGAAGATTGGGCGAAATGGGGGAGAATTGGTCGGAGAGCGGACCCTGGCACCGGCTGGGATAACGCCAGGTAGAAGAGAAGAGAGAGAAGAATCGTTTCTATCTGTTACTACTTTTTTTTATGATGGCCTGGCATAGTGGCGGCATTGCACCTGATGGTAAATAAAAATAAAAACAATTGTAAACATATTTATATAAGATAAAGAGCTTTGTTAATACAATCAAATCATGCGTTAACACTCCCATCAATAAAACCGTCATTCACGAGTCTTGTATAGTTAACGTCAAATAAATTTATTTGGTTTTATTTTACTTACTACGCCACTTTGAGCATAAAAATATTTTATTATTCTAGACAAAAGCAGGCTGTCTGAGAAATAATAACAGATCAGTTTAATCTGGGCGGTGTGTGTCCCGTCTCCCCTCCGACGGTATTAAGACGTGATCAATTATCCACGTGCGTCCTTCCATCCCATCCGTCCAAGGGGAGTGTTTACTACGGAATTTTAATATAAATTTGCTTATAAATTAAACAGGTAATCGAAGTGAGAAGATCGATGGGATTGTTTACTCGTAATAGGGTTTTTATAATAAGAATTTCTTGGTTATCGTGTCAAGAGTATGTGCTACCTATAAAGAAACATATAGTGAGGTAACCTGTAATCCTATACGAGTATAACAAGGTGTTTGATGGTATGTGTAGCCCATCAAACCATTATAGACTAGTCTGGTGGGTTATAACGTAAGCTGTCTCAGTGGAAACTTGAGATCTAGATTGAGTAGTGTTCCGTAGGTGTGTTTGGGTTAATACAATGTATTAATAATTACAGTCAGTGCTATTTCATTAGTACTAACTGTATTAATAAATAAGTTCACCCAAAAGTCACATACATCGTTCCAAGCTCATGGTACGCGTTTCGTTAACTGTCTTCAGAAATTACGAGGGACGTTGTGGTTACATGACACCGTTCTGGAACAAGAATTTGTTATCACACTAATATACAACATAGGCCTCTTGTGGAGATCCTTGGGGGAGGCCTATGTCCAGCAGTGGGTTTCCTATGGCTAAAGAGAGCGAGAGGGACTAACATAGGTGTCGATGCGGGAATTGAACTCACGTCCTCTCATTTGACACCCTTACCTACTAAACGTTAAATAAAGTTTCATTTGTAGAATAAAATACAACATAAATGACAGTTTTATTATTAAAATGTTCCATTGTGACAGTTTATATTCAGTCTTGTTAAAACAATAAATATTGGAACACTTATTTGACGAAGAAAAATCAACCCTAATAAAGCAATAAAGCATTAAAATTATATTCTAAAAGTTGGACTCAGACTCCACCTGTTTATTCATTAAAAACAAGTAGAATATTAATAAAACCATACTATTTATGTTGTAGATTATACATTTTTCCAAGCTTCAAGTGTCTATAATAACAATCAATTCACACGATGGTATAGTTATTTTTGGCTCGGCTTTAGTAGAAGACTGTTATATTAATTACGTTCCATAAACTTTGCTCAGCTAGTGAACCAATTTCAGTAATTAAATTAGTTTTTACCGATGTCCTGGCAAATTGGCTGAAAGCTTAGGATAGCACTGGTTTCAACTTTTGGTTCGAACAAAAAACAGGTGTAGCAACTTTGTTTGATTACTCATGAGTTATTTATAGAAATATTTGTTAAAGGTTAGTAATTTATTTTTTAAATTAAATTATAACGGAAAATAAACAGCATTTATAAATAACAAAATAAAAAATAAAAGTTTAAAACAAAATGAAAAAATGATTGGACATTTACTATATCGTATTATTCACGTCCTACTGGATTAAAGCAAAATACTTTATTTTACTACAAAATAGTGTACTGGTGGCAGGTCTCTTACATTTGAGAGGCCGCCTGAGTAGGTTCCACTGCATTTCTTCCACCAAACAGCAGTGTAAGTGCACTTATGTATTTCGGTTTGAAATACATTGTAGCCAGAATAATCTCTCTCAGGATTGCGAGCGCAGTGGAACTCCAAGCATTGCTTTGTAATTCAAGGCGTTATTTGGCTTTACTACTGTTAATGAGCCGGTCGTATCGCTTACCATCAGACGAATGGCATGTACATCTCGCCATTCATTGCAATAAAAAAAACTTAATATCAATTACAATATTAAACTTATTTGTGAGATACACAAAAGTAGTTTGTAAATGTAAGACGAACGAACGAAAAACGAAATAAGAATAGCATTGAAGCTGTAGTAGCGTTTAATTCGGCACGTAAAGTCAAAATGATGTTTTTGGTTACTGTTCCCATTGTTAAAGAATAACGAGACTTGTTCGTGGGAGTAAATTCAGTAGACACACTGGCTTCTGTTGCCTCGGGCTGCTCCAGCGTGGCTCTCTTTACTTTATAACTTCTTTACTTTCCGAATAATATTTCTAATAAACATTCTCCGAGGCATTCAGTGTTACGCATGACTTACTCTTATACCGAAAGAAGAAAATCTACGAAGTAGTTCAATAAAAACATAACTGCTTTAAGTAAATGTTCCACATTTTAAACGTGTGTTTCGTTAAGTGTTTTAACAGGCTGTTTACTTTTTACACTACGTAGAGCAATTTCGTTGGTATTTAATATTGTAACTAAGTATAATATGAATAATATTATTGAATATATTGTAATATTACATCTAGAGGGAGCGCTGGAACTACAAATACGTAGATAAAAATGGTGGTGCCGTGCCATCTTTTTCCATCCTATTGGCTGACATTTAACAGCATTGAAATACGCAAGAAAATTAAAAAAAAAGTAGTTTGGTGCTATTCAATTCCATTATAAATTTTGGGTGGATAATGAAAAAAATACTTTCGGTTACCGACGAAAATTATACCAATTCGTTGTTAAATAGCTCAAATTCACTGTTTTGGCAGTGCTAACAACATGAAGAATAAAAAATATCTACGAAAATATATGTACAGCGCTCCCTCTAGACATTAAATACTCTAAGCTTGTAACACAGAAGCTTAATAGGAGTTTTATAGAGCGGAACAGAAACACATTTGTAAGAATATTTTTTTAATGTAGGTTCTATTCAGATTTTAAATATAATGTATTGCATTAACGTACTATGGAGTGTAATTTCAATAGAATGTTCACCAGCAAGATTGTTAAAAGCCTCCCAAAAGGTCGACACAATTATGATTATTATTATGCCGGCCTGATAAAAATAGGCTAAGCACATGGATTGAATCTGAAAGGCGATACGTCGGTCACAAAGACATTTCTGTGAGTATGGCGTGGGATCGCTATCCAAACGGATACCAATACCATGAAGCTATATATATATTATATAGACTTCAACTTTTTTTTAATTTCACTTTTTATTTTTCGTAAGACGATTTTCTATGACTAAAGTAACGCAAAACTCTCTCTTAATAAAAACTTACAGAAATAAGCTTCAATAATACGAAATTGCTGACACATTAATTAATGCAATTTAGGTACTTGAATACCTCGGGAAATGTACCTAACAAGGCCTGGCATTAGGGATTTCAATTGCCGAAGTGACAGTGGCAAATTAAATGGATTTGCTGACAACTGACTTATTTCGAGGCAGTCGTTGCCGGAAGCAAGTAGATTGCGTTTTATCTAATTTTGTGTGTTCTTCCATTCTCATTTCAAAAAGATTTTAAGCTTTTTTGCTCTCACTAATTTAACATACACCTTGTACTTTATTTTTTTTTGTAATCAGAAAATGATATTTTTTCTATCGTATAAAATTAAACAAGTATTTTTTTTTATAAACAACTGATATATACTTAATATAGATAAGTTGTGAGTTTTTAATAATAAAAATAAGTTAATTAATGACCTAAACCCTTCTTTCTCCTACTTATAACATATCCATGCCGTGGTTGCCTTTATGAAATTTCAAAATGTGATGAGGCCGCCACTTCCATTAATTACATTATTATGGAATTTCTTTATTGTTTCTCTGTCATCCATCCATTCATCAGCCAAATGAAGACCACTGCTGGACGTAGGCCTCCCCCAATGATTTCCACAGAGACCTGTTGGAGGCAGCCTGCATCCAGCGACGTCCCGCGACCTTTACCATGTCGTCTGGCCACCTTGTGGGTGGACGTCCTACGCTGCGCTTTCCGCTACGTGGCCTCCATTCGAGCACCTTCCGACCCCATCGGTCATCAGTTCTCCGCGCTATGTGCCCTGCCCATTGCCACTCCAACTTGCTAATCCGCTGTTTCTCTGTGCAGTGCAAAACATGATTAATTAAACAAATAATAAATCAAGTTATGCATTAATAATTTTACAGTATTTATTTCGAAACTGAATTACTGTTTAGAAACTTGTAAAAGAAAATGTTATTCCAGTCTGATTAAACACGAGACGATTTTTACTATTTCCGATTATGTGTTATTTATGTGGATATATTTAATGCACAGGTAATTTAAATAAACATTAATCTCGCAAAATCATCTCTAAAATATAACCACAGCTTAAAATCAGAAAGAAATATTTTTACAAAAGAAAGATATTAGCCAATGGACAGTATTAATATCCGACTCAGCTCAATTTCTAACAAGACTGAACTTTGTAATAAAACGTGTATGTTGTGGAAAACGTCGGCAGTGGGGCAGTAACTCTCGGTTCAGTGGCGATCAGCGCGCTGGCTTGTTTAGAGTTCAATTGGGGGTGCGTTATGTCGTGGCTATCTGGCTATTGCTCCAACTGCTGCTGGTTTATGAAACACGATATTACTTCTTTACTGTTTGTTTTATTGCCTGGATTTTTATTAGATTTGAATAGACATGTTGTTTATATTAGAATCTTTATCTTATTGTTTGTTCACGTTTGGTTTTAATAGTAGGTATTTTAACATGGTTCTGTCAGTGATTCCGTTACAAAAACCGTCCACCTTTTATTTATACGCTTTGACGTGGTGTGATCATTTAGTGAGTTCCGATTATGCTATTAAGGTTATAATATTTAAGCATTAAAATAGGTTTTTAAGAGCGTATACACCTTGCGCGCAAAGTCAACTATAGGTATTTCTTCGTTAATTTCACGCACACATAAGCGACCAAAGCTGTGTGCGTAGAGCTGCCGCGTCGGCTCGCTATACAATCGGCTCAAGCAACTTTGATCCGTGCGCTTCAAATATTCAATTGAAATGTAACTGTAATATAATATCATAAAAATATTTTATTTGCATTATAAGTAGACAAATATTACTGTGCAAGCAAAGAATAATACAAATTTTGGATACTAATCATATTTTCGTTATTATTACATTGTTAGTTGCATTCAAATCAGTGTTCAATCAGTATACACTACGGACGTTTTATTAATCATTTCGTGTTCGAACACATAGATAGTGTTAGGGGCCTTACAACCCCTTACAATTACGATATATTTCGTATTACAATAAATTATGTTATGTATTGTAATTAATTTTATATTACAATACATAACATAATTTAGCCTCGGAATTACATCTCATTATATTACCTGAAACATAATTTATACTCACTACAAAATCATTGTAGGTAATAAAAATAATTAAATATTTTACTACCAAAGTACTAAGATGTGGTAATCGCATTCCGCGCGTGGCTATTTTTACTACGCGCGGCATAAACGACTGCAGACAGGCCGGAGCGACGAGCGATACGTCCTCCCTCTAGAAGGCCTTGCAGCGGTCTGATTTGATCCACGTCGGACAGCGTGTTTTATAGTGGTTTTTAAAATATTTGTAGAAAACATGAAAACTAATTTTGTTGAAATATAAAAATGGTAATTTATTGATAAGATGTTCTTCTATTGTAATATGCAATTACTATAAAAAATTATGTACGATAAGTTGGTGAAAAAAAGTATGTTCTTGACGAGAGTTTCTGAATAATTTCGCATTGTTTAAATTTTTATTTTTCAGGAACTAAACACAAAAAGATTATTTTTCTCAGCAAAATACCTCCAAAAGGGTCTTATCAGTCTGATAATATTTTTATTTTAAAAAAAATAATAATAATTATAATTCGAGGTTAATGTGTGAATTAATTTATGGTATTTTTATGACAAAGCTTAAATCCGAGGCTTAAATTTACACAACGTGGAATACTTTATTAATATGATGATATTAATTTGGAATGTTTAATGTAAGCGAGTAAGTACGTCGAAAGACATAATAATCTCTTTACTGATTAGCAGTACTCAGACACAAGAACAGTATTTTTCGAGCTGTTGCCCTCGCAACTTGGTTTTGCAAAAATTAATACAGGCTTAGTGAGACGAGTGGTAAAAAATGAAGGCAATTTGCGAAACATCAAACTCGGAGGATAGATGACGTGTTCGCTATTTGTTCAAGTACCTAAGCTGATTAACGCGTGTATGTAATCTGGCGAAAAGTTCAATTTCATCTGCAAACTCATGACAATCGCTCGGTCTGATTGGTTCGCACGTGTTTTGGATATAATGATCTCTTATGATTTTCATCTATAGCAATATGATTCATCTATAAACGAGTAATAGAAATTGGATTCGTCTTTTCAATTATCCAGATATTTTAAATTGTATCGAATTTTAATCTGAAAGCAACTAATAACTAAAAAGCTTTTAACACTCAAACAACATAATGGTAAAACAATTTTTCAGTACAATATTTCAAGTATGTGGTTCATACACTTACATTGTGACAAAGAACAGTTTACAGTTTAATTGAAGCTATACATAATTAAACAATATTTCGTAGAATTTTTCACAAAGCTGCATTTACAAGCTTACTTATTTTTGTTCGTAAATTCATGACATATAATATAAGAATCGTTGACTATTTTAGAATGTCATTCTACATAAAGCAAAAAGACAAGTTTGGCCAAATAAAGGCATATTCTGCTTGACTGATCGTAAAAAGAAATCCTACTTATGAGTCTTTTTACTGCGCGTTTTCTTCCGTACATAATCGTGTTTTATAGATGTTTATGCACCGTCTTTATAGTACGCTACGGTACCCTCGAACACATTCTCACCGATTGAACATAAAACGTGTCCCTGTCAGAAAGATTCGACGAATGGTTAAAGGAATTTTCACGTTTACAACGAAGCAACATTTGCACAAGTGGCGGCCCTTCGGGAGGGAACACCAAATTCAGAAGACGAGGCAATTTAATATTGCGATATAGACTGTCTCGAAACGCAGCTAGGGCTTAAATTTTACTGCCATACAGAAGAGAAAGCCGCGGCGTACTTTCTAGCTTTTGAAACAACGTATTTTAAACTGCAATATAAATAAATAAAATGTTGAGATGGATGGAGGTGGATACTTAGGATGTTAAATTTGACAAAATAGTTCTTAAAACATAGAATAGTAATAGGTCGTATTAACATAGGTTGTAAATATAAGAGATATACTTTTAAGATAATAAACTAAAATCAATATTTTATTGTTGGGCTCTTTGGTTGTGTTACATGTAACAAAAACATTGTTGTTTATACTCCGATTATCTATATCGGTTTCGGTACACAGTTTTATGTTTGTTCATGAATATCTTGACACCACTTTACCGAATATTTTCATCGTTAATTTGTGATATCATTTCTCTACTCTGTACCTATTCACTCAGCTGATATTGAAGAGTATAAATTATAAATTAGTTTTTACAATGAACATTGTTGTGATCTGTTCAGCTCACAACTAAAGTATATTGGCAGTGAAGACAGTATTTTATTTCTATATATACTTAAGAGTATGTATTATTATATAATGTATCAGATCATGTACATCCCACTGCAGGGCATGGGCCTTATCTACAATCGAAAGTATTGAGCAAATTTGGGTCATAAAGTCAACGCTGGCATAGTGCGGGTTGGCGGACTTTACATACCATAGATTTTTACAAAGCGCTATTGTATTTAGGTTTCCCACGGCGTTTTCCATCGCCGTCATAGTGTGTGGTGAGTGACCATCAATAAACACAATATGACTGTGGAAAGTCAGAGGTGTACCGTGGGAATTGAAGCGACCACCGTGCACATATACGCAGTCGCGTCTGGTCAATAACGCACAAATAATAAAAAAAGTATTGAAATAATGGCTTGTTATTATACTCGTATAAAAATGGTATAAAAATGGTTTCTTAGATTTACGCGAATGTTATACATCGAAATAAATCTATTATTATTTACGGATTTGAACTACACACGCCGGCAGAATTAGAGGAACACGCGATAAATATTGAATTTCTTAGAAAATATTATTACGTATGTTTTTATTTTTCAATATTCAAAATGAGGCAAAATTTATAACAAATTACTAAAATTGAGTAAAAAATACTTTAATTAATGACGCAAATGCAATTAAACGGAAATACAGTAAAATGAAATTTCTGTATTGTCAAATGTAATCGTGTATTTTCAAAACTTACAGAAATAATTTAAGTAAATTAATAATTCCTATTGCTACCACGGGCTCAGATAAGAGTCTGGATATGATCCTTCATGCTTTTAATGACGTCATCAATCATTTTTTGCGACAAATTCTCCTACTCTTGCACTAACATGAATTTGAATCCTTGGACGATCTTAGGGGCTTGGTTTCTTCCATTTATTTTTCTTCCGATAACGTCCTATTCGTTCTCTATCGGATTCATGTCTGGTGATCTTGCTGGGCAATCCATTTGCGCGATTTGGGCCTGATTTAAGTAGTCGCGAACCATTTGCGCTGTGTGGGGCCGTGCATTATCATGCATAAATAAGAAATATTCGCCTATGGATGGTGCAAAAGACAATACATGGGATTCTAAGATCTCTGCGACGTATCTTTGTGCAGCTAAAGACCCATTTTCTATAAGTATTAACTCCACGCGTGCTTCCAAACATATACCACCCCATACCAAAATTGACCCTCCGCCATAACACACCTCTTTCAGTAAAGTTTCCTCGATTAGCGTTCTCCTCGATACCTCCAGATCCTCTCCCTTCCTTCTATGCAATTCACAACAAAACTGCTTTCATCACTAAACAAAACTCGGCTCCACTCATTTGTCCAGTCGCGGTGTTGATGAGCAAAAGCTTATCTGGCTACTTTATGTACCAACTCGAGTTTTGGAGCTTTTGACGGAACGTAAGACTTCAGTTCAACTTCATTTAAACGTGTTCTCACTGTATGCTCACTGAAATTAACATCACGGACTTCTTGTGACATGTTTCGGGTCTGAATAGCCGTTTGACGACGATTTCTCAAAGTTTTCAGCCGTGTAAAAAGACCAGCCTGGGTACTGTTCCACCGTTTTCTGCCTTATCCTGGCATCCGCACATAAGAGCCTATGTGCCTCTAACGTTTAACGTTGAGAAAGACGACAGATACCGACACACCCAATGCGCGACTTACTGAATCCTACCCTTGACCATTTTCAATCATTGTTACCGCTCTGGCAACTTCAGTGGAAGGTAAGCCACTCATTTTATATCTTACAAGACAGGTACTCTAAAAACAATAACAATAAACATATTTTAAGTCACATAAAATGAAATTAAACAAAATTTTGATAAACCACTTGAAAGTGAAAACATCTTAAAAGCACTTGAGAGCTTATAATTAACGATAAAACTCTAAATATCCAAAAATCTTTTTGCATCATTTAATTTTTTAAAGGTGCTGAAATATAAAAACAACCATTTAAACAAACAGCAAACAAAATTTAAAAGAAAAAACTAATTTTTGTGCGTGTTCCTCTAATTGTGCCGGCGTGTGTATTAACCGTAAATAATAGTTTTATTTCAGTACAATGTATAACTTATTTCATGAACAGTTGAGTGAACGTTACAGAAAATGTTACTACGGTCGTGTAATAATAAATTAGTGTCTGTCAGTTTTATTCTAAGAGACTGGACACGCGTCAAGTATAATTGAGGTCTTTCTTTTCTTAATAATGGTTAGGTCATCCATATATAATGTGATGGGTCATTGGTAGAAATCTAAAAAGAGATTAACGATGAAAGAAACCGTCGTGAGATAGCCTGTTTTAGATATCTTTACAAAATTAGTAGGTGTGTGAATTCCGCCAAGCTATAAGGCATCGTGATTTACTGCGAGTAAGCTCTTTCAATCACAGAGGACTAGTGCTCTCCAGCGAGACATAAGGGTTTGAGTTTAATTAAAAACAGTGCTTTTGTTCTACCTAATTAAAATATTGTTAGTCTGTGTTGCCTAAAAGATTTACGTATCTTTAATTATTTATACATACAATAGACTATATAAGTTGTTTCACAGCTAACTTTCTGCTTTTTTTTTACAAATACTTAACTCTTCAAATAAGAGGTACAAGACGAATTTACGAATTAATTAGGTAGTGAAGTTAATTAAAAAAACGTACTATTATTATAATATTTTGAAGTTACTATGTTGTCTACAAAGGTGATAATAACTCATACACCTTTAACAAATGAACTAAATGAAATCTCAGGAATCAACTGTTGAATATCCACAATCACCGAAGATAATCGAGTCAAAGAAACCGCCGCGGCACGCGAGGCGGCGCGGCGGCCGGGGCAACACTGTCATATCCTCATTGGTCAGATATATTATATCTTTGATTTCCGTACTTCCGACAGTTACTGTGAATTAATCAGGTAAACAACTCAGATTCACGTAGCGTATTCTGGGATACCATGCTTCATACTCGTAGGTTTAAATATACGAACATTACAGTGTGGCACAAAATTAATAAATGTTGATTATATTAAAATATTGCATTCTTTTTTATTAATTAATGAAAAAGAATGCAACATTTTAAAATATGTAAAAAAAATAAAAATGAGTGGTTGGATGAGACGGCATAGGGCGGGAGCTATGAAAAGGGGGTACTTAGGTTGAATTCATGAATACAATTTTTTTTACAGGAAATAATAAGAATGAAGGAATTCATAAGTTTTAATCAGATATTTCTGGTGTGGACGAAGTCAATACATATCCGCACCTAAGATAATTCATAATTTGATGTACAGTCATTAACCTTGTGTTCAAATTTTTTTGTTAAAATATCGGTCAAATGCGAGTCTGTACATTTATGCTATTAAAAATGTTGCTCTGGACAGGGGATACAGTAACTAACAATCGATGATGAGAGCAATAATTTAGTCTCTATCACTTACTGGAATCTAGTTAGTGCAGCTGTCTGGACTATGCTGACAAAAACGATCATCTTTGTAGCTCTCAAATCACTTGCACTATATTTTCCACGACATAATCTGAATTATTCAAAAACTCTGGCGCAACAACGAAGCACGCGTCATGCTTTTGCAAGTTTACACGATAAACTGAACTATTCGTTCGGCAAGATGGTGCAAGATAAACTACAGTAACTACCCACTAGATAATATTTCTCATCAAAAAAACTTTGAAACGAGATGTTTTTAGTATGGACTTAAGTCAAAATATGTCTGCGCGCAGGTGAAGCTAAGCCGAGCCGCTAGTACGAGTATATATAAAGTAAATTATTTCTTTCATTATTTATTTATTTTATTTTTAACACTTTATACAAATTGTGTATAGGTGACCTTAATGCCTAAGACATTCTCTTGTTTACATTTTATTATCCACACATTATGTTGACCTAGCTTAGAAACTACGAACCGCTGGCGCTGCCGGCAATCAAGACTCTTAATAAATTGACCATGACTTTAAATAAAAAAGCTATAGATTACACCTGTGGAAAATACATATAGGTATTTCTATAAAGCCAACTGTGTGCGTTCAGCCAATATACATAAATCAATGGGTTAGGTAGATAAAAAATATTCCGGAATATTTATTACTGAAATATTTAAATATACAGATGAGGCGGATTGGTGAATAATTTAAATTGGATTTTGGACGCCGCGTTACTTGTGTGAAATATGTTGATTAGAAAATCTTTTTCTTTAAATGGTAATAGTACTGTAAATTGTGGACCATGACGGACGCCTAATTGGTCTATTGGATGTAAGGATCATAAATTGTTAAGACCTAGGTTGAATTTCCAGGGCAAAAACTTCAGTCCATACTTACTGTGAGTTTTTTTTATTTTGATAAATATTTTATGTAAGCGTAGCGTTAGTGTTGCCCTATCTATCCTATCACATGTTGGGATAGAAATAATATACTCGGGGAACTATAGACACTTCTGCTTATCTCGAGGATATGATAAGCGTGAGCATGTATACGTATGTACATCGTGATTGACCCACACAGTCGAAGTGATATCTTGTCTCACAGAAAATACAACAGAAAATAAAACAACGACACGCAATGGTTTTCCTGTCGTAATTCGTTCGGTTGGCGAGATTGTCGGAAGTTGAACAATCTTATTTCTCCTACTTCCCTATTGTGGTACACCTACCATTCGGTCAGCTTGTGGGTGTTCGTGGGCGGGGGGTTGGTCTACCTTTAAGCGAAGTTGATAGCCCGTAGCGAACCAAAAAATATTTTGTATAGTGAAGAATATAATATATTGTAAACTATCTTAAAATATTTTAGCTATCTCGCAAATCAGAACTAAATATTGCCTAGTGTATAAATTTCATTGAATAAAAATATGTAGTTACATATTAGTAGTAGTTAGTAATTTGCATTGGTAATTGCAATGGTAAGCCATTTTTTTCCATTTTAGTTTTATACTTTTACGTATTTTAATAAAACTAAAAACGACTAACCAAACTAATCTTTTTGATTTGCTACAGTACACTGGATGTTTGTTAAATCCCGGTTTTAGTGGACACCATTTAACAAGTTTTAAAATTCAAAAACAGTCATGCGTTTTACGTTCTATAAAATGCGTGAATATAAAATACAATTCATGTTTGTTCACTTTTCTGCTGTACTTCCACGAGCATTAATGGTTGGGCACTGGATTCTGGGCTTTATATTTTTAAACCTTTCAAATCTCAATATTTTATACATGGTTTTGATTATTCTAAACAGTGAATCCGTCATAAATCGTAATATCAAATTGAGTTAAAAATAAGCCGTAACGCGCCGTCGAAAGTATTTTTCTCGCAAGTTTCGTACTGAAAATTGTTGCGGGAAAGTGTTAGAGGGTGTATGGACTATTTACTACATCCCCGGTCGTAGGGGCAGTCTCGCTTTGATTAAACCCTTTCGCCGCTCGCTCGAGACGCTCGTTTTGCTTTTATCTACTTTACTACCACCTACCCGTAAAAATATTTCCTTACAGTACAAAATTGTTCGCCTTATAGCATTTGAACGCATTAAATTTTAAGATCGTAATTCATTTTATCATTTCTTTTTCAAGTGAGGAGAATATATAAAATTTTATTTTTCTTCAGGATAAAATAGTCTTGTTTTGTATGCATTAGAGTTCACAGATTTTGTATTAACGTAGGTTGCTTATAGAATTATGATTCAAAATAGTGTGGTTTTACTAATGTTGAATAACCCAAGTGGATTGACTTATTTGGTTAAATCGATTATTGAAGTAAGTTTTTTTTTATTATAACGGCGTTTTTGTTTCTACCTCCTTATGAATGTTCTTGTTAGGACACTTTTTATAAACATTGAATTTGGAATATTTCGAACCAAAGAACTGAAATATGCCGATTTGTAATTTCATAGATATTGTAAGCTTTAAAATATTTATAGCTAGTATTAAATAGTTTGGGGAAGTGTAAATATTAATGTGAAATATTTAATTGGATCGCGGTTTCATTCGTCACTTTATTATTATTTGCGATATAATTTATATAAATTCGAACGCAATTAATGTTTCGACAATTGTGTTAAACAATTATTCCGAAAGGTTTCCAAGTATATTTCGGTTTTTAAATCTATTTATAATCAATAGGTACTTTTATGTGGCAGCTATACTGAATCTCTGCGTTATACACTCACTTTGTACTAGTTACTTGTCCACGGTCCGAAATTGTAAGCTACTGAAAGGATTTTGACAAGGTTTTAGGATTACTAGCGTTGCCAAATGGCGAACAGAGAACTTAAGCTTGACATCCTTCCTGATGTACTGTGGCGCTTGATTTTTGTCACGATTTTCATCTCGAAATTGATAAACTGAGCTTCTTAAAATGTACTTACTATCTTCAACTTTATATGTATATTGCGAGTTCAACATGAATACCAGTATTTTCACGAAATTCCGTTTTTTGTCGGTCCCGAGGCTAGGTGACGTGGGTAACTTTTCAAATCCCCTGGGTATACCAAGGGTTGTGAATTGTCCGAGACTTTTTCGAGATTCGCTTTATTCTTTGCAAAGAAAATCAGATTCATTAAACGAACGTCCTTTTAACAGCGAAATTTCTTTGAATCTCTTCGTGGGCTCACACCCTTGGGGCACTTATGGCTGTATATTGTATGTTTAAAGGATTTTAAATGATCCCCAGCTCCTTTGATAACTTGGCAAATATCTTAGGTTTGTGTTTATTTCGTATACGTTAGTATATCTTTATAATTTATCCAAAGGGGAAGAATGTAGGCAAAGTAGAAATCCGATTTAAGTCGCTCTTACCTGGCCGCAATCGGCGTCTAGATTCGATACTCATCCAGTTGCCACCCTGAATAGAAATTGCATTTGCAGTTCTGTAGAGTTATGTTTTATGGACTGCTGAGGCTACTTAAATTACATGTCTATAAAATTCTGAAACATTTGCTTCACGTTGTTTTTTAAATAAATTGAAAGCTGAGTTTTTGTTTGATGTAAATTATTGTTGATATTCGATATTTTGTGTTCACAGTGTGGCAGCTTTCAATCATGCAACACATGCGGGCGACACACTCAAAATTGTTGCTCGGAGATCAGAGAGAAATATTAAATCACACATGTTTAATATCAGTTGCGATTTTTTGACACCGGAACGTCACAGAAATTTTTAATGTGTCAATACGGCGTGCTTGCGAAATAATCAGAATAAACTTGCTGAATCTGTCTGTCCTCGTAAGCAATTAAAAATTTAATTAAGCAAATATTCTCCGTTTCAAAAAGTGGTTCTTCTCTAAAAGTACCGGTAAATTAAACTAGAAGAGGAAGTAAACACAACCAAACCGACAGAGAAATCCGCAACAGATTTCACATCATTTTCACCGAATGATTTGTTTGTCTTGTTAATGCCCAGCGCTGTAGTTCTGTCCAATTGTTTGCTCTTTACCAAACAAGTAGACCTATCTCTCGACCAAGCTAATATTCCGCTGCTGAGAAACTTGGCGAGGGGTATTATAACAAAGATTGAGTGTTAATTTCGAAATGGCAAAACATTTGGTTATTTTCATTTTTCTTATTCTGAGAAACAAAAACTTTATGTTTTAATTTCAACTTTTTATATGAATACATTTATTTTACCTACTTTGGTATTTAAAAATGACATTGACTTTCTATGTTTACATGCTAAGGGCTTTAATAGAGCCATTCTATGAGTAATTTGCTCTCACCGCTTGAACAGTATTCGCGGAAGGCTTCAATCAAAGGATCCCTTGTAATTAGTTTCAGAGTGTGCACTCTGATTTTAGTTCGATGATTCGATGATTGTAGATACTGATAGCTTCGACCATTTGCCACACGGCGCTCGGCTCTCGCTCCATTGCTGCAAAAATGATGTACTATTCAGAAGGGTTACGTTTCTCGAATGAATTTTCTACGTTGCCGAGTCGGACATAAATCTTGATTATAAAATATGTATTCGTTTAAGACGTGAATAACACAGTTTCAGTGATAATATGTTGTTACTGAATAGCACCTTATAACTTAATATTTACTTAAGAATAAAGTTCTGAAAGAAAATCGGCGAGAGAATTGAAAGTAAAATCTAGCATATCAATCAAGTGGACTCGCAATTCGCAATTCGTGATTCGAAGTATAAATCTTCCTTTTTTAATCCAATCAATAAGAGTATTGCATAATGTAATGTCGTACAAATATTGCCTATTACATGTCACTAAGTTCCTCCTCCTCGCGTCGTCTTCCTCATTGCTGAGGGTCGTGATCCCCTGAACATGGAGCAATCCTTGACCGGATTATGCTGCGCCACCTTTTCCTATCCTTGGCATAGTGGAGCGCAGCGTGAAACTTGACGCCAAGGGTCGAGCTGACTTGGTCCGACCATCTGATGGGACATCTGTCTTTCGGACGTTTAGCGTCGACTTTGCCAGTAATCATCAGTTGTTCCAAGTTATCTCCGTCCTTCCTAGCTATATGGCCAAAAACCACCCGGATGCATACAAGTTTTAAAATGGCGGTCAAAATGTTTAATTCTGACTATCAGTTTAGAATATCGACCAATCGGACCACGAAAAACGAACAAAATTTCCTCGTATTTGCTAGAAATATCACTACTGCTTTCCTGCTATAGGTCATAGCGTGATGATATATAGCCTATAGCCTTCCTCGATAAATGGAATACCCAACACTGAAAGAATCATTCAAATTGGACCAGTAGTTTCAGAGATTAGCGCGTTCAAACAAATAAACAAACAAACTCTGCAGCTTTATAATATTAGTATAGATTAAGAGCTCAATTTTATGTAGCTATTATTTTTGTATAATAATAGCACTTTATATAAAATTGCAATGTAACAAACAAATAAATATGATCTATTCAAATAAAAATATATAATGAGAAGCGAATTATTTCCATCAAAAACCAATGCATTTACATTGAGGATATGCGATATTAATTTTCTTTATGGACGCCGGATTTCGCTGATAACTTTATTGTTGGTGACAAAATAATTTTAATGATGGCTGCGCTACTGGAACTGCGTTTGTGACACCAAATGTATAAAGCTTTTAACCAAATGAAACCCATATATTAGCGAGTACACTCGTAACTCGGATATGTAAGCGGCTCAGAAAATTGCCTGGCACAATGTACCGGTGATAAGCATCGCGACTACTCATAACTCGGTTGCTTTATGCACTTCTGTTAAGTTCGGCTAATTCGTTCTGCGCGAAAACATGGCAGTTACCAGCCACTTATAGTAATGCAATCGTGACGATATATCATCGCTTTGTTGTGTAGTGCTGGGTTCTGATTTAAATATGGAACTGTTTTGCATTTTGCTGTGGAGTGGTTATTTTTATAATTTGCTTTTAGCCACGGCGGAGCGTGAATATATTGCTGTAAATCCGTATATTATTTAAGAAAAATTTTCTTACATTCAAAGCAATAATTTACATATTTAATTATAATGTTGTAGGTTTTTGAGATAAGTATACAATTATTGGATAAATACTTTGAAGGGCAATAGAAAATGAACATTGTGTTTTGTTAAATATCATGCAATCCGAATAAACTTTATGAATTGTATAAAACATTATTGCAAAAGCGTACAATCATTAATCTTTGTTAGTAGATAGACTTTAAAAAGCCCTGTATTCGTATAATAGGATCTAGATAAAATTAATAAAAGCATTACATCCCCGAGGAGTCGTCGGGGCCATTACATTTTTTTCCAGCTTACAGTTTAATAAATAAAATTGCCTCGTCAGTCGTTAGGTCCGAAATCCGACAAAACATCGTGTTCACATCCATCAAGTTGTCTTATTGTATAGACGGGGCTTCGATAGAATAAATAGAAATGGGTTTTTTATTATGCAAAATTCCTTTTTTTTTCACTTGTAATGAATCGCCGACAAACAACGTTACAAAGGCGATTATTTTGTACTTTATGAGTGTTTTTTTTTAGTAAATAGGTTTTTAATTATTACCTATTTTGTTTCTTTTGCTTTATGAAAATATACAGCACAAGGTATGTATCAGAATAGTGCTAGGTTCAGCAGGCCTATTATTATAACCACAATGCTTCTATCTTGTAATCCTAGAAGCGTTCACAACTTTGTAGGAAATTGGGTAGGAATATAGGAAAGATTTGGGCTGAAGCTGTTATTACATGCCGTATCGATTGGGTTCGATGATTCAGCCCGTTATTTTTTATATAGTAAATTGGGTAGACATTACATTGAAGCATTTTGGTAAGAGACTAAGCTTATGTAGCCGGTTTATACTGCAACAATATAAAGGAGTATCATTGTTGCTTTTAAATCAGTGCATGTGATTACTGGAGTTATCAAAATGTTAAACATTTTTGGTTTATCCTGTACCATTATTTAATTCCTTCAATTTTTCAGACCCGGTTTCAGAACAATGATCGTCAGTATTGTAAATATAAGGATGAAATGTCGTGATCTATTAAAATATATAACATAATTTTTTCAAATTAATGAGCAAATAAAATATACATCTAAATAATTATATGAACAGCATAAAAAAAACAACTAAGTTTTATACTAGAGCTGACACAAGTCTACAAACATTATTATAATAGTACCTAATGTTTGTAAACTTATACGCGTGTAATAAAAAATCCAGTCATTACAAATCAATAACACGTGAAGTAATCGAAAGTAAATGGTGCGGCGTTTATAATATCGCCGGTGGGGCGCCGAACATTTGGAACAGTAAAATCGCGGTTAAAAGCATATTCCGAATGCCAAACGTTTGCCGCGACACGTCTGACATTCGAAGTATCCACTTTGACGATTTCCCGCATGCCGAAGAAATGCAAGATTTTTTTCTTTTTACAACCATTTCGTAAGATTTTCCGTCTAGTTGGCGCGATTCAGAGGTAAACCGATATTTATCACGTGGATATCACTTGTATGGTAAAGTGAGCCGTGTTATGTGATTCCATATTACGACACGCTTTTGTGAGGATTTTATATGAATCATATATTAACATAGGCTAGACGATTACAGTAAAATGTTATGGGCGTTCTCAATGCTTCAATGTATACTATTTAATTAATTGTAAATAACACTTCTCAATCCGCATTTAGCATTGATTAGGCAAACTGCTAGTTACGATTTCGGGACTTAATGTCTGATCGAGATCGTATTAAGACAATGACGTCATTCACACTATTTTACTCATAAGACGATATAATAGAAAAAAGAAGAATAAAAACTGTTAAGACAATAAATCAAACCTGGGAATTTGTTATTTTCATCAATTATTGATATTGGATGAATCGAGTGTATCGATAAAATAAAACAAACGCACCTACGATTCAAAAGCTAATATTTTTATGCTGTTTTATAAATTTGTTTCACAAAGTTACAAGCTGTTACGGTTGTTAACTAATGCTTTATAGCCCGTTACAACTGTTTCACTCTGTCAATTGCACTTTTATAACAAAAGACCGTATTTATTTTACGATATTAGTTTGAAACTCGGCAGAGTTGTTGGTCTATTCGATATGAAAGTTTAGTTCGTTAAGTAGGCACATTAAGAGGAAACAGGAAAACATTAAGGCCGGTCGCCAGACGCTATTAAAATATGCCATCCAATTGGTGGCACTGACTTGGTCCAGACACTGTTCCCTCTACTGCTAACGCCCCAATTCTTAACTCAATGGCACAATTTGCGCGGAATAATATTGAATCTCGAATGGCTATTAGCATTTCTTTCATTTAACGGTTGCGGTTTTTCTGTTTGTTCTATTCCTCCTTAATATCTGGCCTATGGCTGCGAATCAGTATCCGGAATTATTTATTCTGGACTTTTATTGTTTGCGGAATATCGGTGTTCTTATCTCGGTCACAGTTAATTTTGACATTCAGTTTAGTTCTAATTTGAACTTCATTTTTCATCAGAGGCAATAATCTGAAGAATAATTGATAGTTTATCAGTCCTTGGCCTGCTCAGTATTTCACGTCACGTCTAGCCGAATATGTTAAATACTTGCTTACTTAAATGTCTTTAGCAATTTCAATCAATGCGTATGAGGGACAACATACTTAATGTCAACTATTGAATTTATTCTAATAAAAAAATATGTCGTTTATATTTTGGAATCGCTATTATATAATAAAATAACTTGGTTAGAATTAAGTAAGCAATTCGCCATTTGGGCGTAGTCTGCTTGTCGTTCAGTCTGGTTCAATGAGAATGTATGTAAATTGCGTCCATTGGGATGCGGTAGATTTTCCTGGTCTCGATGCAGACGTATCGATAAAGCGAAATTATATCGATTACAAAGCAGCTGATTATGTAACCGAATATAAATCGTTAACAAAGTGAAGGTTAATCAAACAATTAGGCAGCTCCATCGACCGCAGTTGATTGGTCATTGGTGTTTAGAAGTGGTCGGTAATGAGCCGGTTACCGCAACGTGGTAATAACTATACATTTCTAAATAGTGCACCACTTTGTCCGAACTTTTACATTCGCGATAGTAAGGCGCTTGGACACTATTCCGCCACTTACAACTTGTAGCTGCGCTTTTTGGCTTTTACATTTTAGAGAAGTGGTTCTTTAAATTTGCTTGGTATTGTCGTTTTTCTTTCGCTCAAACGTTGTATATTAGTTCTTTTATGATTTTGATCTTATTGTACATTGCGATATATTTTATCAATAGATTTTCTGCAAGAGTTTGATGCAATCATTCCATTTTAAGAATGACACATATGAATGTATCTTCAATTTGTTCAATTGTTTAAATACCAATACTTACAGATTAAAACAAAAGTATTTGGATCATTGTATTGTGTTGACACATCACTTGAGATATATTTTCCATTGCAGATCCCATGTATACATAAATAAATTCACGCCTTTTTACCAGAAGGGGCAGGCAGAGGTGAAACCATGTCACCTACGTTTCGCTTTGTATTTTACGTCCTGCCATGGGATAATAAGTGAAATTCGCCTTATCGGGCACTCATTCTTGGTTCTAGGGTGATAATTAATTCAAAGATCTAAAATCACATTGCCTTTCTCGGGTATAAACGTCAGCCCTATCTTTGAAATCCTACCTTTGTACCCTGCTGACAACTGCGACAGTTCAGATACCATGATATATTTCACAAATCCAATATTACCTGGCCTGACTCGGGTTTCGAAAGCGAGACCACAGCGTTTTAGACGTAAGGTAGTACCTAAAATGTGAAAACTTTTGATCATCACTTTAAGTTTGTGGCTGATGTCATAATCCGGAGAATACTACGCACCATGAGCTTCTATTAAATACCAACAACATTACAATTTCGGCGGTGCATATGGAATAGTTGCCGATCTCGTCTCACTTGGTGTCCGTCTTCCACCCGCGGCGTATCATGAGCGTCGTAAGTTCAAAATAGGAAGTAATTAAACTTGCTATTCAACTATTATCTGTGGAGAAGCCAAGAACTCCGTGCCGGGATGTGGAACTTTTCGCGTTGAAATTAATCCTTACTTTAATCCAACAATCTTTGTAAAAACCTTTTCAGAAGTTCTTTTGTGCGCGCCGGCGCATTTTTTTGACGTGTTGCGGTGACCATGAGTGTGTGTGAATTTATTTAATACTTGATTTAATTTTATGATTTTAGATGAATGATTCGTTGTTTATTTAATAATTTTCTTAATGATTTAAAAGGTTGCCTAAATAATATGTTTCGTGTTTTTTATAATTTGTGAACGCAAATTAAAAATAAATGCTGAAGTTAGTTGATGAACTACTAAACTTACCTCAGGGTGACAAGTTCAATGATATCTAGTTGTTAGTTGGTAAGTAATCATCAAAAACCCCTTTAAATTATAATTTTTAATAAAATTAAATATTTATGAAGTATTGCATATCTGTAATGTGTTACTTTTATAAAACCCCGATCGTGAGCGCTATATGTCTTAAAAACGCTGTTATAATGACATTGTCTATATCATAAAACTAACGTTACAAGCGATAATTGTAGCATACAGGCATTAAGCCCCAAGACTACTCAATATCACAAAATTCACGGCTCAGTAACTTACGTCCATACGCGGCCCAAAGCACGTTAATGCAAATTAATGCATGTTCTCTATCGGTAAATCAGATCATTAAGTAGTGAACAACATTAAGGCACCAATTATGAATAAACTAGCAAACACTCCTAATTGCAAGATAAATTTTGCATTGCACATACCTGCCTATTGGAAGTCCGCAGAACACCTAATTGAACGTAAATCATAATGAAATTGACTGATTCTGCATTTGGATGAAAAACACGATGCGATTAGCTTCATAAATTTTGATGTTTGAAATTAGAATTTTAGATGCGTTTGCTCATGCGTGTGTGTCGAGGGGGTAGGTTGACGTCTGCCAATTAATGTTAGATTAATTTATTTTTGTTTAAATATGTTTAACCACTATTCCAACGTCGGGCACCTCATGGATTATATTTAAAATCGAAAAGTATACAAAATGAATATCCAAATCTGGCGATCGAAGCCTGAACCTTTCAGTCTATAGCCTATATATGCTGTTACTAAATCAATGATGTGATCGGTAGAATATTATTTATAGTATTACTGTTGAATATTTTATTAGAAGCATATATGTAATAGTGTTCGGATTTGGCGTATCTTGTATTATTTCCTACTAAAAGGAAAATAATAAATTCTTTGATGGATTTTTATGTACAGAGTACAGACATGTAATAAAGTTAGCAATATTAACGCAATAAAACCACCAATGAAATATTTTTTGCCGCAGTAATACCACAATATTCGCGGCCTTATACTCATCAAAGGAATAGTTATTGGGGCAGATCTTTCCTTAGTAATAATTTAGTGTTTTGGTAAAATTTATGAATTTTATTGGTATAGGAGAGCATATGTGGGTGACCCATTTTTTGTTCTATAAACTTTTTGAATTTGTTTTTATATGTTAACAAAAGATATCATCAGGACACATTTCTCACCAGACATTAAAAACGTTTGGTTGATTTAGCACAATGCTAAATTTGCAATGATCGATAGCATCTCGCCGAACTTATAAACCAGAATACCACTGTCATTACGCGACTTCATGCCTTACGGCCGATGCCAATAATCAATCGAAAAAATTAGATTGAAGTCAATCTGGATTGTTTTCTACTTTTCGATTTGTCATTTACCGTGTTGCCATAGTTTTTTCACTACTGAGATTGATTATTGGCTATATAGTATCAGAAAAAATATTGAGCTGTCAATCTCAAACAGCAAATTTTGGATTGGGATTGTTTATTGGCAGCGGCTGTAAGTCACATACACAGAACAGATGAATATAGTTAGAAGGGAAATACAAGCGTTTGACACGTCGCAAGGTGGTGCATAAAAGCATCACTGCCGCGGAACAGATGATCTGTCAAATCAGTCGTTGTCGAAATGACTTGGAGTGTGGTGCTCCGGCAAAATAGAGTAAAAATGCGGATTTGTGCTATTTTATCTTGCAGTTCCAATACTAAAGCGTCGAATATCAATGGTGGAAGAATGTTATACCACTATAAACCCGATTTTATAGATTTTCACCTTTATTTCCAAAAAATGCGGTTTATAATTACGACATTTAGAAGAATTCGATAATATGATAGACGACAAATGAAAAATCTACATTGCTGATTACGCGTACATACAATGTACGCGAATGCCAAGTTCCTACGCAATGCATACGACTCATTTTTTATTATGTCAACTTCGAAATTTGTCACATGTCAAACAGTGTTGTAATCATCTACATAGTAACTATATCGATATAGTCATAGATTTCGTATACTTGTAAATCAGTTTTCACAGACATTAAACAAAGAAAATTAAATCAAATCCTTTAGTAATTTTAAATTGTAGTACTCGTAACGTTTGATAACGTTGACGACCTATCTTAAGTTCTAAAGTCATAACTCCGCCAACTCGAGAACTACATATATTTGTGTCTGAATATACTTTATAATATTAATTCATTCGTTTGTAGGTTTCCAAGAGTGAGTCGATAAAGATAACTGGTAGAGACAACTGGATTCCTACAAAATCCAATACGATTTATTCTAAGTATTCATTTTAGTGAAACACAAGACGATAAAAAAATCTATATCCTAAGTAATATACAAATAAAAATAATTACGGGCAACGCTTATGGAGAAACTGTATCATTGGGGTGAAATAATTATATGAAAAATCAAAACATTTAGGCTATTGACGTAAAGAAATCATATTTTTATTAATAAATGCATACATATGTATATGTGCTTTTTCAATAAGAAAAATGTTAATATCTCACACACAGTTGAAAATCTTAAAAATCCTGTACATATGAATTTGTGAAATAGTATACAAATTAAAATTAACTTTCAATATTAGATATTGTAGTCTCATTTATTTTCCAGCATACATAATATTAATTATATGTATAACTGTATCAAGAAAAACCATTAAGCATATTGATAAATAAATTCCGGTCTTATAACAAAAACATATTTGCATAATTTTATCGATACTTTGAATCGACTATTGCAAGTGTTTTTGTAGAGGTTTTGTGTTTCGAAAACGACGACACTGGTTTTCATACAATTTGACGGCTATTGCCATTCTAACCATATTCAACTGTTCTGTGGTCAAATAATATAATACCTCAGTGAAGTTATGTTGCGATCCTATTCTGAAACACGGTACACCTCATTGGCTATGGTAATCCGGTAAAGCTTGCTAATATCCTTGCTTAGCTCATACAAAATTTTGGTCAGATATTGGCTGTTTCATTAACGTTAATGCAGATGCCTAACGTTCGTTTAGTACCGAAGTGTTAAGTAGGATATTAAGTAACGGAACGGTGTTGCAGAAATGTAAAGTAGAGATTGGAAAATGGAGATAGAATATATAATTGATGAAAACTTGACAAAATAATTTTGTTACTAAAATAAAACGGTGAACTTCTGTTAAATGCATAAGAAAGTAAATTCGGTTGTGACTTTTGCCGTGATACAAGCAAATTAATAAGATTAGTTTCACCTTAGATGTTTTTGCGCACTATGACATTGTTTAATATTCCTTTATTTATTACGAATAGATGATAAATGAAGTAGCAATAACAGAAATTATCACATGTACGGATAGAAGTAGCATAGTATAATACCTATGATGAACTTTTTTTGTGCATTGAATGGAGAAACCGGTATGCTATTCGCCTAATGGTCAGCGATACTCATAGACAGTGGAAAAACAATGAATTATAAAATAATACTTGGCATTCCACTCCGCTCAGTACGTCCAGCAGTTATTCTGGCTACAATGTCCTTCAATTTGGAACACGACATTGCATTTATGCCGCTGTTTGGTGGGAGAGATAGACATTGGGGTGGTACTAGGCAGGTACCCAGGCGGTCTTTCACGACATTTCTAGGGACTCTTTTAGCTTTTTCGTCGCCATTGTTACTTGATGCTGTACTGGTTTAGATAATATTGGTTTCTTAGATTTACGCGAATTTACACATTGAAATAAAACTATTATACGCCCCGTGACCACTAAAACTACCTACCTAATCGAAACGTCGGGAAGTTAAAAAATGTAGAAATTAAACCTAATCCGCGATAAAATCCGTAAATAATAGTTTTATTTCAATGGTTTAGAGAAGTTTCAATGTCTTAAGGACATTAGTAGGTACATTATTTGCACATGCAAAGGTTAATGAGCGTGTACATCCACTGATGGCATAAATACCATAAAATTTTATGCCATCATAATGAACGGAACCTAATTGAGTACCGTCCGATAAAGCCATCAAGTAATAATTTATCTAATGAGCAAATTTTCCGCCTGTTCCCCCGTGTGTGTAGTGGACACATCGCTGCACTCGAGTGTCTAGTGACACGTGCCACAAGCGATTAGTGGCAGCAGCCTTGCCGCAACGCGCCTCTATTACACACTAGTTATCAATCTTATTGCTACTTTATTAAGATTGATTGATTTGTAGATGTGTTTTTTTTGTGTATATTTTAGTATGACGAACTTTGGTACACCGGTAAATGTGAGACATTAACTTCACGGTAGGAAAAACACCATGTAGTAAATGCTGTGGAAAAGTCACTGCCGAGAGAATTTTGTCATATGTCGTTCGATATAACAAGGTTGCTGAAGTTACACATAGATAACAGGCTGAGCTCAGACACATTTGCTACGGCTATTATGACGAGATTCACGATTTAATTGTTTCAAATTAATATTACGGTATTTATTACAAACACCACTTTTATCTTCACGATATAATAGGTAATAGAGCGTATGCTTTACGAAAATAATAATAATAGCCAGACCTTCCGTGCCAATATCTACAGTATTTTGTAATTAAAACAGTACCGGATCTGGAAGCTCAGCCAGTATTGAAAACTGAGCTGAGTTACCTCTGTAACTCACAATGAAGTGAATCAGGCACAAGGAAAATAGATAACTTTAACTGACGTCAGTTGCTATTAACTTACTATTTTTATTATTTACTATTGAGATATATGCAATAGGAATAAACTTCTAACTGCTAACATCATCATCATCTCAGCCACAGGAAGTCTACAGCTGAACAAAGGTCTTTCTCAAGCATCTCCACATCGATCTATTGGGAGCGGCTTGCATCCTGCGACATCATCCAACCTTAGCCAATCTTTCCTCCATAACTTCTATATAAATACAGAAATATGACTTTCTATCTTTCTATCGTGGATAAAGCACTGAAACTAAAGTGTTTTAGAATTGGGAAATAATTAAAAAAAATACATGTGATATTATTTCAGTCAGTTATCTTCAGCTATTCTTGGTAGATTTTCGACAAATGTAAAATACTTCATCGTTTTCCATCATTAATTCGCCAACTGAAAACAGTTCTAATAGAAAAAAGAAACTAATTTGCGAAGCTCGCCACCAACTATAATTAAAAGAATAAATCCAGAAATAAGGTGGGAAAAGTTATCTTAGTTAACATTTGAACCGGCAAAACTAAGCGAAGTTTGGATAGAATCGAGTTGGAATAGCACCTATCACTATCATTTGTATTATAGTGAAGGTGACAGAATTATTTTCCAATTATTTTCTTGTTTGATCATACATCACAGGAAAGCATACATACATAAACTCACGCCTTTTCCCCAGAAGGGGTAGTCAGGGATGCAAGGGCACCCACATTTGGCCTTGTATGTTCCGTCCCACGAAGAGATAGGTTGCGAGGCTATCGCCATACCGGGCACAAATTTCTGACTCTGGGCTGATAAAGATTAGAAAAATCCAATATAATTTTGCCCACCTCGGGATTCGAACCCGAGACCTCAGCTTTGTAATCGTACCCTAGTACAACTACGCCACCGAGGCAGTTAATTAGTAAACTGATAAATGTAACAATCTTACAAGTATTCCTACCTCAACATTGTGATACAAGTCTGGTGGAAATTAGTAAAAAAAAATATAATTCTATACCCTATGGTGTTGTAGGAATTCATGAGCGGTAATCATAGAACGCTTACCGTCAGGTGAACCGTACCTGTACTCGTTTGCCACTTATGAATAAAATCTCATATTAAATTTTGCGGTCTCACGTCACCCAGAGCTGAAATAAATATATCTCGTAAATACGGTATTGTAAATAAATGGTCTGCATGTTTACGAGCGGTGTTAATCTGTTAAATTTTAATGCAAAATATGTGTCTTATTGATGCATATGCGCCACAAAGCTTCAACCACATAGGCTGAAAATAACTACGCTTATTAATTTGATTATAGGTAGGTGTTAAATTTATAAATTGAAATACAATTTAAAAAAAAAAAACAGATCGCATACGAACTTCGAAAAATCGTGATCAACATCGATTAGAGAAAGGCGTTAACGAACGTATTCGGTGCGGTCCTTTGCGAACCGCTTTTCGCCGACGTAAATCTAGTTTATACAAAAAACTAGATTTCGCCCGTGGATTTTTGAGTTATGATGCAACCTGACCCGTTTGGTGGACGCTCAACCTTAATTGGCTTAGTTTTCTGGAGGTAAGTGGCCCGAATGAGATTTTTAGGCGAATTTTTAAGCATTTTATAAAGTTTAGTCGTTTATATCTCCAATATATATCTTATTTTCAGCCTCCGTAGCGCAGTTGGTTAGACGCCGCCTGTGAAACGAGAGGCCGCGGGTTCGATTCCCGCACCGAGAGAAATGTTTGTGCGGCCCACAAATATTTCTTCCGGGTCTGGGTGTTTGTGAGACCGAAAAGTCTCTCGTAGTTCCTGATACCCACGACACAAGACTCGATCTTAGTGTGGGGTCAGGACTATGTATGTGACTGTTGGGTGTATTTATTTATTATTTTTATTTTGTAGTATTGGCATGATATCCACGATCCAAACATCTTTTGCCAGTCACGCTATGATGCTGGCTGCTTCAAACCGGATACAGGGCCCTACACAAGTTGCTCGGGTTACTCTTGTGAGTTCGAGGCCTTTGTGTTGGATATCTCTATTGGGGCAGATAATTCTGGCACCGGGTAAACAATAAATATTAATAAATCGATGTTAGCAGATACAGATTAAATTGCGTGGCTGTGTTGTCGGCTTTGGGCTGTAAAGTTGTGATTTGCGGTCGTGGGCGTGATGAGTTCGACAACACAAGTTTGATTGGTATATTCGCGCTGGATTTGCTAAATACCAAATAATCCCCAATAAATAAACAAGTATTATTAAACGCTATAAATGTTTTACGATATGCGTCACAAATATTATCGAACTATAAGCCAAACACAGAGTATTAGAACAATTCCATTGTTCACGAAATTAAAGAAAAACTTGGCAATATCCGTTTTGAAATTAGATATTAGCTTTGGTACTTTAAGAACCGTAAAACTTTATTTTAAATGTCTTATTATGACAAAAGATATTACTGTAGGTTACTGTAGGTACTGTAGGTGTGATAAGAAGTGATAAGAGTATATTACTAGACACAAGACGAGCAAATAGAACTAAGATGGCAGTTAGTAGCATGAAAAATTGGTATCGTAATGTTTATCCATTGTGTAATGCGGGTAGTACAGGGCTCACGTCCTTATTCTTTTGTACGCAGCCCACGTACCCCGTCAGATCGTAAAATCCTTTTACCCCAAAACGTCCTTGAATAACACTGGATCATAGATAAGGACTTATTTCACAATATGCTGCTAGTGTTTTGTTACATTTACGGCCTTGTCGTAGTGCCGAAGATAAACGAGGATCAGGAAATGAGAACTATAAACTAAGAACTTTTTCATGTTAGAACAAGAAGCGAAGATATAAAAGCAAGCCGGTGAAAACCTTAGATATTGTTAGGTGGGATGGACCAAGGTGAGGGGATACGAGTGTAGGTAATGTATGTAGGTGAAGTACGTGTTTTATGATGCAAAATATACGTACACGAGATGTGAGGCGTAATAACTCTGGCTTCCAGAATGGCAGATATGAATTTGAAAACTTTGGTATAGTGCGTAAAAGCGGGAGCTAAGAGCACAAGGCATACTTCAACAATTTTTCTTAGTAAAAATAATTTATTTTCTTCAATGGTCTGAACAGCCTGTGTTTTGTGTAACTTAATTTGGTACGAGATTTTTTTAAAATAATTCAATGATAAATTCTCGATTTCATGTGGCTTAGAAGGAACAGAATTTTGATATTTGTATAAACGTGCTTAAAATATTACAGCATACAAAGTAAAATTTTAATTTATATGTAATTAAATATAAGTCATTATCGTGATAACAGTGTACATTCTTTCGCATTTTGGGATTTGAGCTGCTTATGGCATAGGTTCGTTTTTCGTCTCATTATCAGAGCAATCTTTACCAGTCACTCTACCACTGAAACTGTCATTTCCATTTTGAATTCCAGGTTTCATATTTATCCCCAGTAATAAAATATTTTGTTTTATTTGCAAACATATGATTTCAAAAGCAGCCGGGGCCTCACGAATTGTTGTAGGAATAAAAGCTTTAAAATAGAACATATTTCCTACCTGCTAACCGTTTGTCTTCCAAATGGCGCAGTATTCCACACTATATCGATATAGAACGTAAAAGTCTTAACTTTTAGTGAGATAAAGTAAACTATATTTTATGATCAAGATCGGAATGTGACTATGAGGTCTCTTTGTTACTTTATCCTTATAGTGTACACTATGAATAAATAAGAATTCCAAAATCTTCGTGTTCTAAATAAATATTTTTATTTATCATAAGTACACTGGCTTCGTTATAAAGTAACTCTTATGAATTCAGGGCAGAGCGCGGTAAGTGAAAAGTAAATTTATTATAACCTGTCTTGGGTAAGAAATGAAAGAAAATAACGCTTCTGTTCTGTTCTTCATTGGTATGTTTTTTTTTCTTATCATACCACGTTAATTTGGGGTTAGGGCAGCATAGTAGTGTTATTAAAAATGTATAAATCGGGTATTTTTAATACAATAGATCCGACAAACGAGCAAGCAGGTCAGCTGATGGTAAGCAATCATTGCCACTCATGAACATCTACAACGCTTGAATCATATATATGTTGCCGGCTTATCAAATTGGCAGGGAAGCGGGAAAACAGACGGAAAGACGTAAGAGGTATTGGGAATCCAGCAATCTCGATCACAGAACAAAACGTGATAGCAAAGTTGTTACTCCATGTCGATCTCCTGGGAGACAATAGTACCGCCCCGGACGAGCCTGTCCATCCATGTTGCGTGATCTGACGTCAGCATCTACTGCTACGATATAAATTTTACCACATTCGTTATCCGATGGCTAAAATTGATAGTGATTTTAATGTATTATTTGATGATATACGACTGGAGTCTTGTAGACAGAAAATGTAATACTGGATATCATTTCCACTTTAATTATATTTTAAGAAGTAAAAAATAAAAATATGTGAACGAAGACTACTGTCGAGGTTAAGTCATAATTAAAAAAATAATTAAAATAGGTACATCAACAGCAAACACATGAACAGCATTACAGATATGTAAGACAAAGCATATAAAATCACTGATATGAATGCCAATTAAAGACGTACACAATATTCATAAATTCATTTAACAATCATAGATTGTGAAGCATGATTACGCCGGTCAATTAAGATTAAAATTGAACAATGTACAGTAATAACTAAAATAGCTACACAACGTTTCGATTTCCCATGACAACGCTAAGAAATAACGCTTGAGATTTCCTCCATGAGTATATTTTTTGTAATGACGGTGCTTTGGCTGAATAAACCTATTCTCAAATTTGCCAATGCACACAGAAATGGAATCGGGAGAAAATGCTTTGTCGGTTACCGTAAATCTGGCGGATTTTACAAATCATATTTCCATAAAATGTGTTTGTGTTACAGTTTACCTCGGATTTATTTCAGTAAAGAATCGGATAAGCATTTATTGCATCGTATAATTGTAGTGGATGTTATTTTTCCTCTTTGCTTTTGCCTTAATTTTTATACGTATTATTATAGAGTGTGTGTTAGTATATGGACCAGACGCAGTTGCCTGTATATGTAGGCCTACGGGTTCACGGTGGTCGCGGGTTCAAATTAGAGCCCACTTCTTACTTTTTGGCGTCCCGTGTGTTTTGATAGTCATCACCTCGCACTATACCGTCCAAAGAAAACACCGTGAGGAAACCTGCATACTATAGCGATTTGTTTAAATGTATATAGCATGTAAAGTGCGTTATTCCGTACTAGGCCCACATGTTAGACTGTATGGCCCTCTCAATCGTACTCTTGACTGTAAAGGAGGCCCGTGCCCTTCAGTGGAACTTTTATGGGTCGAAACAATACAATACAAAAAACTATACGTATTAATTTCGATAAAAATATTATTTACGAGTACTTGGTTATTTTGTTTCTTAATTCATGGAACAAAAAGAAAGGATTATATGTCAAACAAATCCGACATATTTATTTATGCATAAAAAAATATTTTCTCCAGACTTTTCTACTATTGTACAAGCTACTATTTTGAAAAGGCTTCATAAACAATAAAGTGTTTACCTAACAGCATGGACATTAGACCGTTCTACTTGCTATTACTTGTGTATAGTATTTAAACGAAAAAACAATAAGTACCACTGCAAAGCAAAAAAATAATATTTATTTCATGGAACTTGTGCTTGTTGATTAATTTGCTTAATGACTTGACTAGCCAACAAATCAAAATATATGCGTAACATATTTAAGACGGGTCGCCCAGTACAGAGAAACGAGGTAACAAACATAAAAAAAAAGAAAAAGCAACATACAGTCGAATTGAGAACCTCCGCCTTTTTTTGAAGTCGGTTAAAATATAACATGGAAATTATTTCGTATTCACCGTTGTATAAGAGCCGATTATTCTCGCGGCTTGGCACGTACCCCGAAAATATGTTGTGGGGGAGTTACTCATTATTGCAATATCTACTCATATTATTAAAGTGTATTTTTACTGTTTAATATTTTGTTAATTAATTCATACTTTGTCTCCTTAATTTAATATATTCACGAAGTACCCAGTTGTCAATACTGCGCTGAAATGCTGTCGTTTTGAAATAAGTTTGGCCATCTAAGGAGTTGCCTTTAAAGAAGCTGAAGACCCTCCATGCCTTTATAAGCCTTCGATTATAGCTATTTTATACAGTGCTAGTAGTTTAGGAGAGCCACTAGCGTTCTGGATGGCGGAAATAACTGATAATAAATAAATTTAATAAAAACTACATCGCTTTTTTTCTTGCAACGAATGGTCATGCGAGCGTGCCATTTGTCTAAGCATTTTTTTTGCATAAGCCATCGCTTATGAGCAGATGCAGCACTTTATGAGCAGTCTCATCAGACTGCTCATAAACAGAAGCAAAATCAAGCAACAACACTATGAATTACAAATCAATGTTTGACATTCCATTGCGCTCGGCATCTTTAGAAAAATATATTATCTTTGATTATATCGGAATACAACAGTGTGTTTACACTGAAGTTTGGCGGGAGAAATACATATTCCGGTGGTACCTATACAGGTAGCTTCTTACATATGAGAGACCTACCAGTAAAGCATGACCCGAATACTAAAAACCCAAAACATAATTGAATTACACAGTCTGACATATAAAATTTAAACTAAATATGTAATTTGCTGTGTATGAAATGATATGCTAAAATATTCTGTCGAAATATGCCAATTTCATAGTATTTCGGTTTTAATCTAACGTCTCTAACATGCAATTAATTGTTGGTGAGATTCAACAAATGTACGATATGTGAAATAAATGCAGAAACTAAGATTCTTAATTTATTGTGCAGACTATTTTGAAGAATCATTAAAAATTAATAATCTGTTGCTTATTTTATTTCGGTATATTATTACAGTATACATCTGCCCACTGATAAAAGGACCTCTACAAGAAAGAGTTGTAGTAACGTTAGGTCATAGTGCACAATGGTGGTCTGTGGGTTCACAAATTTCCGATTATTTTATTTAAATAATATATTATTACATTATACATATTATAACCATCTTATAAATAGCTCTATCTTCTTAGTGCGCGGTGGCCTGTTGGTAAACGGACTAGACGCGACTGCCAACATGTTCACGGTGGTCGCGGGTTCGAATCCCAGGGCACACCTCTGACTTTTCGGAGTCATGTGTGAATTGGTCAAGTCAATCACCACGCACTAAAACGGTGTAGGAAAACATCGTGAGGAAACCTGCATACCATAGCGATTTATAAACTTTCTATGGTATGTAAGTCCGCCAACCCACACTAGGCTAGCGTGGTGGACTATATGGCCTAACCACTCTCAATCGTACTCTCGATTGTAGAGGAGGCCTGCAGTGGGACGTATATGGGCTGATACAGAAATAGCTCTATCAGGTATCAGCACGTTTTCTTTTAAGTTTATTTTATTAAAATCCAAAATCGAATTTATCTCTTGTTATTCACAAAAGATATGCCCGGCAAGGGAAATCATTGTTTCAAACGTAATCATCCCAATAAAGAGAAATTCACCAAATCATGTAAATAATGTTGTACCAATATGTAATCGTCTATAAGTGACAGGACAATGCTGCAGCCACTGCCTGCGACGTGAATGTTCCGGCTGGCCAGGGACGGAACCCTGTCTCACAGAACATCGACGCAACAGACTAACATGGGGGTTACTCTATACTCCGACACGAAGTTCGAAAGTTCGGACGTTTAATCACTACATAATATAAACCAAATTCGCTTTCTCTGTCCCTATGTCTCTTTGTATGCTTAAATCTTTAAAACTACGCAACGGATTTTGATGCGGTTTTTTTTTAATAAATAGAGTGATTCAAGAGGAAGGTTTATGTGTATAATTCGTTCATATTATGGTAGAGAACTCTATATGCACCCGGGCGAAGTTGGGCCGGGCCGCTAGTATCAACATATAGGATAGAACTGTTGCACTTCTAAAAATCAATACTATTCTCTATGAAACTTATCATTCACTCCGAACTTAGTCTAAGATTACGACGAACATTCATCATGGTGTCGGAGAAAAAAGTTATTCTCTCGATTCAATATATACATTTCAAATCAAATCGTGTGTATGTATTTATAGGTGCTATACAGATTTTCGTTCAATTTTTTTATTCTTCAGTGAGATTTATTGAGGCATCAATTCGTGCTTTTTCTCTCTCTCTCCACTTTCATCCTCCATGCCGAAAAGTCGATTGAACATAAAAGATTTCTCAAACTTAGTACGTATTCATTGGAAGCGATTAGCTTATTGCATCAGGTCACTCTTTATACCATTTCATCATAAATTGGCGATCGCTGGCTGCTATCCCATTTTTCCATTAATTGGCTATATTGTATTTGTATTATGAAAACGTGATAATTTTAATAATTTGTCACTCCGATATTTTTCGCATGACGCGCTCATACTAATCATAATCATCATCATCATCAGCCCGTTGCAGTCCACTGCTGAACATAAGCATCTCCCAAGGTACTCCACAGAGCTCGGTCTGCTTTATACATCTAGTCGCTGTGGGCCCTCTTGTGCAAGTCCCGCCATCTTTCCGTATATACTTCCATATAATACTGGTGGTAGGTCTCTCATATGTAAGAGGCTGCCTGGGTCACCACACCACCACCGCAATGTCTATTTCTCCCGTCAAACAGCAGTTTAAATGCACTGTTGTGTTTCGGATTGAAGGACATTGTAGCGAGTGTAACTACTGGACATACTGAGACTTACCATCTTATGTCTCAGGATGGCGAGAGCAGTGGAATGCCAAGCATTGCTTTGTAATTCAAGGTGTTATTTGGTTTTGCTACTGTTCATGAGCAGTCGCATTGTTAATTATCAGGCGAACAGTTTGCTCGTCTCGCTATTCACACAGCAAAAAATATACATACTGGGTATATTAAGACTACTATCGAAAACGAAGCAGGGTGGTAGTTTTAGTGACTACGTACACAATGTAACTAAAAATGTCGCATAGAAACGCGTCATTTTTTTCCTTTTTTTTAAATATCGTCGAGTTTGGGTGGTAAATCCAGTTTTTGCTAAAATAATTATACAGGGTATCTCAAGACTGCTACCGAAAACGAAGCCGGCTGGTAGTTTTAGTGACTACAAACACAAAGCAACTAAAAATTTCACAAAGAAACGCGACAATTATTTTTTATGATTTTGTAAATATCGTCATTTTTGGGTGGTAAATCCATAGTTTTTGCTAAAATAATAATTTAAACTCTTGTATACCTTAGATTAATTATAAATAAAAGGGTTTACACTATTATTTTAGGAAAAAATGTATTTACCACCCAAATATGGTAATAGGAAAAAAATAACAAAATAAAACTTGTCGCTTTTTTTTGCAACTTTTTCTGTTGCATTGTGTCTGAAGTCGCTTAAACTAACACCCGGCTTCGTTTTCGGTAGCAGTCTTGATATACCCTGTATAAAGCCATGCGTACCATATCATCTTTCAAAATATAAGGGTGAACACTATTATTTAAGAAAAAAATAACTATGTATTTACCCACACCGCCACCCTAATAAGACGATAGAACAAAAATAAAAAAAAAATCGTCATAAATTTTTGCAAAATCTAGTTGCATTGTGTCCGAAGTCACTAAAACTACCACCCAGCTTCGTTTTCGGTAGCAGTCTTGATATACCCTGTATATATACCACACCTATCATCCAGCACTGTATTTCTATACTAATAATAGAATAGAAATACAGTGCTGGATGATCGGTGTGGTATTGGTGTGGTTATCAGTGCGCACGACGCGCGTCGTCCGCAGTTTACCGGCGCAGTGCCGCCGCGCTTCCGGCAAAACCGGCGCCGTATCGTGTTCATTGTTCGTCCAGCAGTTCCGCGTGAACAAAATTCTACTCATAGTTTGCACTGCTATGCATAAGTTGAGGATTACCACACATGGGAAAATTAATTTCTATATTGGTATCTTGAGGCCGTGCATTGTTTTGGTTATATAAATAGTAATTTTGATAGTGTAGGTTTGATTTTGAAGTGTGTAGAAGATAATCAATTATTATAAATTGATATTCGGGTATACTCACTGTTCCATGAACTTGTAAGTTCATTAAATGTCCTTTTAAGTGTAGCATGATGGTGACAGTGATCACGCTTTTCACATAACTTGTGCAGCGTCCTTATTTATTCTCAAAACAGAAGGCTGCATCTTAGTATGTAAAATGTACTCTGTGAGGCTGCATAAATAAATTCACGCCGATTTCACAGAAGGGACAGAGGTGCTACCAGGAATAGTATTTTGTTTCACGATGTAATAGGGGGCGAGCCTATCGCCCTATCAGGCACATATTCTTAACTACAGGCTGATGATGTATAGAAATATCCCAAATCACTCTGTTCGACCCGGGATTCAAACCGGGGACGTCAGCATTGTAGTCCACCAGAGGCAATCAGTCGGTAAAAGGTTGTATATATGTAGTCTATACCAAACACAAACAGAAGGACCTATTAATAAATCTACTACAAATTCCTATTTGTTGAATGTGGCTGCCTCCCTAAATATTGGAATCAATCATGAATATTATGACATCAGATATTTAATTCCAAGGTATTACACTATGTAGTTAATTAAACACGCAGTGTATTTATAAAACGCCAGTTATGAATAATAAATTCAATTGCAGTATTAGTAATAAACTGATTAGTATATTTGAAATTTAGTAATATCCACATCGCTTTTTTATGGAAATGGCATTTGATTTATTTCAATAATAGCTTTTCTAATTAAAACGTCACCACGGTAAATTGCCGTGACACGTACAAATATAACACGCATTAATTATAAAACATTAATAACAAACTCCGCTAAGTTAAGCTATGTCATTTTAACGGGATATGTAAATACGCCATTATACTACGATAAAATAGATATGACATGATAGGATTATGGTAGCATGTTATAATCGTTGAGGCAATAAATTATGTGGTAGATTTGCAATTCTGCCGTTCATTTGAAATTATTTGGTGATTAAGTTTTATTTTACTTGCAGCTCGCAGTCGGTCTGGGTTTATAATTGTCTAATATTTGCTTTTTGGACGGGAAGTTGAAGATGTTGAATTGGCTGTGTACTTAATAATTCCATTGTAAAAGGAAAAAATAATTTTTTAACAAACTCATATTTAAAATATCATATTTCGTTTTTATAAAAATAAAACGATGAATAATAGTTTAAAGGAAGTAAAACATGTAAAAATCTCAATTAATTTTAGGTTTAACTAGTAAATAAATCACGAACAACAGACAAAAATCTGGAACATTTTCATTGTAGGTACTCATAAACTAAAATAAAAATAAAATTATATCGAAGTGGCGCAACCCTAACGCTGTAACATGTTGTGGTTTCAGATATATCTATTGTACACCTCATGAAGCCGCGCGAATCAAAGTATTATATAAATATACCTAACACAATCCCGACTGTGTATTTATTTGCTTGTTTTGTGCCGCAGTGATCAGAAACTACGATATGCTATTAGGATCCAAACTAGAGACAATTTGATTTATGTTATATTGATGATACAAACATATGTTTTGGTTCATAGTATATTGTGTGGAGTGGTATATAGATATATTCACGCATATTGATTACCTTATGTGAGCTGGCAATAAAACATTTGGGTTATTAATATTTTTATCTGGAAATTGTAGTGCATATGGCATGTCTAATTATAGCAATTAATGCATTATGCACTTGGTTTGTTAATATTTTTATTTGGAAATTGTGGTGCATATGGCATATCTAACTGTAACAATGTATGCATGTATTATACCTGGGCACTTCTATCTTTGAGTGAAATCATTAAATTAATTCGGAAAACCTTGGTAGGATCGCTTGCACTTAATAAAAAAACATTTCTGATTTTAAAATACAGTATTGTATATCTTCTATACAGATAAATAAAATTGAAGTGTCTGTTTTAAAAGTGAAAATAAAAAAAATGTCTAATTACATATCGTTATATACACGATACCTGTGCCGAAAATGATATTTAATTTTTTTTTGTCTGTCTGTCTGTCTGTTTGTTCCGGCTAATCTCTGAAATGGCTGGACCAATTTTGACGGGACTTTTTTTGTCAGGTAGCTGATATAACAAGGAGTAACTTAGGGTACATTTATTTTAGAAAAAACCTTTTATTTAAAAAATAAATAAAGTAATGTTGCAATGCCTGCGCGCAGCTCACGCGCATTCCACCACTGGGCCGTTAAGTCGGGCGTCTCCCACCAACGAATCAACATCACATTTATAAAATATTGTATATAAAGAAATTTTACAATAAAGCTAATACAAAAAACTGAAAATAAATGTGTAACGGGAGTTACCGCCGCTCGCTAAGAGATGGCGCCACCGTAGAATTAGATTGCGGTAAGGTTGATAATTAAAATAAAAATGCAAAAACCAAAAAATAAATAAATTAATAAACTAATTAACTTTTTTGTTAAATTCCACGCAGACGAAATCGCGGGCACAGCCAGTAGTATATAAAAAGTCATAGTATACAAATGCAGAAATTACTTGAACCACTAAGACCGCCGATTATACGTTTATTTTTGTTTATTGTCTACATTTTTGTTGTACATATATCTGGTTTACAATAAAGTTTTAAATAGTGCATACTCATATTTATAAATTTGCCATACTTAATTGTACAACGAGAAAGTAAAATCGTTTGAAATAAATACATATTTCCCGAAACTTAAGACATAAATTACAAGTTTAATTTACAAGCACAAAGAAGGAACAACAATAGAACGACACAGCACGTAGATGTGACCTGTTGACCTAAGTTGAACTTAATACATATATGTGGGCGAGAGCGGCATTATAAAAATATTTCATTACGTTTATGAATAGGTAAATAACTTTTCATGAAATACGTTTAGTGATTAACGATTAACGTATAGTGATTACATTTACATGATCCTAATTTAAAGGGGATTAATATATTGGTGGTAGGGTTTTTATATGTGGGAGGCCACCTGGGTACCGCCGCAATATCTATTTATCCCCCCAAACAGCAGTGTAAATGCACTCTTGTGTTTCAGTACGAAGGACATTGTAGCCAGAGTAACCACTGGATCTATTGAGACTTAACACCTTAGGTCTAAGGACGACGAACGCAGTGGAATGACAAGTATTGTTTTGTAATTCTAGGCTTCGAAATTAATAGTGTTGTTTGGTTTTGATACTGTTCAAGAGTAGTTATAAAGCTTAACATCAGGCGAACGGCATGTTCGTCTCGCCATTCATTGCAATAAAATGCAAAATGCAAATAAAAATATACATACATGTTTGTGCAAGCATAAAAGAGCCCATATAATAAAAATACCACTGTTAAAGGCGGGCCTCTCCTAAAACAATAAGAGATTTGGGTTTTAAACGATAAATTAGTGCTGGTTGGCTTCACACATCCTTAAGAATCCAAGTGAAATTCATAAGTGTTCTTACTAGTTTCCTCAAGATGTTTTTCTTTGTTGTGCAAGTGAGATGAAGAAAATAATATGTAACTTCGTAATGTTGCAGGTTAGGCTTAAGTTCGAAGTATGAAGAAAGATAGAAAGACGATTTCTTTGTCACAGTCGCCACATACACAAATATGGTTATTATAAAAATTCAATAAAAATAAATGTTTGGTCACGGCTCTGACAGGTAGGTGTTTATTCAGCTTATGCCATGGAATAGTGCAAAATACAACACAACGTTGATTTCCAGTGGACACATTAAATGACGTCAAAGTTATCCACAATTAAAAAAGGGAATAAATAACTCTGTATTATTTAATATAAGTTTGCTAAATAGATACCTCTTTTGGACGTTACAGCACATGGGCAAGTAAACTTTCTTAACGTCAGGTGGGAAGTCGAAGTTTCTTGAGAGGGCCATGATCTAGAAAACTTAATTTCCCCTGAAGTCAGCTATTAAACACAGCTGTCGATGTTTTTGCGAGTTTTATGCAACAAAAACAAATTACAGCGTGGCGGATAGAAGGTGAGTGGATGCAGGTCACATTTAGTCTAAAATTTATGCTCAACGTACACGATTCAGGCACGGGAATATTCCAGCCAGCGGTTTATTTCCCAGAGGATTATTTTCACTAGAAAACTTTTGCATCAGGTTTAATTTGAAAGACATACTACTTATTAATTTCACAAAAAATAGATACTCCGTTACATTTATGAAATGGACTTCATTTCTTTAATTATATCGTACTCAGAAAATTAATTTACTTTTATGAATCGGTTGAATGCTCACTTTTGATGTCTTCCGCCAATTTGTATTGCAAAGAAAGTTCTATTTTTGAATAAACACGATTTTATATCGGCTGGATTAAAAAATGGAAAGTTAATTTTAGTTATGAAAACAAAGGGATTAAATTAAAAAGTAGGTGCATATACCGTTGCAAATTTCGTGTAGCCCGCTGTTTTAAAGCGTTCAAACTCGTGTTTAGTATTATAGCGTATTAAGCTTATACACTCCTAAACATGACAACATAAACTAACTTTTTAAGCGCACAGTTCTAAATGAGTTTTGTTGCTGTTGAAGGTATTTCGTGCAAAATTTCTTTAACAAAGTTAATTACTGGTTCTCGTGGTAATTTTTTTACCGCACAATATGTAATTAAAAGTTGAACGGAAAATCTTCCAGTTTTATACTTTTTATTTATATGTGTATTATATTGATAGGTAATTTAGAGAAGGTTGCAGCAAGTTAATGTATAAAGGCCGCTTGCAACATATTGTAGAAATTCGAGTCGAAAAGGTTTAAAAATTATGATGATGATCATAATGAACCGTATAAAAGCATTTTCACCAGAATTTCATATCTAATTTGCTTATAGTAGATTGATATCGACTGTTTCTGAGGAAGTGCAATAATACAATATGAGGTTAATCTTTATTAGTACAGACAGCATAATGAAAATGCTTTCCACAAAATAACATTACACAAACAGCAAAGGGCTAATTATACAGAAAAGGTCTCCACGAAATTTCGATTACCATCACAAGTCCTAAAATTGGCCTTACCGATGCCGTAATACGTACACAGAATTTGTAATTTTACGGTATAAAGACCGATCTTTGCCAAAAAGTGCTGCGTTCGTACAATTCTAAGACAATTATAAGTACATTTCAGCTTTATCTAAAATTGAAATCCGTATCATTGCCAAATATATCCATCGGAATAGCAAGTGGGGTTTTAACGATTGAGGGCTGTTATATATTTATAACTCGAGTGTAATACCATTACAGTAACCCTAAAACATTTCTCGATGCTTTTATTGCTATCAGCAAAAATATACTCGAACGTTATCCGTTTGTTGCTCAATTAAGCCGTAAAAATTGGAACTGATATTGCCGATATTTGATACACAGATGTTTCCAAAAAGTAGTGGAGGTTGATTGTAAAATTGTGCGTGTTTCAAACGTAAACAATAATATCAGATTGGACGTGAAGACTATCTGGAAAAGGTTCGTTTTTGTTTGTGTTTCCGTGTCACAGCTGTCAACTAAACGGCGTTGTGCATTTTGTGAAATACAATTTTAGCTGCGGACTAAAGATTGATTTAGTGTTTCATAAAACGTCAGCGTTTGAATTGGGTAATCGCCCAGCCCGGTCAGGCTAGGCACAAAATATCAATTTTGGATTTTACATTTTTTTGCGAACACTGCAGACACGTTTATAGATTTTCAATATTGTTCTTTTAATAAACGCTATTTGAAGAAACGCTATAATATTAATAAAAACTTATATTACAACAACACCACAGCACTAGCGAATGAAGTTAAAATTTAATTGTATACTATAACGTTTGAGTTGTTATGTGTAATATACTACGTTATTATCAAACTGCGAGAAAACACATATAATTTTATGGGAATGCAAATTTCTACTATAAATGAGTTTTCCTTTAAAATATATATATATTATATTATATAGTTTCATTTTAATTGATTAATGATTTATAACTTATTGTTAACCGAAATCGTAGTTTAAAAAGTTTTGACGGGATAGTCTACCAAACACACGTAATGTATCTTGGAATTTATTAGTTATACAGGCAATTTCGTGTTATTTACTGAAGTTACCCGTCAGGTCTTAAAGTTTATTAATGATATTTGGCTCATAGATGGCATTATTACTGAAGGATATACATAATTTCTCAGTTATGGAAGGAAATTAATTTTTTGACACCTAACTTGGCCTTTCGGTGTCCTTAATTCGGTCGTCACTCTGCCGCAATAACAAATTGTTCTATGAACTAGGTAACTCAAAAATATTTTTTAATTAATGTGAATTTAGTTATAAAGGGTGCTCTTGTGTAGGAATAAAACGACGACAGCTGTGATTGTTTAGTTGTATGTGGGCGTACTGTGCCTGAGAAAATTAATTAACTCAGTTCTTTTTGCTGGTGCCTCGGAAGCGCTGTTGTACTACGGTAGCATTGCAAAGATGGGGTTTTGGGTTCGAATCTAGGGTCAGGTAATTTGACATTGGATTTTTCTATTCATTATCAGCCCTGAGTCAGGAATTTATGCTCAGTATGGCGATAGGGTCGCGCCCTATCAGATCGTGAGATGAATAATACAAGGCGAAACGTAGGTGTCCTGGTTCCAGGACTATTTCCTATTTCGTAAGACGGGTTGAATACCCTTACGAAATACGCTTGAGTTTAATTATGTATGTATTATTTCTGGTGGGAATATTTATTGTAAACTCATGAATATGAAGTTCAAAATGACAAAAACTTGTTGTAGTGGCCTACGCAATTTTGTCGTTTTCAGCGATTTATCAGTGCACATCCGCTTTAGGGTAAACTGATATAATTCTGTCGAATAGTCAGAGATAACTATATCTCTGAAGATTCGTCTTTTTGACTAGCCTGGGGCCCTACTATTTAAATCCGAAATTTGAATCTTCGTGACGTTTTTCGTTTCGAAACCTACTTTGTAACATGAAATTCGAATCTTCGGATCGAAGAACGAATGATTCCAATATATCGGCAATCCGAACATTTACAGAGTAGGTATATTCGTATCGTCACAAACTTCGTTCGTCCGAAGTTTCAAACTTCGTTTCGGATGAATTACTATATTCATATTCGGGCTGTACTCACCGTCGGCAAAGTCATTTCGCCAAACTCTTAGAACGAAATAACGTCGCAAAGCCTGTTTATTGGAGGTCTACGAGACAGCGGTACCACACTTCAGTGGGGCCAGTCCATTTCGACAGTAGTCAGAGATAACTATAATCTATTTTTACCAGTTGCGAAACAAGACAATACAAAAACTAGCTTCAATCATTCAAACTTCTAGGCCATTGTCTGATTCATTTATTATGATTTATTTATTTCTCTCTCTCTTTCTCTTAAGCCATAGGTAGTCCACTGTAGAACATAGGCCTTTGCCAAGGATGTCCACATTGACCTGTTGGACCTTTAATCAGGTCGTCGGTCCACCTTGTAGGCAGGCGTGCGACATTGCGTTTGCATATTATTTGCTTTTTACTTATTTATTATTATTTCTTTTTATCGGCAATAAATAACACCAATATCTCAATCATACACGCGCTAATAATCAGAAGTCAATTCTGATCGTAGTTGAAATGATTTACGATAGACTTCGCTCAACACTGGATCAATTGGAGTACTACACAGGGACGCTACCTTTATCCTGCACATATGAAATATCAGGGCGAAATTGTTCGTAGAATCGTAATGAGAAACGTGTGCGTGCCATTTGGAAGTTTCACCTTTATCACGATCAGTTTTACATTATATCAGCACAATTTTAGATTGAAAACAAAGTTGGAGCTGGGGCGTCGTAATTTTACAACTTTTAACATAAACATTGTATACCGAGCTTGTTTTTCGAAGATAACGGTTTGTGGAGGGTTACATGTGGCAAACATTCCGAAATTACTATTGACTCTAGAGCCTAAATAAATAATGCGCTATGCATTTTTTATGAAATTCTTCAAATGTAGTCTTGGCATCGGTTCACTTCAAGTCTCTTAAGTACTGATAGGCCAAAAGTTAGCGTCGTGAATCTGGGATTATTTGCACGATGACGAGACTTTACATTTTCAAACTTACTTATCACAAGCGTAAAGTTTGAACACAAGCTTTTGAAATTGTAGTGCTTTGATTCAAAATATGGAACTTATCTGAAGAATTTCGTCCTAAAATTGCTTTGGAAGATTAAGTTGCAAATTCGTTGAGTCATAGGCAATTTGGCAATGCATCATAAAGATTATTTGTTTTAGAATTATTTCATCTTAGAATCGCTTTCTAGATTTAAATACACATTTAAAGCAAATACAACAGGCCTAAGGTATTCATTTTATTTCTATATTTAACTTCTACAATTTCAACACGCTCAGATTCACAATTTCCACAGAAGATCTCATCCAAAATTTCCCACATTATCCTCTTTATTCGTTTCATCCTCAAGCACAAATGCATTAGACAAACAAAAAGCATTTTGGTACAATAATTAATGCAGCATAAGGCCTCTTTACGGGCTAATGCTTAGTTGGTTCCCTCCAATCAGTGGCGTGGTGTTTGATTCGAGCCACAAACTTTGTGTGTTACTTTGCCATTAACGTGAACGTGGAAAATTAACAAGAAGCTTTGGCGTCGCAACCTGCATGAGAATAGCGCCTTTACCATCCATTACCGACCTCTCTTTCCAAACTAATTTGTCTTCGCTTTCATTGTCACGCATGTCAATGAATTAGGGATCCTGTGGACTATCAATGAGCAGACCATTCTGAGGATATTGCTTGTTCCCGCAATCTGTTTTGTAAGTGAAATTAATTTTATCCATGCCTAGTAATTCCTTTCCTAAAATAAGTGTTCCATATTTTGTTTTGAACACGACGAACTTATGAAATATTTAAAAAATCTATCGTAATTGGTCTTATTTCTACTTCAGTTTGGGTTTAGCGTTAGTTCTTTAATATCATATATCAAAGAAGTCTACATAAATAGTATTCCAACATTTATCGTTTCTTAATAACTAATTTCCTAGTTTTCATGTACAAATAAAAGGGCAAACTTATGAATGTCTTTCAGTAGACAATTACTTTTCCATTAAATTGATTTAATTTCAGTATTTCTTGAAGTACAGCTTATTGTGGTAATTTTCCCAAAATTTACATTTGGTACTTATACTTTGAATAACCAACAGACTAGACGAGGAGAATAAAAGTAAATTTATTTCAATATTATTTGCCACAATTTGCATGTTTATCTTAGCGTGGCTTCTTTTTACAGTTCTTTTAAAGTTTACGACGGTAGATAGCTCTTTTATTACCTGCCGTCTAGTTTTAATTACGAAACTTAAACTTAAATTGATAAATTAAGTTAACTGTCGTATGTGGTGCTTTGCATATAGTTTTGAGTTGAAACATTTTCTCACCCAATTTTGCTATCGTACAAAAACACGCCTGTGAAACAATAATGCTTTTATGGATTTACTTAAAACACTGCTAAAAATGTAAGCGGAAAATTCTAAAGCCTTAATGCTTATAAAGCTCACACTGAATAATCCTTTGCTGCACAAATTACCGAAAAAGAGGCTTTGTCGGTTATTTCGGCCGTTATTTTCTCGCTTGTTGACCACTAACTGTTATGTTGTTTACATTATACGGATCAAAAAAGTAGGGGCTTTGTAACTCAATTGCAATGCATTTTAAGGATAATATATCATTGCGATATTATGACGCGGCTTTTAATCTAAAATAAATAGTATATAGTATATTTAGTGTATTACGATATTTTATTGTATGCAGTCCATGTATGTATGTATGTTTAAAAACAATGTAGGTAAGTTTGCATTCCTCATATTTTGTACATATTACTTTCTTTTCTGATTACTATAAGATACTCTTTTTTGGCTTTGTTGTAACTACCCTTTTCTTCCTAGGTTCTTCTTAATCCAGTCCATCTAATTTTGGTTGGAAGACATCGCGGTAAGCGATAAGTACCGCCCGTTGTCACCTTTATTAAACGTGTTGTCTTATTTTTGGTGTTATCACTGTATGTGGTGTTCAATAAAGAATTTATTAATAAAATAAATATTTTGATATCCGAATTTTCGATTATGTCCATTTAGATGTTATTTCTAGTGCCATTGCATTATAGGAATATTTATTAACACGCGTTTTTGTTTATTGCAGTTTGAATTACAATTGCATTGCTTGGCATTCCACTGCGCTCGCCATCCTGAGACATAAGATGTTAAGTCTCAATATATCCAGTCGTTACTCTGGCTACAATTCCCTTCAATCCGAAACACAACAGTGCATTTAAACTGCTGTTTGGGGGGAGAAATAGGCATTGCGGTGGTACCTACCCAGGCTGCCTCTTACATATGAGAGACCTACCACCAGTAAAATGTTAATAAATGTTTACTTAATTTAAAAGCATGTTGGTCATTCGTATATGTAATAATAATTATTAAGGACATCCATTATTCCAAAAATCAATACACAAGATAAGAAATAAAACAAGGATTAATTTACGCCTTAGATATCAATGTTACTTCCCTAAACGAGCGCTGAAACTTTTTTATCGGCGTCATGGGATATGGGCGGGCGATTTACGCGAAAGCTATCATGACAAAAATTAAATTACAACAGTCGTTACCCATCGCAGGGCAAGTTACGACTACTAAAGCTAATTAGTTAGCGTTGAAACTAAACGTTAATTTAGATTGGTTGAACCGATATTGCGTTTCATCAAGAAAGTAAGTATAGTTTTTGTCCTATTCGGTAATGGGCGTAGCTAAGAACTTGGTAATGAGCCATTTGTTCTGTTTTCACCTTTGTTGTGGAAGATTTAAGGTACATATTTTACTCGTAATCTTTTAACCTGATGTTAATTATATTGAAACAGAATACCAAGTATACAGCTTATATACAGAATCCCAATCTTATTATACAGGGTATATCAAGACTGCTACCGAAAACGAAGCCGGGTGTTAGTTTTAGTGATTTCAGACACAATGCAATTAAAAATTTTGATAAAAAAGCAATTGTTTTTTTCTAATTTTTTTTCCTAACTTCGTATTTGGGTGGTACAACGTTTTTTTCTGAAATAATAGTGTACACCCTTTTATTTATGGAGATGCTATTTCACGCAAAGGTTTAAAATATTCTGTATCAGCCCATATACGTCCCACTGCAGGGCACGGGCCTCCTCTACAATCGAGAGTACGATTGAGAGTGGTTAGGCCATATAGTCCACCACGCTGGCCTAGTGCGGTTTGGCGGACTTACATACCATAGTTTTTTTTTATAAATCGCTATGGTATGCAGGTTTCCTCACGATGTTTTCCTTCACCGTTTTAGTGCGTGGTGATTGACTATCAATACACACATGACTCCGAAAAGTCAGAGGTGTGCCCTAAAAAATATTATTTTAGCAAAAACTATGGACTTGCCACCCTAAAACGAGGATAATTAAAAATTCATAAAATAAATTGTCGCTTTTCTATACGAAATTTTCAATTGCATTGTGTTAGTAGTCACTAAAACTATAACCCGGCTTCGTTTTCGGTAGCAGTCTTGATATACCCGGTATACTTTAGTTCTCGCGTCTTGCTTAGTAGGTACCAGGTATCACAGGGAGATTTGCGATTCAACTTGGGATTTGGACTCCAAACCTAATGTAAGTATTGTATGTAATTAAGTCTTAGCTAAAGCAGGATCAATGAAATAGAATGAAATAGAAAATGGTTTGAAATTATTCGATAGAAATATGTAGGTAATAGATACGACTTCCACAGTTTTCATATTTTATCTACGGATAAGAAAATATCAGATACAAAAGTTATTTTTTCCTACGTCCAGATAACTGAAAAGGGTGTTGTTACGCACAGAGACAATCTATTAGATTAAAGCAAAACAGATCATGCTTTGTATTTCCGTGAAGAGGAAACTTACGTGGACTGGACCCGAATTTTCTTTGACGTGGTAAATTATTTCTTACGGAGAAACGAGCCCCATAAAAATCTAAAGAGGGTTGAATAAAATTGAATCTTCAAAATTATTTAATAGTCCGACTAAGAAAGAAATATTTCTCAGACATATTTTTCCTTTGCAATGTTACATAATTACGCAGCCATGGTTACGGTGGGGCAGGGGGTGCTAAGAATCCCCAGGTTGGCCCCGGCTACCACCCCCGACGACGACTGGCCCTGGGCCCTTTGAGGACACACGAGAAAATTGTCGAACTGGAAGAAGAATTGAGCGGGTTACACTGGGACATTCTGGGGTTATCGGAAGTCTGAAGAATCGGGGAGGATACGATAACCCTGAAGTCTGGTAACCTGCTCTTCTACCGGGGGGACGACCAACAGTCCCGAGGAGGTGTCGGATTTCTTGTCCACAGGTCTCTCATCAACAACATCGTATCCATCGAAAGTGTGTCGAGCAGGGTAGTATACCTTATACTCAGAATATCAAAAAGGTATTCGTTGAAGGTCATAAAGGTATACGCGCCGACCTCGACACACCCAGATGAAGAAGTAGAGGAGATGTATGAGGACATAAGTCGGGCCATACATACTTCCAAAACCTACTTCAATGTTGTTATGGGGGACTTCAACGCAAAGTTGGGCAAGAGAAGCGATGCAGAGTTGAAAGTGGGGCAATTTTGACATGGGCAACGGAACCTCAGGGATAAGAGGCTGGCCGAGTTTCTGGAAAAAGAGGGACTCTTCGCGATGAACTCTTTTTTCCAGAAGCCGCCTCACAGGAAATGGACCTGGCTGAGTCCTGACGATTCTACGAGAAATGAGATAGTTTTCATCTTGACGACGAATAGACGTCAATGATGTCCCTGTGATCAACAGGGTGAAAACCGAAAGTGATCACCGAATGGTTAGGGGCACATTGAATATCAACGTCCAATTAGAAAGGCGTCGCTTGATGAAGTCTACGCTCCAACCTACTCGCGCTCATATCCAAAACCCCGAGAGCTTTCAACTCGAGTTGACAAATCGCTTTGATTGTCTAAAAGAAAACCTTGCAGTGGACGAGTTAAACAGCGGTTTGGTAGAAGCTGTCCATACGGTGGGATCTAAGTATTTTAGACCTCGCCGTAGAGATAGACCACAAAAAATCTCGATCCAGACTCTTGACCTCATGGCCGAACGTCGATCTTTGACGCTGCAGTCTTCCGTTGACGCCGAAACATATCGGCGGCTCAATAGACGGATCTGGAAGTCCTTGCGACACGATGTCCGTGCTCACAATACTGTGAGCATTAAGGAGACAATTGAGCGTAACGGAGGCTCCAAAGTGTTTGCAAGAGACTTGTCTATTGGGCAAAGCCAGTTATCTAGACGACGAAAAAACGGACGATGGCCGCGAGGTATCGACGAGGGCAGAGGTATTAAGAGAGATCGAGAGGTTCTACGGACAGCTTTACACCTCGGTTGCCAAACCTACTGTTAGCTCGGTCGAAGACCCGAGAGCCGAGTTGATCCGACACTTTAGCGATGATATCCCGGACATCAGCCTATGTGAGATTGAGATGGCCCTCAAACAACTTAAAAACAACAAGGCGCCGGGTGAGGACGGAATCACTTCAGAGCTTCTGAAAGCGGGTGGAACGCCGATACTGAAAGTCCTTCAGAGGCTATTCAATTCCGTTCTCCTTGAGGGCTCAACGCCAGAGGCATGGAGCAGGAGCGTGGTGGTACTGTTCTTCAAAAAAGGTGATAATACCTTGTTGAAGAACTACAGGCCCATCTCGCTCCTGAGCCATGTCTATAAGTTGTTTTCGAGGGTCATCACAAATCGTCTCGAACGCAAGTTTGATGACTTCCAGCCTCCCGAACAAGCCGGTTTCCGAAAAGGCTTTAGTACCATAGACCATATTCATACGCTACGGCAGGTTATACAAAAAACCGAGGAATATAACTTGCCGCTTTGTTTAGCGTTTGTGGACTATGAGAAAGCCTTTGATTCGATCGAGACCTGGGCTGTGCTACAGCCTCTTCAGCGGTGCCACATAGACTATCGGTACATCGAAGTGTTGAAGTGTATATACAACAACGCCACCATGTCGGTCCGAGTACAAGATCAGAGCACGAAGGCTATTCCACTACAGAGAGGCGTGAGACAGGGAGATGTCATATCTCCGAAACTGTTCACTGTCGCGCTGGAAAACGCCTTCAAGCTCTTGCAGTGGAAAGGATTCGGCATCAACATTAACGGCGAGTATATTACTCACCTTCGATTTGCCGACGATATTGTAGTCTTGGCAGAATCGCTGGAAGACCTTAGCACTATGCTCGAAGACCTTAATCGAGTCTCCCAACAGGTGGGTCTTAAAATGAACATGGATAAAACGAAGGTCATGTCGAATATCCATGTTGTGCCCACCCCCATTGGAGTTGGGGGCTCGACTCTCGAAGTTGTAGACGAATATGTGTATTTAGGACAAGTGGTCCGGTTAGGCAGGTCTAACTTCGAGAGAGAGGTCAATCGTCGAATCCAACTCGGTTGGGCAGCGTTCGGGAAGCTTCGCGACGTCTTCTCGTCCAAAATACCTCAGTGCCTAAAATCGAAAGTCTTCGATAGTTGTGTGTTACCAGTGATGACATACGGCACCGAGACGTGGCCTCTCACTGTGGGCCTCATTAAAAGGCTCAAAGTCACTCAACGAGGCATGGAGCGGGCTATGCTCGGAGTTTCCCTACGAGATCGAATCAGAAATGAGGAGATCCGTAGGAGAACCAAGGTTACCGACATAGCCCATAGGATTGGCAAGTTGAAGTGGCAGTGGGATGGGCACATAGCTCGTAGAACCGATGGCCGTTGGGGCCGAAAGCTTCTCGAGTGGAGGCCACGTACAGGCAAGCGAAATGTCGGACGCCCGCCTACAAGGTGGACGGACGATCTGACTAAGGTCGCAGGAAGTCGCTGGATGCAGGCCGCTTCCAACAGGTCATTGTGGAGATCATTGGGGAGGCCTATGTTCAGCAGTGGACTTCCTGTGGCTGATATGATGATGATGATGATGATGATGAATGTTACATAATGTTCTCAGCCAGTGGAAACGCCCTTATTGGCCACCGTTAGCGCAATAGATAGGCCAAGGAGCGCGCCCGGGGTGCCTGAAGGGGTCCTAGCTTCCACGACGTTGTCGCGAGGCAGCTGAGACCTAGACGCACACGTGGTTGAAGGGGAGGGCGTCAAGCAACCGAGGTTCGAGTCTCGGGCGCGGAATTGTGGCGGCACTGTTTTAGTGTATTAAGGGATCTTGCAGTACATTTAATGAACGTTGTTCTTATTGATAATAGTTTTAGTTAGTTTTCTTACCGTTAGGTTGTTATAGTAATTGTCATGAAGATTAAACCACAATTGGTAAAAATTTAATTGGTATTTTAGTTCGCTTGAGTACCTCAGACCCTTTGGGGATCATAAGGACCCATTACATGTAATAAAAGTTTATAAAGTAGCAAGAACAGAGATTGTTGCAACCCTTTATATTTCTATTTTGTCCATTTGGACGTCAAATGAGCATTAACGAATGTAAGGAAAAATCTAAAATTTCCCTGTAATTTAACTGGTTTCCGGCTCAGTGGAACGTGATGTGTGTCGCGTTCTTATTGTGTACAAAATTATGTGGGTAAGATATTCGGAGAAATAAATTGAGGCTCACATCGACACCAGCCGCATTCAACTCCCTAAAGCAGTCATAACTTTATCGTGTTTGCATTATTTCACGGTTGATTGATCGCACGGATCTGCGTGAATATGTGACATGAATATTTCATCATGGCGAATTTACAAACAAAATGGCACAAAATGTAACCAATATGTGAACTACATAAATGCAAATGTTGTTTAGTTCCCCTTTCTGGCCAACCGAGCACGCTTCGAGGAATAAATGTTTTTCAGAATCAACACAATTTGAAACCATCCAATTAAATAAATAGCTTCGCGTGCCCTTTCACTTCTGTTTGTTGCTAAGCAAACCGTAAAGCTTAATTTATACAAAAATATGCTCTGTGTGGAATTTCGTAATATCTTCACGGAAATTGTGAATTTTCACATGAGTACTGGCAACGTTTTTGAAGATGAAGATTATTTTATATTGGTTTATAAAATGTTTGAAGTTTTTATTAAATTATATCATCCTTCGGGTTTAGGTGTTACCAGATTGTATAATTTTTTTATGGTGTATTTTATTATTAGGTGAATATAAAAATACACAAGTATTATGCGTTAACGGTTTCATGTTAGTCATGCTAGTCACGCCATTCATTGCAATAACAATAAAAAATAAGCTCACCTTTGCACAGTATATTCCAGTTGATTGTATTATTTACATGAATGTTTTGAATGGATGATTATCCTGGAAAGAGGTCGATTTACGGCAGAGCAGTAGGAACCCATCGAGGGCGGGTCGTTGAAACAATTCGGGCCCCCGATAGCCTATTCTGGCTGTTATTAAACACAATTCAATTAATTTTTGATATGTTTGCAGATGAAATTGTTACGCATATTTATTTAAAATTTTCCATTAGCATAGTTAATTTTTAATTATGGTTTTGAAAACGTTTTTATAAATATGTGCTGCGGAGTGACTGATTGAGCTTGTGTGCTCTCATTAATGGGTTTTATGATAAAGTTCCCATGCGGAATCGGATCATATTCAATAAGTTATCGCCGGTTAAGTTCTTTGTGGGATGGAAAAAAAGTGAAATTCTCTCAGCATTCCAACAACTTGTTTGTTTAACATGTTATAGGTACTGAAATGTTAGATTATAATTTGAAATATCTCGAAAAATGAGTTTTTATATGACATACGAAATTTAGTTCAATGATTTCAATTGAATATATTCTCGTATAATTTTTACAATATTTTAAAAGAAGGTTATCAATATATTTCTTTTATTTTGTCAGCCATACAATATTAAAAGAGATAATATAAAATTAGGCATATATAAAAATGTAAAGAATAAAATATGTTATGTTAAATAAAGGCAATAATAACGACAAAATTGACATCAAAATCAAAAATATTGAAATTCACATTTCTGAGTCTCGGTCTGTCGATTCGATTCATAACAATAGAACAAATAAGCTGACACTGTAACAGCTAAAGCTTGTACAGACAGGTGAATGCCTGTAGCCTCAGTGTACGTCGAACAAGGTTTTACGTCGTCGTAAAACGATGACAACGCCCCGTGCAACACAGCTTGTATACTTGATTTGTGGATTGGATCTCAGAAGGAACATTTATAGCGGTAATTAAAATTGAGGGATCTCTGATACGTGTACACATGGCTTTAGTTTAAGGTTGGTACATTCGACATGAGGCGACGTGTCGTAATAGTAATTGGCAATGATTTAAGATTGGAAGAGAAGCATGTTCTACCGTAAGCATGTTCTACCGTCGGTAACACGGTTAATGCTTTGAAGAATTGTTCAATTTGATCCCCTCCTCTACATTTCTAAAGAGAACCACGCGTGCTAGCTTGCGAAGCAATAGCTTGGGGATCCAAACCATCTCGGCACGAACCAAAAGGTTCGCAAATCCTTTTTTGTGCCGCACCGTCAAGCTGTGGAGTTTTTAGACGTCACGCGTGTTCCCTCTTTCCTACAATCCCACAGGACCCAGTCCTTTGTATCGAATGGCATGGGACTATTGTCTGATGCCTTTCGATACACTGCCTGGTCGACATTTGCGCTTACCAACAGATGCAGTACAGTCACTATGCCGTGCAAGTATAAAAAATATCATATGGGATGAATATGGTCACACGTCATTCATATCATTATTCATCTTTTAGGACCTATAAAATTTCATTTCTAAGTCACCTTAATTTAAACTGGAAGATAACATTATTTCCACTAATACATATAAATTCCACAAATACATATGAATAGTATAGATACATAAAAATAAAGTTAAATAATATGTTAGATAGTGTAGCTGTTTATTATAAGTTAATATGTACAGCACAGATTTTAATCAATAAAAACATTGCGTACTCTTATTAATATTGTTGTGATTCTCATGTGAGGTTTAGCACATTATTCCCATCCCGAGTTACACTGGTTGCAAGTCATATTCTCATTTCCACGAATCAGACTGAAATGCTGTACCTTCAATATCTGCTGTTGAATACATTGTTGGGGGGCTGGCTAAAAACCGAACTATGAGCATGTAGTACATTTTTGAGATTTACAAATGTTTTAATGGTTTCTGAAAACTATTTCGCTAGATTAAAATATAGGTAATATAAGAATTTTGGTAATGTTACATTCTGTATCTGTGTCAGCCCATATACGACCCATGTAGGGTACGGGCTTCCTCTACAACCAAAAGTTCGATTGAGAGAGGTTAGGCCATATAGTCCACCACGCTGGCCTAGTGCGGGTTGGTGGACTTTACATACGATATAAATTCTTATAAATCCCTGTGGTATACAGGTTTCCTCGCGATTTATTCATTCACCGCTATAGTGTGTGCACCTCTGACTTTTCGGAGTCATGTGTGTATTGCTAGTTAATCACCACACGAAAAGTCATAGGTGATCCCAAGAATTTGAACCCGCGACCACCGTGCAACGTATGATCCGTTAGCAATAGGCCACCACGCACTACATAATGTTACATTAATATTACTATTTAAAAGGACATTCGCATCATAAGTCTATATATTTCTTTTATGTTTGTTATCCTGACGTCCCTAATAAGGCCAGAGCGGCTTGCCATAGATTAGGGAGGAAAAAAGCAAAATATATCAACTGCATGATCACAGGAAATATGTACATAAACTAACGCTTTTTTTTCCAGGCGGGTAGGCACAGATAAAACTAGGACACCCACATTTGGCTTTGTATGTTCCGTGCCATGAAGTATAGGCCGAGCCTATTGACATATTGGGCAATAATTCCTGACACTGAGTTGATAATCAATAGAAAAATCCGATATCACTTGGCTCGACCGTAGTACAGCTACGCCACCGAGACAGTTAAAAATATGTACTTATATAAAATTATTCAGCTCTATAACATAGTGGAGTCAATTCAATCACTAGTAATCACCATCTAAAAGTTAAATAATTTTGAAACATAATGTACAGAAATTTATTTCTAAGCTACAGATAACAGATATAACGGGGGCCACCAAAAAAAGCGTAGCATCTTTTTTCGTCTGACGGATTTAAAATTGCTAAAGCAACGTAACAATTTAACATAGGTAAAATAGATTTAACAACAACGGTTCGTGAAGGTATATCATTTTTCAAACGACCGCATGCATAATAAATTAAAAACATTTTTCACATATCCATCGATAAATTTTATATGTGCCCACAGTCCATGTCCGCGCTTTTTTCCAATATTCGTAACAAAATGAAAAAAGAAATTGCTGCCGAATACTGAATTCTTTTGGAATAGCGCGTGGAAGGATCGGTGACGTCCTGTGTATACCTCAATTAAGCGAGAATGTTTTGATTCATTTATCCATAGGTGAAATAGAATAACTTCGTATGAAAGGCACTGTCATTCGATTAGAGACTTTTCGTGAATATACAGACTTTTAGGATTCATCGATATCTTTAACGATTAGAAAGACACGGATGTTAGAATTCAACTAATCATTGCATGATCATTCATCGTATACGCTGATTCAGATTCAACTTAATTTATGCATTATACTATTTGCGGGTATTATTAATATTATAAATATTTAAACCCTACGTGCAAAATGAAAAGGTAAACCACAAGTTTTCTTTCCTCCCCCTGTAATGCAGGCCGTTAACTGGCGATCCATAGTGGAGGCCTACGTTGTTACAAATTTGATTACCGGCAATTATTTAAACCTCAATTAATGAAAAACCTTACAAGAGGTGAATTTCTAACTTTAAATCAAACAAAGCTTGGCGTATATCTTAAAAAACTGTGGTGTTAAATGGAATGTTTCAATTAAAAGTAGCTCAATCCCATATTTTATGTTGCGTATTTTGCAAACATTTTATAAATAGATTCCTTTCCTCTGTCATAAGGAATCCTTTTATAAGGCAAAGATATCCACGAATACGATAACTTGAAATAATAACGTTCGTGATTTAAAATAACATACAACTTCGTTCCTGCACGTGCCTAAAAATTACGTCGCGGTGTTTGTTTGTCACAAGCACAGTTCTTGACAGTTTTACGTCTTTATATTAATGATATGATTTTTTCGGGAAGTTAGCAGGAGATAATTTTGTTTTCTTGTAGAATAATACTTTGATTGTCCTTTTGTTCGAAATCGAAATCAATATTGCTTAAAATATTCTTCCACAATCTTTCATGCCTATTTTCTCTCTCTCTCTCTCTCTTTTCAGCTAAAATAAGTCCACTGGTGAACATTTGTTTCTCCAAGGGCATATTATTACTACAATGGCAGACTGGAATATGATGAAGGATAAGTAGGTAGAATAAAACGTGAGATGAATTAATGGTAGGGAACGTGGTTGTGTGAAAGAGATGAGGAATGAAAGTATTTAACTGGTGGTGGGTCTTATATGTGAGAGGCCACCAGAGTAGGTAGGTGGTAACCTCAATGTCTATTTCTACCGCCAAACGATAGTACAAATGCACTGTTGTGTTTCGGTTTAAAGAACATTTTACTCAGAGTAACTACTGGACATATTGAGACTTAACATCTTATTTCTCAGAATGGTGAGCGCATTGGAATATCAATCATTACTTTGTGATTCAAGGTTCTGTTTGGTTTTGCTACTGTTTAAGGGCGGTCGTATCGTTTACCAATAAGGCGTTTACACATAAAAACAACAAAATATATATTGAGAAATCAGATACATGAAATGTTCTATTGGTGGTCTTATCATTCAAAGGCAATGTCTTACAGAAAACCGTAAACAACTCTTATACATATGTATCGTATCAGAATATTTTCATTCTATCGTAAAATATAGCGTTAGGTAGTCAATTGCCATCGCTTTATCACGTCGCGTCGCGTTGCAAGTTAGTTAGTAATTAGTATCCATTTAGTAAAGCTTGGTTGGATCTTAATTGTACAGACGGAGTCACTATCTTATGACCGGTAAAAGTCTCAAAGTGATCTATTTTCCCCAACATTATTTATGTTGTATTAGTTTTGTTATCATTAATACATATTCGAAACAACACTGCATTGTTTATAAATGTATTTTTTGATAAAATAGTGTTATGAAAATTTGCAACATGATTTTATCAGTATCTCAAATGAATTAATATTTGTTTAATAACATAATAAAATGATGAAATATATTAAAAAAAAAAACACATGATACAAAAATATAATCAAGACATGATCTTTGCATTCGAATGTATTGTATGTGTATTGTGTTGGTACGAGTCCGCTATCAAAGGATCTAGGGTTCTTGTGTGCTTGTTTATTTGCCTGCGTGTTCACTGCGCTACCAATAGTACGAATATAATTGGCAAACCACGTAGCAAAACGAAATATTCAAAAACAGACCTACTTGTTCTGTAAATATTGACCTGCATGAAACTATACTGCTGTGATTACAATTTAGAGAATATTCTGACGATAAGGTGTGTTTAAGCTCAAAATTAATTTACTGGTGGTAGGTCTCTCATATGTGAGAAGCCATCTGGGTAGGTACCACCGCAATGACTATTTCTCCCGTGAAACAACACTGCTTAAATGCACTGTTGTGTTTCGGATTGAAGGACATTGTAGCCAGAGCAACTACTGGACATATTGAGACTTAACATCTTATGTCTCAGGATGGCGAGCGCAGTGGAATATTGCTACTGTTCATGAGCGGTCGTATCGCTTACCATCAGGCGAACGGCTTGCTCGTCTTGCCATTCAATGCAATAAAAAAAAAAAAAAAAATAAACCTAAATAAGAATCGATTAATTAATATTAAATCAAATCAAATCAAATCAATTAATCATGATGCATTACATCTGGTTTCCCCAGCCATATAAACATATATACGTCCTTATACGTAAGTATAACATATTTTGGACCAATATATTTATCTCAGCATTACAATGGAGGAAAATGGATACTTATGCGTGGCCTTATTTACTATTCTTATTTGTTTTTTTTTTTTCTTATTAATTGCGTTGCAAATTATACACAAATGAATTTCTTTAGATGCTTTAGGAGCATTGATATTAATATATAATTTTAATTGTTGTTAATCTTATTGCCAACTTTTGTCTATAAAGAAATAGGGGTCGCAAAATGTGCGTCCAGTCTTAGTTGGACGGGGTTGTACCCTTAGAGTATTTATATATAGAGGGAGCGCTGTCATACATTCGCGTTTTGAAAAACGTAGATATTTTCTTGTTCGTAATGTTGGTAGCGCTCCTATATTAGTGAAAATTGACTAAATTACTTAGCAATAAATTGTTATAAATTCCTTTCAAAACCGAAATTATATTTAGCTATTATACTTTTAAAACGAGTTTGACTGATATTAAACAGCCCTAAACTGTTTATTTTTATTTATTTTTTCAATTAATTTATGCATGTTGCACAACCTGTACAAATATTAGCCAATAGGAGGGCAGAAAAAGGTGGCCCGGCACCACCATTTTTATCTACGTTTTTGAAGTACCAGCGCTCCCTCTATATATATATATACTCTAAGGTTGTACCTACCTAAAGAATATACGGCAAGATCTTCGATCAAATATACACTTGATTATAAGTAACGGCCTAAAAAACTGAAATTGAAATAAGAACACAAATAAGCGTGTCGTCTTATTTAATTTTAGTATGGTCCAAAGGAATAAGGTTTATTGTTACCTGAAGTTGATTATAACTTAGGACTTTTTGCTACATCTCGTAGTTCGAAATTCAAATGTTTTATTTTCGAAATTTAAATTCAAAGTAACCTCGGCCACTTTTGGCGGGTTATTTTGTTTCGGACCCTTTATCTTGTACATATTTGATCGAAGAGCATGATGGAAAAAATAGAAAATGTTTAATTTACGAGTATTTGGAGACAAGGTGCCATTTTAACTTTTTTAAATGATCGCTTCGGGTCAATGTAACCACCTATAAATTGTTAAATTTGGTGACATCAAATACACAAGTCGCTATTCTTATACAAATAATTTTAAGAAGTAATCTGTCCATACATAAAATAAATTGCTAACTGATCGATATCTGCATATAGAAGGTATTTGAAAATAACTGTTATGGGTTCTGTATGAACGTAATGTAGCCCAAACCAATTAATGTCAGTATTTTTGCCTGTCTGTGCGGTTGCATTCTAATCTCAAAAAGGTATTATCGGATTTGGATAAAATATGGTACGGAGATGGCTAAATACCCTGGATTAACACATAGGCCAAATAATATAATATGTGGTCCGAAATATGTGGTGTTCCTGTGGGTTCAGTAACCGATTCAGAGAGGATAGGATTAAATGCCTTGAGTCGGAACAGATCGGGATTGGAGAGGACAGAATAAGCAATATAAAGGACGGCAGTCACATTGAGTTTAATTGTAAATAATACAAATTGTTTAAAAAAAATGCACAATATTATACTTATTTTTTATTTACTGGTGATAGGTTTCTCATATGTTAGAGGCCGCCTGAGTAGGTACCATCGTATTGTCACAGCAGTGTAAATACACTCTTGTGTTTTTGATTTGGGGACATTGTAGCCAGAGTATCTACTGGACATATTAAGACTCAACATCTGAGACATATCTCAGGATGGCGAGCGCAGTGGAATGCCAAGCATTGCAATGCAATTAAAGGTGTTGTTTGGTTTCGCTACTGTTTAACAGCGGTCGTATCGCTTACCATCAGATAAATTATATGCCAGTTTTGCCATTCATTGAAATAAAAAATATATAACAATATATTACAAAGGACCGATAACACTTAATTTGCGCTAAGAAGAAGATATGTAAGAAGTGTAAGTGAGTGCTCTTGTGAGCGACGTTCTGGCAACAGCTGTGAGACGAGTTGAATATCGGAAGGATGTTCCTGATTGCGATATTTTATGATTTATATAAGTCTAGTAGCTGTCAGATGTGAAACCCTGAAATCAATATTAAAGTTGTTTTATATCTCCATTTGTATAATTAATATAATATTTTGAATACGAACACCCCTTGAGTTTCTTGCCAAAATACATACATACACATGTACAAATTGAATTATTTTTCACATTACATTACTTACATATTCAGATGTGGGCCCTCAATATATTCCAGTCAGATACAAGTTCGTTATAATTTCACGAAGTAAAATCCCAAAATATAATATCAAAATATATTTTGCGTAAAGAATGATTATTCATTTTAGTTTATCCAGATCCCTTGAAAAATGCAAATTCGGTAATTGTATTTTTTACACAATTCGCGCAGCTACAATGTAATTTTATTCTATACATAAATGACAAAGAGAAAGTAAAGTAGGTATAGCGTTTTCAATAACTGTCGTCAAAAGAAAATGAATTATTCATGGCTTATAAAAGTTTTACAAGGTGTCATTTGTTAACTTTTCAGACGCAGTGACAAAATTCTTTTGAACATCTTCTGAATTGAAGTTGCGCTATCGGCAACTTTTTCGATATATCATCGGATTTAATTTAATGGCAATCGTCCACACCTGTTATTCCGATTTTTGCTGATGTCTGAAGTTCATGCATAATAGAGAGAGAGCTGCGATATCGGGAACTGTCTGTGAAGGTGCCTTTTGTTCAAATAAAAGAAAGACCGAGCTTTTAGAAGCATTTGCGGCGCAATTGTTCTAGCGCGGCTAATGTGTTTCACTTAAGTTTTAAACAAGTTATTTCTTTACAAAAACTTATTTGTATTGCTTGCTTATTTTATTATTGCGGGTATTATTAACTGAGTTAAAGTTGTACGATAGGTCCGCCACTAGGCTCTGACTATGTTTGTAGCCTTGACAATTCTGTGAATGGCGGAGGCTGCGTATCAGTCGATTAGCTAGATCCTTGACTTGAGGCCTTGAAATGTATAATTCATTAGGAAGTGTGCATATGATTTTAAATATTATTTTGATTATTGCGGGCTAAGAAAATTATGACAGCAATTTGCAATTATAGATAAGTTATAAGTTTTTATAAAGAATGCATGGTGGCTTGTTGGAGACGGAGCAGACGTCAATATGTTCACGGTCGTCGCGGGTTAAAATCCCAGGGCATACCTTCGACCTTTGTTATGTGGGTCTTGATAGTCAATCATATATAATAATATATTTATGACAGTTTCTATGGTTTGTAAAGTCTGCCAACCCGCATTAGGCCAGCGTGGTCAAGCATATGGCCTAACCCCTCTCAATCATAATCTCGATGGTGGAGTTCGTGCCCTATGGGACATATATTGGGCTGATAGAGATACATAAATTGAAAAGTATAAGTTTTTTATAAATATACTGGTGGTAGGTCTCTCATATGTGAGAGGCCGCCTGGGTGGGTACCACCGCATTGTCTATTTCTCACATCAAACAGCAGTGTAGAAGCACTGTTGTGTTTTGTATTGAAAGAAATTGTAGCCAGAGTAACTACTGGAGATATTGAGACTTAACATCTTATGTCTCAGAATGGCGAGCGCAGTGGAATGCCAAACATTACTTTGTGATTCGAGGTGTTGTTTGGTTCTGCTACTGTTTATGAGCTGTCGTATCGCTTACCATCAGGCGAACGGCAAGCTCCTCTCGCCATTAATTGGAATAAAAAAATATATATAAGTGTGCAAAAAATGATTTCAATTGATTTTATCGTTATTTTATGTCAGACAACTTGCAACAAATAAGTTTATTATTGAGACTTAAATAAATGTGAGGAGTTTCTTCGGATTGTTGACAACAACTCTGAAATGCGTACTCTTCAATTTGTATGTGACAAAATATAACAAAACAACAACGACCCAAGATAGCGTTCTGCAGCTTGAGATAAACAAAATCGGCTGAAAATATTTGTTGAAGTCTCAAGAAGTGCAAAACGCTGTCAGAGTTTGGCCGTGTTTGACCTGAGTCCTGACAAATAAATTCGGTAGACAATACACGCCAATGAATAAAGTTGGGTTGCTAACGAACTTAGCTCCAGAATTTCCATTTAGAAGTGTTCATGTTTTATCGAAGGTACACAAGTTATTTTGGCTTTGCGGCCGTGCCAGATTACTTCACTTAATAAACTCACATATATTGACAAATATGGAAATAGTGTTACTTCCGATAGCGGAAATCCTCTTGTGATAATCTAAACCACGTCTTGCCCGCTCCCAGATCCCATCCAATTGGCAAAAAGATCTTTATTGGCTCAAGCCGGATAGCAATTCGGGATCAATCAAGTGGACTACCGGAGTGATTGTTACCCGCCATCCACATCGGTGTGATTACACGATTTGATGTATTACCGCAATATTATTTACACTTCCGACATGATCCATTATGTTATTATCGTGGTGTATTGAGTGCTGAACTGTTTACAAATTAATGATAGCTCTGAATACTATCAGTATGCATTAATAATATGAATTACGCGTCTTGTGTGCACAAGAGAAAGTTGACACTTTAATTACCTGAAATGTTTTAGAGTTTTGAATTTGGAACGCGAATTGAAAGGGACTCGATATTGATAGTCTGCACGGGTCGAATGTGAAAGTAAACTAATAAAAAATATTAATTAGAGATAGAATGAGGAAGTTTCAAGGAGCAAAAGTCAATATTGGTGCGGTAGTTTGTGCCCAGTTACGGGGGCGTGTCTACCGGCGCTTCGCGGTCGACACACGGTTAGTGTGTTCGAAGAACATGTCGCATAATATGCATAATTAATTTTATTTTATTACAATAATTATATTTGTTTAAGCTTTTTATATTCGTCCCGTAAAAAAAACTATTAATTTGTTCTACGGAATAAATAAAATTTTTTCGTAAGTTACCCATGAAAATAAAGTGTACGTATATTTTATTTATGAATGCCTTACTTAGAAAAATTTACAAAGAAGTTTACTAACTGGTACACCGGACCGTACTAGGTTTCACTTAAAAATACTTTTTTGAAGCAAAAACTGTTTCATTAGTTTTCGATAATATAAAACCTAAACAGGGCATACGAGTAGCTAATTTTCGCTAATCGAGTAGTCTGTATGTCCAGCGTTGTCAGTGGGCAGCATTCCAGCAAACCTGCAGTCCACGACGTGCAATTCATTCTAGTTTAAAATGGGTTACTCCATTTCTCGCTGACTATGCGGCTCCGTGACAACTGCTGCCCCTGGTCCTAGGTTTGTTTTTGCTAAAGATATCGACGCGGTTTCACCATTTTGTGTGCAAGTAAATCCACGTGTGTTCATTTGTTGCATAATAAGAATTTTGGTAATACATATATTTGTTATGAATTGTGTTTTAGGGCGACTTGTTTCATACGGGCTATGTTAATTTATTGTATTATACTATGAGATTATTCATTGTAATTTTTTGGTACATTCGTACGCGTGTGAATAGTGTACGCCACACGTAATGTTAGAAAACCTATATTTCCTTTGCAAAATAGATAAGTTACCGGTGTTTCGAATTCGCTCTGGGAATGCCCGATTTCGCGCAAGATGGTATAAACGTGTCGATTGACAAGAGGCTATCACCTTAGCCCCCGTAGCGCAGTTGGTTAGACGGCTGTGAAAAGAGAGGTTATGAGTTCTATTCGCGCATTGAGACAAATATTTGCGTGAACCACAAGCGTTTGTTTCGAGTCTGGGTTTTTGTGACGCAGAAAAGTCTAACGTAATTCCTGATACCCACTACACAGGCCTCGATCTTAGTGTGGGGTCAGGACAATTTTATCGAGGCAATATAAAAGAGATTAAGAATTAATATGCAGTATATTCGTAGTAATTCTTAGACACAATTATTTGGAGAAGAAAACATAGTGATAAAACAAGTCATTTTCGGATGAAAATTTGATACACACTTGTATCATATTAGATACGCAAAAGAATAAAAAAGAACATAATTTGAGCTGTCAGTAAAACAATGCCTTGCTGCCCCGAACTATACTCCTCTTCACTCAGATGATACAAATCTGACTGATTGCAGCTTATATAAATAGAATATATATACTTAAATTTCTATACTCAAACATAATAAATAATATTTATATTATTACAATATATGGCGTGACGAGTCATGAACAGTAGCAGAACCAACCAAAACCTTGAATTACAAAACAATGCTTGGTATTCCACTGCGCTCGCCATCCTAAGACATAAGAATCTAAGTCTTAACATGTCCAGGATTTACTCTGGCTACAATGTCCCTCAATCCGTAACACAGCAGTGCATTTACACTTACCACACTAGTACTCACCAGGCGTCTCACATACTTACCACCACAAAATACATATATAAGTGTACATTAATACATATACACATATAAGTGTTGAAGATGGGGAAACGTCGAGCGTAGGTGTCGACTCGGTCTATAAATCTCGTGCCTCGGTGTGTAACCGGCGCGCGGTGCGAAGTGGGCGGTAGCGAACACGGAATAAAGAAGATGGACATCCGGATCCACGCTCATGAGTATACACCGCCCTGTATATTTATTGTATTTTTTATAAAGTAATAGTGGGAAATTCACTCTAGTGATCAATGTAGAGTATCGCTGAATCAACCTGTATACAGGGTCAAGACTGCTACCCAAAACGAAGCCGGGTCGTAGTTTTAGTGACTACAAATATAATGCAACTAAAAATTGGCTAGAAAACGCGTTATTTGGGATGTTTGAAATGTCATCATGTTAGGGTGGTAATCCATAGTTTTCGCTATATATATATTAACCCCAGCGTACCATATCAATTTCATCAATTCATTTTAGAAAAAGCTATGGATTTATCACCCAAATACCGCGATAGGAAAAACAAATACAGATAAAATTGCGTCGCTTTTTTTTTGCAAAAATATACGTTGTATTGTGTCTGACGTCACTAAAACTATCACCCGACTTCGATTTCGGTCTCAACATACCCTATATATCAGGTTTTAAGCTAGCTGGCAAAATTTTGTCCACTGATCAGGTATTTGTCAACGGTGGAAATTCTTTATCGACTGCACTGACCATTATGTGTGTTGTTGATATTTTATCGTGGCAGTTTAAAAACGTTCTTTTTTAAAACAAAGGCTAACAGCATATTATTTTTACCTTACCTTACTTTTACTAAAGATATTTCTGTGGCAGAAGATGATAAAGAAGAAGAATATATAATTTATTTGCACCATCCTAATTTCTGAAAACTCTACTAAAGAGCGGTTATTTTCAAAGGTACTTTGGACCAATAAATTAAGTGAAAAATATTTAAGAATGACATTAATAACGTCAATTACGTAAACTTCTTCGCTCTGGGAATGTCTCGAGGAGACGGTCTGAATTGTTCGCAGTCAAAGAAAAAACTTCTCGCTAGATTTAAATATCTCTAGAGCATTTAGCTTGAAACATTTGAGTTCATGTCAGACTGAGTTGCCTCCACGTCTTGGAGTCTACAAAAACGTTCCACAGATAATAAGTACGTACAAGTTAAACGTGCTGTGTTCGCTGATTTATTGCTTTACTGCTATCGACCACTTCTTACGTATTATTGTGGGAGAAAATCTGGTTTAAATACATACGCTCTCGGGATTTATCGCTTGAGGAAATTGCAGCGTTAAGCAGGTGTTTGTTTATACTGGCCATTTATATCTTTATCACGCGATATGTGGATGATACTTTATACCTAGTCAGGTCATAAAATCTGTCACATGTTTAATATAAAATAATTGAAACAAGTTTATTCATTATGTAACCATTTATATACCAAAATGAACTTAACAAAACATAGATTCTTATAACACTAAAGTTTATTCAAAATGACCTCCGTGATTTTGAATACAGGCCTTCAATCTGCGCGGCCAGTTGTCTATCGCAGCACGAACGAGGTCCATGTCAATATCGGCGGCTGCCTTAATCAAGGATGTCTTGAGTGACTCCAAATTGGGATGAGGCTTTGAGCACGCCTTTTCCTCCAAGTGTTGCCATATCTTGTAATCTAACGGATTCAAATCTGGACTGGAGGAGGGCCAGTCTTCGTGCCGGATGAAGTCGATTTCACGCGCCGCCAGCCAGTCTTGTGTGCTCTTCGCTCTATGAGCAGGTGCCGAATCTTGTTGGAATACCCAGTGCCTGTTATTGAACATGGTGTGAGAAACAGGTTCCACAAGGTTCGTCAGGACTGTATTTTGATACACAACTGCATTCGTTTTTACACCTTTCTCACAAAAATGTACCTCTGTTAAGCCCCAATAAGAAACTCCCAACCATACCATGAGCGAGGATGGAAAATGACCTCGTTGGACACGCGGAATACGGTTGCTCGCTTCTTCACTACTGTGTGCGTACACCTTATCATTTTGTTTGTAGTAGCTCTCTTCTACGGTAAAATTTTTTTCATCTGAAAAATAATTTCCCGATATTTTTTTCCCGCGTACCGCTTCAACAAAGCGCGGCATCTCTTCAGTCTCAGGTCCATTAGACGAGCATTCAAACGATGTCCTGTTTTACTTCGATATGCCCGAAGACCTAAGTCTTCATTTAACACCCTTTTCACCGTGGTTCTGCTTAACCCCATCTGAAGGGCCAACAGTTTCTGCTTACGTTTGGGATTTCTTTGAATTCGCGCCCTCACAGCTTTTATCACTGCTGGAGTCCTAACAGACCGAGGGCGACCATTTCTTGACCTGTCATCTACACAAGAGTCTTCATGGTATAGTCTGATGGTACGATAAACGAATCTTTTGGTTATATTCAAATTTTTCAGTATGTCAAAAATTTGAATTGGCGCGTAACCGCAACGATGCAACGCAATAACTGCAACACGGTCTTCTTTAAGCGTCCACTCCATATTTAAAAATGAGTAAAATTCTAAAAAGTATACATATTTATTTTCATGAACAATTCGAAATTTGAATTCAATAAACTTTTTAGTTTTTTTTACTCTCCCTCCGCGCCTCCGGCTTTTATATACACTCTAGGGGTGGTAACCAAAAGTCTACGTGAAGTCGGGGTGCCCTAAGTCGGTTTTGAGACAAAGTCGACCTATTTTTCCCACAAAGTGGGTACACTAACTACCATCGGAACATGATTTCCAAGTTGTTTAAAAAACAAATAAAACAACAAACATGATATAAAGTTCATTTATTGAAACTAAAATGTATCACATAATTTCACGGAAATTATACACCACCTTTTAATAAGAGTGGTATTGTTTTAATCAGGGACTCAATCCCTACCACCTGTGATCACTTTCGCCGCTCTCTTCGTGGCCAAATAAACTAAAGTCTAAACTAAAGTTAGGTTACATTAATTGGTTTTTCTCGGGAATGGTGCGTCACCTTTTCATGGGAGTGGTACCAGGGCACATGGGACACCTTCCCCCTCCCCCCACTCCCTCCCAACCCTGATATCTTGGACAGATACACTAAAGTCCATCCGAAATTTCTTTTGAAGATTATGTACGGTTAGACGAGCGTGTTATTTGTGTGAGAGCATGCTTTCGATGGTAAGCGATACGAAGGCTCATGTACAGCTTGCTTGCTACCACATCATGGGTCGAAACACATCAGGTGAAACGTGTGTATCCTGATTGCAACTCTGCCTTCCATTTCTGGGAAACAGACGTAAGTCTATGTATGTAAGTTTTTATAAGAGCCTATCGCCATGTCGAGCATATTTCCTCGGGCAACTAACTACAATTTTGTCCTCTATATGTGAAATTCAGAACCATCGAGAATTCGTACTGACCAACAAAGGAAATTTCTTAAATATGTATTGTCACTGCATTATATGGAATAAACAACTCGAATAATGCATTTATGCTAAAACGTTGCACTAATTTCGAAATGAGCGTATTTTATGAAAACTATAACTATAGTCCATTTGAATGCATTAGCATGAGTCAGGCACTATTGTTTGTTGAAAATCATTTGATTTGCCTCGTATGTTTATTCATTAGGCTTTAATATAATTTGCCAATAACTGATTAGCTAAGGCCTATAGGATTTAGCTGTTAAAAGCAGTTGGATTAATAATATCTAGTTGATTATCTGGGGGCACGGCAGTGCCCCCTCCAAGTCGAGCTAAAAAGCGGCACAGCCGTACTATCCTTTTCTCGAAGCAATTCAGACCATTTTCAACCCCCCATAACTTCGTTGTGGTTATAGCAAGAAGCCTGAATTTTCAGTTACTAAGCAGGCATTGTGTAAAGAAGGTATATTTAAAATTTCATTCAATTTGTTCTAGTAGTTTAAGAATTATAACTTGTCAAACTTTCGCAATTTTGTCACTCACTGACTGACTGACCGATCATCAAAAGTCTAAGGCACTTCTAGCAGACATAGAACCTTCAAATTTAGAATATAATAAGTGTTTAGTGTCTAAAGTAAGGAAAAATTCAAACATTTCATAATTTCTGTCTAGTTTTCTAGATACACCAACTGCGTGAATAACTTTGTAATCTCATATAAATGTATGGGATTACAAAGATACATTTGCAGTTAATGATTCGTTGTACCCGTATATAATGGAATAATAGTTGTAGATTGGTATCTATATATATGATATATGAGGCATAACAGGAGGGGGGTATGAAGAGGCAAAGGGTGTATTCAGCCCATTAAACTGTACAACATTCCTCTAGAAAAACATGACAAAGATAACCTTGCAAATAAATAGACTAAATAGCTCGAAAATAATGAAACAAAGAACACTAATAATCAAATCCGCTATATTTATGATAAATTGATACCTACAAAAATAAGAAAAAACCATAAGATAGAGGCTTTAAGAAAAATCATTATATATATTCTAGAAAAAAAAAGTACCGAAAAGGAATAAAGTAGGACTCTACAAAAAGACGTGAGATCCCATTAAAACATCCTGTAAAAAAATTCCAAGTCTCGCAGCTCAGTTTTTCTACCGCAAAAAGTTGTGAGATCCATGAAATACCAAGCCGATTAATAGCATTATGCATAAATTGTACGATACATTATGTTTTCATGCGATGGCCAAGTCGATCTATTTATTTACAACGTAAAGAATTTTTAATATTGATATGATAATAACTTACGTAATAACTTTATACAGAACGTCCCTTAATCAAGGACTAAATAAATTAATCGACTTGGTATTTCATGGATCTCACAACTTTTTGCGGTAGAAAAACTGAGCTGCGAGACTTGGAATTTTTTTACAGGATGTTTTAATGGGATTTAAGTATAACATTTACTTATTTACTCCCAGATTCCTTTTATTATTAGATATTTTTTATAAATTAATAATATTAGTAAACGAACGTACTATTGAGGATGCCTAAAGGTGGCCTCGGGCACCAGGATAGCGTCTAAGAATGTATGAATGAATATTAATAAAAGAAAAGTCGTAGCTATATTTGTTATTTATTTTCAACACTTTAATGTGTATAGGTAAATGGATTTAATGCCTGAGGTATTTTCTACCACTCGAACCTAGATAAATACTTAATTTATCCGGTTCGTTTTTTTACTGAGCTATTTTTATATACTTACTCTTATTGCTTATGTATCCTTCAAAATAAATACATACACTCAACAATCCCATACACAGTGTCCCATTAGATTATATTGTTGAAAGAAAAATACACCTTTGGTGTCGGTATAAAAAAGCTTAAGACTTATCGTTCGGACGATACGAACTCGAAACAAATATTTGTTGATCGCACAAACATTTATATTGGTTCAGCGATCAAACCATCGGATTCTCAAAACACGACAAAAGAGTATATTTATGCACGGTGAAATTTCAAAACATTTTAAAAATTTAGGTCTCATATGTGGGAGGGCGCCTGGGTACCGCAATGTCTATTTCTCCCGCCAAACAGCAGTGTGGATGGGCTGTTGTGTTTCGGTTTCAAGGATATTGTAGCCAGAGTGAGACTGGACATATTGAGACTTAACATCTTATGTCTCAGGATGGCGAGCGCAGTAGAATGCCCAGCATTGTTTTGTAATTATTTTCTGCCACTGTCCATGAGTGGTGGTATCGCTTACCATCAGACGAACGGCATGCTCGTCTCACCATTCAGTGCAATAACATAAAATCTACTATTATATCTTTTCATATACCATGTTTAAACACACAAGCGATATTATATTGCGTCGGAAACATCCAATGTGGCGTAGTAGGGTTGTGTCCAAGATTTTATTTGAGCAGTAAGTAATCATTCCTTAAAAGCATCGTTTATAAAAACAAACGATTTTGAAAACAGCATCCAAATTGAATGTAAAATCACTGAGATATTAATACATTTAATCGTTTGGTGGGGACACTCGTTGTCTCTTTCGCACGCGTGCACCTTATGGAAGATGACGTCACGCCGTGCATGTTGCATCCTTTTCTATCACTCCTACCACCAACTTTTATATATTTGTAACTTGCTTATGACTTAACGGATTTTAAAAAATATTTCTGATTATGATTATGCGTAACGTAGCCTTCCGTTATAAACAAAAATAAAAATGTATGAAACTAGCCTGTTGTACTACGGTAAGGTTACAACGCTGAGCTCTCGGGTTCGAATCCCGGGTATTACTCGTTTTCATTATCAGCCCAGAGTCAAGAATTTGTACCCGATATGGCGATAGGCTCGACCCCTATTACATCGTGTAGTACATCTAGTAGCAGCTCTGCCTTCCCCATCTAGGAAAAGGCATGATGAGTATTGTTGGAAATATTTAACTGCAGATGCAAATAATTTTGCTTCACATTGTTTATTGTTTTGAGTATAATACCCACAATCTTTAATAATACAATGCAACTATCCTACCGGTCAGCTACTCATCGTTTTGCATTTTATGCTGACGGAAATAACTTAAGTACCAAGACAAGGGTTGTTTTAAATCACTGGATAAAGCCTTGTTACTTAACATGGGCTTGTCGCATAAGATTTATCAACATACCCATCTTTCTTTACGATTTTCACACTGACAATATTCCCCCAACTCAATACTTAAAAGAATATGCAAAATCCTTTCCCCAATCTCCACATTTCTTATTTCCAACTCGTAAATCTTTTTATATGTTTTTACCGATTTCAAATCCTGTTTATTTCGTCATAAAACGTTTAATTCACGTTGAATATAATTTATGTGTGTTTTATGCATTTCTATATATTTATTAACACATGGTGAAGACTTACTACCCTATTCATAAAGAGTTTTAAAATGTAATTAACTTATCGAATATTTTGTCCCTTTCCAACGATTTTTGAATTCAGTTTGAGTGAATAAGACAAATATTTGATAACTAAAATAGTTTTTAAAACTATGAATAAGGCGGTTAAGGTTTTAGACAAATATTTGTAGTAAACAAAATTACAGTCTCAAGATCAATTTGTCGTGTAATAATTTAGATGAATATAGATAAGTATCCTTTATATTTTATGGAGTTCTTTGTAGACTGATATGTAGGAATATATCACTTGATTGCCAGACAAAAAAATGAGTGTCAACATTTATTTTTTTATTATATGAAACCTAGTTAGTATTCAACAAGGGCTATGCTGTAATTGATTAAATGCACAACTGGACAATTTGTTAAAAAATGTGGCTAGTTGAACTGGATTTTCAATTTGATATATATTCCCCCTATTTAAATTCAAGCCCCATTAAACACAGCGCATCGTGCATCCGTTAACAATATTTCAACCACTCTATTGAGTTACTAAGAATTTAAATATCAAAGCGGTGTTTTTATTGCAAGTTTAAAATTGTATGAATTCAGTTTACAGACTTATTAAGTAAAAAAAAAACGATACAATAAGATTTGTAAAAAAACAGCCAACGTTCGTTTATATTTAGATATCTCAAGTCGGCGATATTGAAAGGATTAAATGAATAATTCAGCGCCAAAAGTCGCGAGCGCCTTCCCGACTCGCCTCATTCTTGCCGGTTCTCCGTCAAAGTATCATTAAAATGCACATATTTTAGATTATTTTTTTCACTCAACGGGAATGGAAACAACATATTGTAATAAATCAAAATTTTTCACAATAAAGTTATTCTTTCTTCAGAATCATCGCGCGCGTAAAGTGGTAAGTCTTGCATGCCATTTGCGATTGTATAATGTGCTATCGGTTGATTAATTGAGTTGTATTCGACAGTCAACTATAAAGTTCTGAGCACTGAGTAGTGTACAATCAAGCATAGTCAGAGCCTGTATGATCGATTCGCGTGGAGTGTTAACTTACAAGCGCATTTGGAAGTGGAACTTTCCGTGGCAAACTATTAATTACCAAGAGCCCTATATGCAGTGGCTAATAATAATCCCGGTGTAATCCGCGGAATATTGCGGCCGATAGTGTCAAGAGTGTCCGTTCTAAGCCGAGTTACGACACTGTAATCCCCGGGGAGTTTATCTCACTCGACCCTTTACGGGATTAACATAAACTTATTCGACAATTTGTCTTTATTTATCTTTATATGCGTTGTTCTAACTGGCAAGTATCAATAGCTTTTGCATTTTCGCTTGGGTATAATTAGACAGAATTTATGTAATAATAAGCTTATTTAATAAAAGAAAAATACATAGGTTGACAAAAAAACTACTAAGGTCATTTGTTACACGTCAAAAGTATATCTATTTGCACACAAATATTTTTTAATCCCTGGCTCTCAAACTAGAAAGAACCTGCGTCTTGAGAGTCGTTATACATTAATTAAGTATACGTGAATATTTTCTCACCTGTATACTTGAAGGGCTAGACAGAGACGAAAGATTCTGTGCCACATTTATGTCTCGTGTGTGATTTCCTATCTCGGTCATGATAATATGATGTTTCTCTAAGTAGAGCTTAGGATTGAATCTGGATGTAAATATGTAGCCCACATTCACATAAAGTTTACATTCAAATTCGATTTATTCAATCATAGTATTGAGTAAATATGAAATACATTGTCAAATGATTTAATTTAGGAATATAGTGTGATTATCTTATGTTATCTGTATATCTTATATCAATAAAATAAAGTATAAATATATGCTGTCGTCCATATAATTAACGTGTTCTAATATGTATGCGAACGTAGCATGATCACTGCAGTGACGTATACGTTATGACGTAGCATCTGTCGTGATCGTGACTCGTAGCAATTCGTAGCGGCGTAACGTAGCGTATTACGTCATTAAACTGTAGTAGAATGTAAATTGCTTAACTTCCACATCGCAGAATTCCCTATTTGCACAACACTAAGTAGTTATGCGTTTCGTAGCATAATTGGAAATGTGACGAAATGATACGAATGAACGACGCGATTCATTGCCAGAGTAATGGCTTTAATTACTCATATGCTATACAATACAATTAAGCGCCAATCCCTCGGCATTCTTGTATATGAAAACAAACGTGAAGCCATAACGAGTAATAAGCTTTGATCAAATATATACTACATAGAGGGTCCGGAACAAACCACGCCAAAAGTTGTCGAGGTTGCTTACACTCATACATTTGAATTTCGAACTACGAGATGTAGCAAAAAGTCTTAAATTATAATCAATCTCAACAATAAACATTATTCCTTTTAATTATGATTCATTATTTTGGACCACACTTAAATCAAATAAGAACTCACGCTCATTTGTGCTCTTATTTCTTTTGTTTTTTTTTTAGATCTAAGGTCATATGTCAGGGCCTTAATTACGATTGTTTTAAGGAATCGTCGGTGGAGACGTTTGGGCGACGTGACGTCATTATTATCTTAGATGATGTATTATGAGGTGGTTTGCGGTGCGAGCTCATTGTGCGATAAGCTATCGACGGAGCTAATGGTTCGTCGCAAACGAACTCGCTGCTGTCAGCGCACCATATATTTGTACGTTCACGTGAATAGAATCAGAATGGTGACAATGGGAAAACTTCTTGTGATGCCCGCTGATGCTCTTCCGTAGAATTATCTTGGTAATTAATTGTTGGTATGAGGAAGAAATTATTGCTTGGTTTGATTTATCGACGTGTTAATGTAATGTAAGGTCGCAGCTAGTTAATTATATTATAAATATTTTGTGTAGATATTAAATGCATAGATAATCTCATGCCTATTTCCCAGAAGGGGTAGGCAGATGTGCCAGGACACACAAATCTCGCCTTGTATATTCCATCCGACGCTGTGATATGTGGCGAGTCTATCACAATATCGGGCACAAATTCCTGACTCTGGGCTGATTGCTCATTGTCCAGACCTCAGTTTTGTAACCGTACCCTAGTACAACTAAGCCACCGAGGCAGTCATATAGATATTAAGCTTTCAAATTTCAGTCCATACGGACAACATACGACCTACACACGTTGCAGGAACTAGGACTAGTTAGATGCAGGGTGCTGTAAAATCCTTGAGAAAGACCTGGGGGATGACGAAATGTTGGGAAGATACACGAAACTAAAAACAAATTCAGTTTTCAAACGATGGTGAAAAGAAAGTGTCAAATTTCTGGTATTATACGGAATGGAGGAACGAAATTGTAACTGCTTGATGCTCAGTGATGATCATCGGATTGTCAATAAAACTTAACACAAATTGGACACGGTATTCTGACCTTAAATCCTATGACAATTTCCTATTCATATAAATTTTCGTTCGACTTTTTTCGCGATTTTGAACCAGTTAAATTACTTAAAGTCAACTTATTCAAAGAGCCAATAACCCCTTACCAGAAGTCAACTTTTAAATTTCATCACAAAGAAACATAGAAACTGAATTCAAAGCGAAGTTTGAATGGAAGTTTGTGGGCTAAGATTTTTTCATTGTTCCTTGTATACAAAGTTTATACTGTGACTTATAAACGCGGGGCTCAGTTACTTTGTCGCGTTGCTTTACTGTGGATTTAAAGACTTAACACGTACCCCAGAGTCTACAATGTTCTGTGGCATGTCGCCATAAACTTTTCTTGCGGTTTAATTCAAGGCAATATTCTTTTAACCTATGTCGGAACGATTCTGCTTTGTTTATTTGATGTCTTTTATATGGAATAGTTGAGGTGTGGGATGGAATGTGGAATAAACGAGCGGTGTCGCGCTGTCTATGATAAACGATACCATGCGTTCGGAGTTTTTGTTGGGTGGAAAAAGCAAATTGAAAATATACTATTTAAACTTACTTGTAGAGGCATACAACATTTTTTGTTTTAAACAAAAATTTTAAGGAATGCAACATTTTTGCAAAAATATATTTTCGGCAAAAAACCATTAGCTTTATTGAATAAAAATGTGAGTATTACTAGTACAATGGCCTGAGAAGCCTCCGTAGTCTAATGGTAAGAAATGGTAGGTGTAAACCATGCAGTTGTATGCGACGTTAAATTATTTGTGCATTGCAGTTTTATGGACACTGTTATTTCTCATGTTCTCCCCACCCCCCTTTTCTCTCTCTCTCTCTCTCTCTCTCTCTCTCTTTAAAGATAGGAAGTCCACAACTGTAAATAGAATATTCATACTGAACTGTTGGAAGTGGCGTGCATCCAGTGACTTTCAACTTCAAACTATCATAATTCTCACTTCTAATCTATTGTAATGATTAATTAAATGACAAAATTAAAAAGTAAATAAATAATGATAGAAAAATACATATAATATTAGTATTTTGTGTGAGTTTTCAGTTTTATAAAATGTCTCAACAGTTGTCGTAGGCAGGAATCTAAGTCCGGTAAGGCAATAAAGTTGTCCCTCATCACATTTTGGAACGAAGATTATCTCGGCGAACTTAGGGTGTTACTAGTGGCACCTCCGCGAAGAGGTAATCCTTTGGATATAGCCTGTAAATGTATGTAAAAACGCATTAAGATCAACAAAAATCACAAACAACCTCCGTGGCGCAGTTGGTAAGACGCTGGCTGTGAAACGAGGGGCCTCGGATTCGATCCTCGCACCGAAACAAATATTTGTATGATCCAAAGGTATTTGTTATTTGTGAGACTGAAATGTCTCATAGTTCCTAAAACCCACGACACATGACTTGATCTTAGTGTGGGGTCACATACATAGCGCTGAGGCTATGTATGTGACTGTTGGGTATATATATATATATATATATATATATATATATATATATATATATATATATATTTAATTATATTCCGATTTAATATTACTTCGAATTTTACTGTACGGTATAGGCTAATTGAATTACTTGGCCACGGATGATCTGATATCTGTACTTGCGTACATCCATCCAATTACTCGACACGGGCTGCGTGTTTCAAGCGATTGGTTTCGCTGTGCCGACTGCGTGTATTGTAAATCATATAAATGTATTTACCACGCAGCTATTATTATATTCATTCATTTATTAACAGCCTTGACAAAATCACGTGATCTTTTATTTAACGTTTTGACCCCGCCTTCATCATGTGTATCTTTAGTACATATAAATAAGTCTTGCAATTTTTCGAATATTATCTTTAAATACGGGTATAAAGTATAATTTCGTGATTTTTACCACCCCCCATTCAAGTCTTACGTGATTAATGGACGGCCCCTAAGCTTGTTTCACACACATACTGACACAACAGACCCCAGATTGATATTCATTGTCAGCCTCCTTGGCGTAGTTGGTTAGACACCGGCTGTGAAATCAGAAGCCGTGGTTTCGGTCTCCGCACCAAGGCAATTTTTTGTGAGGTCAACAATTATTTCTCTCGGGTGTGAGTGTTTGTGACGCCGAAAAGTCTCTTGTAGTTTCTGATACTCAGGACACAAGACTTAATTGATCATGTAGGGTCAGGAATATGTATGTGACTGTTGGGTGTATTTATTATTTATTTATTTTATAAGCAAGCATATACAAGGTTTTTTTGTATAACACCAGCGATCTCGCTGGACTAGATAGCTAACATCATAAACAACAACGGTTGTTAACAATGATTTTATCATATTTTTATTGTACTGTAATGACATTTATACGTCTATGTTTCATTCATAAATGAAAGGACAATGTACTTTTACGCGCGCATTCGAAGCTAATAATAATGACATTTTTTTCGTCAGATAGTTACCTAGTTATTATCAATTGCTCGCGGAGTTTGTAGGCAGTATACATCTACACTTAGTCCAAAATCCCTTAATACTTTACCAGGCTTAGGGCTGGCTACATGAGACTCAAATGAATCGTATGTAGGTATGTATATTAGGTATCTAGAGGAAACCACAACCTATAAGCATCCTCAACATTTCCATGTATTTGATATTAGAATACTGATTCGTTACTATAATAGAATTGGAGCGTAAGTGCAATCTATTCAATACATCGATCGATACGATGAGGAAAGATCATGGCGTATACCGCAAATGCGGGCGACGCGTGCGCATCAAACTTCAAAGCCGCCGCCGCGCCGCGACGCGATGCGACGCGACGGTTGGATTAGGTAAAAAAAAACCCGCGATTATAAATCATAAATATTAAAAGTGATAGAGCCCTGCATCGCCTTGCCTCACAGCTCGCGACTAGCACGGGTTTTATTTCCGATTCTGGTGGTGAGAATAGAGTTTCTAACATTCAAATAGACTAAATTAATATTTATTTTTGTATGAAAATCAAATTTAAAAATTTACCAGCCTAGAACAAACGATGTCGTTAATTAAGTAAGTAGTCCTTCGTGCTGGCTGATCTTCTACGAATAACCTTGAATATGATCTTGCATACCACGCGTTTCTTTCCTCGTAGAGATTAATAAAGTATCCATTACAAAGCGGCGTTAAAGGTTTTTGTCATGAATAGTGATTCGAACTCGTACTACGCCCACGTTGTTATACAACCTTAATCGTAAACCCCACTCAATCATAGTGGCCCGAGTATCGCGTGGGAGGTATAGGTACGTGAAATGCTATATTTTTATCTTGTTATCGACCTTGGAGCTGGCCGCAAACGAACCTGGGCAAGTATACAACATTAGAGCGATGACTTACTTACTTTCTTATAAAATCATTTCTTGGAGTCCCAATAACAACTTTTTATTTATGTGAAAAAAGGTTCGCCAACAGTATAATGTAATATATCATTTAAATTAAGTTATATACAATATGTTAATATTTAAATGTATATGCCCATTATAGGCATACACAGCTATCGCCAAAATAAACAAAAATTAAAAGTAATTTGGTGGTAATAATTTGATGTAAGTAATTTGGTGGTGGTAATATGCATAACAATGAGAAATAAATTAAGTAAAACTACAATATACTTTTTGGAGATCATTGTATTGAAATTTAAGTAAGTAAGAATATAAGTAAAGAAGAAGAGATCCAATATCTGTCTGAGAGATTACTCGATACAATTACTAGCATTTTCGATATAAGATATATATTGTATAGGTTGAACCCGAAAAACGATAAATAAAGCTCTACAATCGTATACGTAATCTCAGCGGATGCAAATATACCACGCGCTAATACCTAACTTATTTAACTCCTAAACACACCTAATCAGGTATAGTTTAACAATACTAAAAGAACGTGATGTATTACTAAACCCAAAGGATTTTCTCATAAGAGCACTGTGAGTCCGTAGCGCGGACCCTCATCCGGGCAAGACGACAGTTGAGTTGTCAATTTGCGTTTAGCGCCTTCCCGTTTGCGTTGATTTATGTGGGTAAATCGATTGAACCTTTGTTTCCCAGTATTCCCCTGACTATGAAAAACAAGACGTCAATATATTCCCAGCAAAAATGCCGTTTAATATGGATTTCCAATTTTTCGTTCGGTGCCGTTGGAGTGTTACTTTATTCGCATTTATGGCGAGACTGCGGTTCTACCCGGGTTGGTTTGTGTGCAATTTATTTTTTAAAGTTTCCTCTTATGTTTGTCACATAGTCTGTTCTCGCGCTGCTTCCACCGTCTACATATATACATTATTATATCAGCCTATATACGTCCCACTGCAGGGCACGGGCCTTTATAATACTGGATATAGGTCTGATCCAAAACATTTTGTCAAGACCTACATCGGAGCTGGCACTAAATTTCTGTCGCTTAATTACAACCTATCAGCAGTGATCCGCGATTTTGAATTGTTTAGTACAAAGATTAAAGATAGATATGGTAAAAAGTTATGATAGGGTTGACATGTCTATATGGATAAAAAGGCTCAATTCTTTTTTTAATAAAAAAAAAATCATAATAATGAAGAGTACGATTGAGTTTGGTTCGGAAATATTGTTCACCACGTTGGCCTAGGCTCTCTGGCGGACTTTATATACCATAGAAATTCTTTAAAATATTGTTATGGTATGCAAGGTTTCCTCACGATGGTTTCCTTCACCGTCAAAGTGCGTGGTGATTGACTGTCAGTACACATGACTCCGAAAAGTCAGAGGCGTGCCCCGGGATTTGAACCCGCAACCACAGTGAACATGTTGGTAGTCGCGTCTAGTCCATTCACCAAGAGGCTACCATGCACTTTTATCGAGACTAATATAAAATATGTATTTATCGAAACATACATTTTCCCATAATCTTTATCATTCGTGGATTCACAATGCAATGCAATAAATGAAAAAATACATGTAAACAAGTAATATAATTAGAAAATAAAGGTATACGTATGTATATTCAGCTTATACAGAAGTATTTGAATTGGGAGGCTATAAGGAAAATATGTTATTTTCCTAATTCTTTTATCGCAAAAGTTATTTTGATGCCGTTTAAGGTAACACAAAGTAGAGAGGAGAATAAACGCATTTATAGATCAAAACTAATAAACGTTTGTATAACATCAAATAACGCAAAAGTTGAAGATATAGGGTGTAATATGAAAAAGGTAATCTTTTTGACATGATGGTTAGTATGTTTTTTAGTAAGGGCTTAGACAAATAAAGGCAATTAGTAAAATTATTAACACTAATGGCTTTCGATGTTCTAATGGATAAACCTATTGAATATCTGCCCAGGTGAATCATAGGTACTAGGCACTTAGAACTGAGGTCAATTTGACCGTGGAAATACAAGGATCGGTAATGTAATGAACTTAACTGTAAGTGTATGAGAGGGCTTCTAAAGTAATAATAATTATTATAAAATAAACAACACTATGTATTCTGTTGTTACTTCTCTTAGTATTTATATTCATCAAACTTATTAAGAATATGTAGGAAAATATGGAAAAAAATAATGATATTGGAAAAATTAAGTTACATAGAGTAGAATAGAAAACATAGAATGAATAAAAATATACATTAATAAAACTTCATATAGTTTTAAGAACTTATAATATTTTTCGCCAAAAGCAAATATACATTAAGTTACTAATCATACAGGCTCGTTGGAAGTTGGTTTATTGAGGATCAAGAAGTAGTATATACTGTGATGTCCAAACAAAACTTTGGAGAGCCCAAGGAAAGCAGTATCAAAGCGAAGACCGGACAACCCTACACTGACAAGAATATATTAAGAGATTGATAAATAAGGGGAAAGTGGCGGGAATTATACAGAATAAAGTTGCATAATCCCTGCCAACCCTACGGGAGATCTAGGCAGTTTAAACAGCATATTCAGTAAAATACATATTTATAAGACAATTTATTCTAAAAAAAGCTACTGGTCGGACGCTCATATGTGATGGGCCGCCTGGGTAGGTACCACCGCAATGTCTATTTCACCCATCAAATAGCAGTGTACATGCACTGTTGTATTCCGGTTTGATGGACATTGTAGCCAGAGTAACTACAGGACATATTGAGACTTAACATCGTATGTGTCAGGATGGTGAGCGCAGTGGAATACCAAAATAATTAATGGTGTAGTTTGTTTTTTTTACCCTCCATGAGCGGTCGTATCGCTTACCATCACGGAATGGCACGTTCGTTTCATCATTCAATGCAATAAAAAAGAAAGAAGGAAAATGTAATATTCTTATCTTTTTTACACAATCGCGAAAGTCGGATGTTAGAATACGATCTTAGGAAGAAACAAATCGGGGATTTTTTCCCATAGCAACGCAGAGACTCGTATTACTTTACCTTTCATAAAGCTTTTGGCGAAAAATAATTCTGTCTCCATGGCGCAATGACTTTATTATTCAATGGACCCCTGCAATACATCCTTATTTTTATTTTATCATTATTTTTGAGTAGAACAAAGGGTAGCTTTTTGTTATTAAGTATTTTAACGTTTTACGATATAAGTATATAATATATAATTGACAGCCTCCGTGGCGCAGTCGGTTAGATGCCGCCTTTGAAACGAGAGGCCGCGGGTTCGATCCCCGCACCGAGAGAAATATTTGTGCGGCCCACATATATTCTTTCGGGTCTGGGTGTTTGTGAGACCGAAATATCTCTCGTAGTTCCTGCTACCTGCGACACAAGACTCGATATTACTGTAGGTTCAGGACTATGTGTGTGACTGTTGGATGTTATTTATTTATTTATATACATATACTTTTTCTGTTTATAGCATTGGCCGTCGACGAAACAATATATAGATTTTTCACACATTGTCGAATAATAATGTGTATTCAGCAAGATCCTCCTCAACCATATTATGAGCATAAATACGACCCATTACCAATTTAGTGTTTACTTTAAATGTATGTTTTTTTTATTGCAATGAATGATGATACGAGCAAGCCGTTCGCCTGATGGTAAGCGATACGACCGCTCATAAACAGTAGCAACATACCACTGCGCTCGCCATCCTGAGACATAAGATGTTAAGTCTCAATATGTCCAGTAGTTACTCTGGCTACAATGTCCTTCAATCCGAAACACAACAGTGCATTTACGCAGTCTTGTTTCACGGGAGAAATAGACATTGCGGTGGTACCTACCCAGATGGCCTCTCACATATGAGAGACCTACCACCAGTGTAGTATGTAGTTGAAAGAAGCTGTATGGACGACCCAAAAGAGAGTAAAGCTATATTGCACGTGTTTATTTGGGTGTGTAACCACCGCTTTCTTACACAACTAATTAGACAAAACTTATGTTTACATAATATTACACAAAGTAAAACGTTTTACCTACCCCGGCGGCTCCTTGCAAAGTCACTCGGCTGATTGCCTCTAAGAAGGAAGCCGAACGGTCTGAATTCGATTTTCCGCTTCAGACGTCAAAGTATAATGAGAGACTATCGCGTAATTAGCAAATAACCGATGTCTGAATAGCCATATTAATGCGCGAATATATTAGCCAAAAACTCAAGTTTCACAAATGCACCACCACTTAGGGTAATTAATTCACACTCCGATACATATGAAATGCTTCTTGTACAACTGTTAGTTTTTACAGTAGGAACGCCCAAAGGCGGTTTGGGGCGGGAGTACTTGAAAGGATATTATTCGAAGTAAAAATACAGAGCGTTGCACCATTACACTGGCTAACATGGTTACTGTGGTTTTCAATTGAAACAGGGATTTCTTTATCGGCCCGGTCAATGTTTAACTAAGCGCTGCTGTAATTTGTTCGAGTGCGGAATAGATTTCACTTTAATTTAAATGGGCGTATTTAATATTGACGGCGTAATCTATCTGAGCATAATATCAGAGGTCGGCGTGGAATCAGCAACTCGTTAAATTCGGCGCGATTCGGGAATTAAGCCGAACCGAGTCCCCATGTAAATTAAACCATCTGAACGAATGTTGCAACGCGACCGGAATGATTTATGTCTGAAAGTAGTTTTAGCCTTTCATGACTTCGGTTGGGAATTAAAGAAATTCAATGGTGACGTAATCACTTACCCATATCAGCGAGGAATGTTTATGCAGCGTCTAGTTGTAGGTAAATGATTACGTCACCATTCTTCTTATTTTTACAAAATTGTGACGTAAGCATCAACCTATTAGACGGTGCGTTTATAATTCCCGGCTATTACTATAGGATGCATGTGCGTATTATTTTTTATTGCAAATTCAACCCTGATGATATTTTGTGACCTTTTCTATTTGGGTTGTTTTTTTTTGTATGCACTGTTACAACAAACTTAACATATTAGGATCCACATTGCAGGACCCAGACTGCGACCGAAATAGAACACAGCTTGTAGTTTTAGCGACTTCAGTCACAAAACAACAAACACTAATTAAATGCGTGGTGGCCTGTTGGTAACGGACTAGACGCGACTGCCAACATGCACGTGGTGGTTCTAGGCTCAAATACCAGGGCACATCTCTGATTTCTCGGAGTCTTGACTGTATTGTGAATCAATCACTACGCACTTAAGGTGTAGGAAAACATCCCGAGGAAACCTGTATATCATGCCCGTGCCGTGTTGGGAGTTACACAGCTGTCTATTTTGGAGTGTATTGAAAAAACTGAATGTTATACAACAGTAAATTTTTTTTATTTTAATTCGAAACCGACTACGGTGATAAAAACTTTCAATCATTAATTGCGAATAAAATTTGAGCATTATTCAAATAAGTGAATATAACCAGGCATTTATGAAACAATTCGATACATGGGCATTCCTTATTTTATACAATAAATACATTTGTGTTTACAGTCCATTCCATTGGAACTTTTCGTATAACCATTCCATTTCTCAATTTTACTCGGATGGTTTTATTTTTTAAATGGAAAATTCTTTCCCGTTTAATAAATAATAAAGCCGCCGGCTTTTATTCAATGGATCACGTTTCGATCTAAATTCGAAGTTTAAGTAGTTATTTGTTTTGTTATGTTTCCGGTGAATGTAATTACGCTTTTGTTTCGTTTCCAGAACTAACCCAATTATTCACAAGATTAAGGGTAATCGAAAATTGTAATTGAATTTTGTTGGAATTTTGCGCGAGTCTGTCGCCATATTGTTTTTCAACGAAGAAAGCGGTTTTTTACTGAAAATCTTCAATCGAAGTGTTAATTTGTCATGTACTTAAATTGAATAACCTTACCTAAAGGTATTCGAAGTTTAATTGTTTTGTTATATTCATTGACGGTTTGCTTAATAAAACTAAAAGGGTTTAATGCTAAAATATTCTTTGGAGTTGTTTTCCCGTTTACACGATAACAAAACCTTTCCTAGAATATTGAAATAATTAATAAATAGACAAGAGAAAAAAATCAATTCATAATATTGTTTTTAGAAATATATTTGCGCACAAAACAACTTGTTTTGGGAATAAAGCATACTTATAGCAAGCTAACTTGTAACACTGAGGTATCAGGTTCGAATCCTAATAAGGCAATAGGCTCATCCTCTCGCACATCGTGAGATGGAATACACAAGGCAAAACGTGGATGTCTTGGCTACCAGTGAAACCTCTGCCTTACTCTTCTAGAAAAAAGCGTGAGTTTAAATAAATATGTACATATAGTTACTTACGAATTTGTTCGTCTACTATCTGCGGTTTGAGATATGAGTGTTTCCTTACTCATTCAATCTGCAGAACCACCTTAATCCCCGTATTCATGAATTCCTACCTGTGTATGGCGAACTATTCCTCTCGGAGTATCAATTTGAGCCTGTTCTATAAATATTTCGACCGAGTTCCAATAACTTTTGTCTTCGCATACACAACACACGGTGAATTTATTGAATCGAATATTTCGTTGAAAGTATTCCAGAATAGTGGAAGTTCCCAGCGAATTCCGCACGTATTCGGCTTCTGATGGTTAAGTGAACGCCGCAAGCGTGCTTTAGGGAAAATCTTTGTTCTACTTTTGCTATGAGCTATTTTTAATGTTCTCCGACTGACTTATATACTTTAGGACGAAAGTTCTGTACCTGAGAATTTTCAAGTACGCACCGAATCGGGTAACTATTTACTTTGTGGTATAATTTTTTTTTGAGATTTTCGTCTACAGAAGATACATCAAATAGCAATAGTACAATGCTTGGAAATAAAAACATGTTATTTTCATTTTACAGCGAGGTTAGTAAGAGAAAAACATATTTAAACCATAATACGTTGTCCATTATGGCTCTACTATGGATTTGAGCTTATGTGTTTTTTAATCAGTGGTCAATTGAAGAACTAATTTATGTCGTAAGTCATTAAGGGATCTAGAAGTCTTGGGGATTACATAGATATGTCCTTACAAAATATTAGCATCCCGTTTCTGTTCTACTCGGGTGCAGATACACCTATTGGAAATATTATCGCCTATGAACATAGGCGATAGAATATCGGGCATAATTTAGGATTCCAAAATTGCAATAATTTTACAAATAGGTCTAGTACTTTCAGAGAATATTCAATGTAAACAAATGATATATTTTTTCCTCTTTGTCATATGGGTTAGATAATAGAAAGGTGTAATTTTTTTTCCATAAACCGAGTTAATAGTGACAAAATATAAGTTTCTAAACGATATCTTGTTTTAGCTAAAAGCTTGTCAAATTAATACATAATATTTGTTACTAAGAAATAGAATAAAGCAAGTTTTTTTTTTTTTTTTTTTTTTTTTTTTTTTTCGTTGGGTGTAAATAACGTTAGACGTGTTTGAAATCGTTTAATCAAGTTTTCGTAATTAAATAGATATTTTGAATGTTACATAGCGTGTTTTCAGTGCAAGATATAACATTAGTACAGTATTCGTGAAAACAGCACTGTATGTGATATATTAATATCCGAAGCACCACCTGCCAGCTTCACACCTATACTTTCGGCATACAAGTTAAAAAAATCACAGACAACACAATGGTTCAATTGGCTGATATACAGGACGCGCAGACTAAACTTGAGGAAAGCTTCTCAAAAAGAATGGCACAATTGGAAGCGAAGCTACAGCCTGGAGGTCAAGCCAAGGACACAGTCGCCCGAGTTGCAGAAGAGTTCCGGACCTTCAGGGAACTAATGTTTGACATGCTCCGACTCCTCAGACAGCAGATAGGTGAATGTGCTCGCATGGTTGACACCTTTGAAACTCGACATAGGAACAAAGCACTACTCTTCCTGGGTGTTTCTGAGTCTGCTCGTGAGGACTGTACCACCTTAGTGCTCAACACCATTAAAAATACTATGGGTATAAAGGATTTGCCTGCATCATCAATCACAGCATGCTACAGAATTGGAACCTCCAATAATGACCATCACCGGCCCGTTCTAGTGTGGTTCTCTCAGGTGCAACACCGTTCTGCAGTATGGCGAGTGAAATCCAAGTTGAAGGGCACTTCCATCTCGGTAAAGGACTTTCTCACAAGACCACGGCAGCACATTTTCGCAAAAGCGCGTCAGCATTTCGGGATGAAAGCATGTTGGACTCAGGATGGCATCATCGTCGTGAAGGTCCCAGACGGCAGCAGACTGAAGGTGACGACCATGGACGAACTGCAGCCGCTCTTAGTTAAATATCCAAAGACTGTTGAAGTGACAAGTACCCATGCGGCTGGTTCGTCGGGATCCAATTTGAAGTCACGTTAGTTGTTTACTCCAAGTGACACTATTGTAAACATTTTAAACAATCTTTACCGCTTACATTTTTGTCAGTCTATATTCTACGATAATATGATAACGTCCGATGTATTGTATTCGCAAAACACGCACTCACGATTTTATTTAATTGAGTTACCCACATAAACGTTGACTTGTGTTTACTCTGCATTTGGATCAAACTGGATCAAACTGTCATTCTAATTATTGTTTGCGTTCAGAAATGTTTATGCCTTGATTTGTTGTTGTTGATTTTTTTTTAATATTTTTTTTTTCTCTTTTTAAATGTTTTCTTCTTCTTGCGATCTTGTTTAGTATCGTAATTTAATTAACTAAAATTGCTAATTTTGTATAATGTGTTCGAATATTTTGAGCTGGCGGGTGGTGTGGAGTTAATGTTTTGTATATTTTTTTTTTGTGCTTAATTGTTGCATTTATTAATATTAACGTGTAGTTTAATATATTATTATTGTTATATATTTATATCATATATATTTAATCTTATGTCTTCCGATGATGGTTCGTATCATTCTGTCTTTGAATCTGCGATGTCGTCTAGTGATGACAGTTTCTGCTCGCTGAACGACGGTCTTGGTGATTTGGTTCAACGAACGTTTTCTACACAACACCGTCATTCATTTAATGTGTGCCACATCAATGCCCAAAGTATACCAAGTCATTACAATGATCTCTTAGAAACGTTCACTGGTGCAAACGTGCATGCCGTCCTGATCTCTGAGTCCTGGCTCAAACCTCATCTATTGTCACCCTCTTATCCTCTACCCGGTTTTATTTTAATAAGGAACGATCGACTCGAAAAGAATGGCGGTGGTGTTGCTATATATCTTCGTAGTAATATCTCCTACAACATTGTCGCCACGTCGCCTTCTCCTTACTCTGCTTCAGCTGAGTATCTTTTCTTAGAGGTTTGGGTCAAGGGAGCCAAAACTTTGATTGGTGTAGTTTATTGTCCTCCTAGTATTGACTACTTCTCCAGTCTCGAATCGATTCTGGAATCTTTAGGATCAGAATATGAACATCACATCATCATGGGCGATTTCAACACTGATCTCCTTTCTGTTTGTTCTGCACGTTCCCGTAAACTCCTCGATATCCTTGAGTCAGCCAGCCTGCACGTCTTGCCTCTGCAAGCCACTCACCACAATGCAGATGGACATGATACCTGGCTTGACCTCATCCTTACCTCTTCTCCTTCCCTTGTCACATGCCATGGTCAATTTTTGGCTCCTGGTTTTTCCCATCATGACCTTATCTTTCTGTCCTATAATTTAAAACCTCCTAATCCTCAGCCCAGGGTATTGCGCAGGCGTTGTTTTGGACAGCTTGATACTGACAGGCTATGCAGGGATGCTGAAGAGCTAAATTGGGAAGATCTGATGGCTGCCTCGACAGTGGACCAAAAAGTTCACATATTAAACAACAAAATACTTGCACTGTATGACAAACATGCACCCATCAAAAAAATCAAGTTGAAACGTTTTCCAGCTCCCTGGATCACTCTTGGTGTTCGCAAGGCGATGAGGCGTCGAGATCGTGCCTTTCGCAAATTTAAGAAGGATCGGTCAGAAGCCAATTCGAGTTCTTATAAAATTGCAAGAAATCGGTGTAACCAGATGGTCCGTAACGCTAAACGCCGCCACATTTTCGATAATATTTTTGCCTCTTCTCCAGCCAATATCTGGAAGTTCCTTGGGACACTAGGTATTGGCAAAACTAAGAATTCGGAGTTTCCGAAGGGTATTGGTTTGGATGATATTAATCGTCACTTTTCCAGCGCTACTTCTCTTGACCAACATACCAAACATTGTACTCTGGATTTTCTAAACAACCTTCCCAGTCTTAATATTAATCCCTTTAATTTTTCTCCAGTGGCACCTGATGAGATCAAAAAGGCTATACTATCCATCAAATCCAATGCCACGGGTTGTGACAACATCAGCCGTCGCATGGTAATCCCAATCCTCGAACCTCTTCTCCCAGTAATTTCCCATATTATCAATACATCCCTTGAGACTGGCGTATTTCCGTCGTTATGGCGGAAAGCTTACGTCATTCCTCTTCCTAAAGTTGCTAATCCCACAACCGCCAACCAGTTCCGTCCCATATCGATCCTACCTTTTTTCTCTAAGGTGCTTGAGGCCTGCGCTCACAAACAACTATCCAAGTATGTGCATAACAATAACTTGTTAAGCCCTTTGCAATCTGGATTCAGGCCTGGCCACAGCACCGTTTCCGCCCTCCTAAAAGTGACTGGCGATATTATAGAGGGCATGGAGAATTCCAAAGTCACTGTGTTGGCTTTGATAGATTTCTCCAATGCCTTTAATACCGTCAGTCATGATATCCTTCTCGCTATCCTCTCTCACCTAATGTTCTCATCAGCGGCTCTGGATTGGTTCTCTAGTTATCTTCAGGGACGTCAGCAGTCAGTACGTGTTGACGAATCATCGTCCAATTGGTGTAGCGTGGACTCTGGCGTTCCTCAAGGCGGCATACTATCTCCTATGTTATTTTCTATCTTTATTAATCTACTAACCCGAAAACTTCAGTGTGCGTATCATCTGTATGCCGATGACTTGCAAATTTACTACCAGGCAAATGTCAACTGTTTATCTTCAGCAATCGACTCGGTGAACAGGGATTTGACCCACATAAACAACTGGTCAGATAGTTTTGGGTTGACAGTTAATGCGTCCAAGTGTCAAGCCATATTAGTTGGTAGCTCTAGGATGCTCAACAGACTGGATCCAACAACTCTCCCCTCTATTATATTTAATAATTCAGTAATTGTCTGGAGTCCAGTCGTTAAGGATCTTGGGTTACTGATTGACTCGACCCTGAACTGGAGAGCTCAGGTAATCTCTGTCTGCCAGAAGGTCACCGGAACTCTTCGTGCGCTCTATCGCCTCAAGAATTTCCTTCCTGTCAAAACCAAATAATGCTTGTGCAATCCTTGATTTTCCCTTTAATTGACTATGGTGATGTGTGCTATTTTGATCTGAATGCAGAACACCTCAACAAACTTGACCGGCTTCTCAATAACTGCATTCGATTCATTTTTAATCTTCGTAAGTATGACCATGTTTCTTCGTTCCGATTTCAATTAAAATGGTTACCTATTCGCCAGCGTCGCTCGCTACACGCTCTCTCCACGCTTTTCTCTATTCTTACGTCCTCTTCCCCACCTTCTTATTTAACTCCAAATTTCCAGTACTTAGGTAGTAACCATGATAGGAACCTTCGATCAGCTAACAACCTTCTCCTTAAGTGCCCCTCTCATAATTCAGACTTTGTTCACTCTTCCTTCTTTATTCAATCTATCCTACTTTGGAATTCGCTCCCTCTCGAGATTAGGACATCTACGACACGTTTAGGTTTCAAAATGAGAGTTCGAAAACTGTTCCTAGACAGTTTGGCAGAACTATCATAACATTTTGTTTTTTTTTTAATTTATATATATATATATATATATATATATATATATATATATATTATTCTTAGTGCTTATGTATATTATATAATTTATTTATGTATATAATATCTTGTATTTATGTATATCATATTTTATATTTGTGTAGGTATAAGTATTGAGTATATATCCTCGATTTACGTCTCAACCAATTTTTATGCACCTTCTGAATTTATCTCTGCACCACCTGAAGGTTGGCTGTTAGAAAATGCCTTTGGCATTAAGCCCCGCCTGTATACTATTTGTATATGAAGTATGAAATAAATAAAATAAATTACTCCGAAATGAAATAGCTATTTAATAAGTAAATAAGTTGAATATTAAAAGTAACTAGTAAACTGTATCACCAAAGTAATAAGATACAATTATTGAGTCACAAATAGGGTTCCGTCTATATTTAGTACAACAAAGAGAAAGTTAATAATAGTAAAAATATATAGTGGGAAATCATTAAAATAGAGTTCGCTAAATATAACTTCTCACTGCAAAACATATACATATAAATTCGAATCTCTATTATGTGGATGTCATAAGAAAATTAGTAAATAAATATATCTCGTAAGAAATATATGAAGGAACTTATGACGTGAGGACGGGAAGTGCAAATTGATTGGGGCAATTTAGTTGTCGCGAAGATGAGGGTCGCCGGCCGTCGAAATATCACCGACTGTCGGATTGTTTACTCAGATCAAGTGATTTCGTGATCTTAACGACTGTTTTATTCCAAGAAGTTGATTTCACGGAACTTGTTAATTTATCCAGAAGTGTTTTGTTATTCCTTTTGGAAACTGTAATGGAATATCCGAGTGTTTATTTAATTGGAAACGAGCGAAAGAGTTGAAATAGGGAGTGTCGATAGTGGTTGAATCCGGATAATTACTATTCCAGATTGTTAAAATGAAATGTAATTGGATTTTATAAATGAACACCTAATAACAAGCCGATAACGAGCCGGCGTTAATGAAGCCATGCATATTTAACATCATGAAATTAAAAGAAGGTCTTAATTACCTCTACACATTTTATATTACTAGGGCCTATTAAGAACAATCTGCCGGTCCAATTGTCTCAAAGATCTAGAATCGCTTCGAATGGCGTAATTGATCGTGGGGATAATGAACTGGCTGACCCATTGCTAATGATCTCCACTGAACCGATTGCCGCCGACGTCTGTTGTAGATTTCCAGATCACTGTACCCACCACTTTTGTTTACACTTAAACCTTAATTTAAAATATATCAAGGAGTTAATTACACTTTGATGTTCGTGTTTTTGATATCTTAGTAATGGCAATGGCTTAGGTGGATTTATTTATCAAATGTTTGATCAATATTAGATTAAGAGATTTTATTTATTTATTATTTTTTACTGCACATAAAAGAGAAAAAAAATACTTAGACTTATATAGGATATATCAAGACTGCTACCGGTAGCGGAGCCGGGTGTTAGTTTTAGTGACTTCAGACACAATGCAACTAAGTAAAAACATTTCAAAAACGTGTCGATTTTTTCTTGTATCGTCGTATTGTGCGTGAAGTGTACACCCTTTTATTTTTAATGACGCTGTGGTCTGCAAGACTAAGGTCTAAAACTATAGATTTACCAAAATTCGATAAAATTAAAAAATATACAAAAAAAGATCGCGTTTCTTTGCGAATTTTTTGTTTCATATGTTTGTAGTCACTAAAACTACCACCCGGCTTCGTTTTCGGTAGTAGTCTTGATATACACTATATAAAAGAAATATTAAAATTACTATAAAAAGTACAGATGACGGTCAACTTATCGTTCTAGGCGATTTCTGACTGACAAACTTTGGATGGGTATAATAAAAGGGAAGGAAGAGAGGGCATTCTCGAATTCATAACGGAATTTCCGTTGATAAAAATATTTTGTACATGATTGCATATTTTTTTGTACATTTGTTTTATAATATGGTATCATCGTGAATCGAGAGGTCGCGGGTTCGATTCCCGCACCGAGAGATACATATTATGTTTGTGCGGCCCACAATTTTTTCTTCCGGCTCTGGGTTTTTGTAGGAACGAAAAGTCTCTCGTAGTTCCTGATTCCCACGACACAAGACTCGATCTTAGTTTGGAGTCAGGACTATGTATGCGACTGTTGGGTGTTGCGTGTTATTATATAAATTATATCGAAATATATACAAAAAAATAAACAATTTCCATTTGAGTCTACATGCGTAGGACGATATCTTCTCTATACACAATTATGCAAATTAACACAGTCGATGTGTTTCGAACTGAGTTTTCGTAAACATTTTTTTTAGAATCCCCAAGTGCCATTTATGCATTGGCTTTATCGACTTAGAGTAGAATTCAATTTCACTGAATTCAGTATAAATAAACTAGATTGTCAGGGGTCGTATTTATGTGGGGGACGGCATAAAAACACAATCTTAAAAGGAACCGTAAACGCCCCCAGGATATAAACTCTCAGAAACGAACCGTGGCTGCCTACTAGTACGAAAATCCTTAAGGCAGCTTATTCAAAAAATAATATTGTATTTGTACATAGCTTAAAATAACGATCAAATAAAAACATAGCATCAAGATTCTCTTTTGATTCGTAAACTCTTGTGTGTTTTATTGACTGTTATTATGTTTAAATAAATAAAGTATTTGAGAATTGTAAGTGGTTATAGCTTGGCAAAAAACATTCTGTTTTAATGAGGGCGCTCAGATCAATTTTAATATTAATATGGCAACCTACGAAAGAAAATATTTAGCTACTTATTATTTTATTTATTGTTGTTAATAGTCTCTTTATTTAATTTAAATCACAAAACAAAGAAAAACCTTACGAAAACGTATAGAAATAGCTGCGAGTAAGATTATTCTGCGAGCACAATGTCATATTTAATAGTGTTGTCGTAATTGTTTTTCTTTAATGTCAATTTTCACCGCATCGTATCCTTTTTTGCCAAGTTATGCCTGCACATCGAAGCTAAATTCTTAAAATGGTAGGTAAACGTGACGTAATGCGACCTATAGTTTGGGGAGACATTTTCCATCTTCACATTAGTCTTTGACATAATTCTAATGAAACAGTTTGTTTTCAATAATTTCCAAACGCGTATACGCAACCAACGACAAAAAATCTCTTTTACCAAGCTTTGTTCTATTCGAGAAATTTAATTTAGTTAACTTTAATTAATAGCCAGTTTTGTAGTTTCAAATATTTTTGCGCTAAATGCCAGGCGTTTTCTCTAAAAAGGCTTTTTAAGGACAATTAAAAGGGTAAAGTTAGTTTTGAATGTTATCGTAGAATTTTGTTCATTGTTACCCAGTAATTAAAATTTAAACGGTTGCCCAAAGTGGTATTTTTTACCCGCAGATCGTTAGCATTTTTTTCAGATAGGCTACGAATTTTCTTTATTATTCAATCGCAGAGGTTTTAACATCAGTATATTTATGGATATTTCTTTAAGTTTAAGTTTTATTTAGTATTGTTCCTACAATTATCGTGCTTTTAAATTCCGTAAGTTGGTTAAAAGTACTGTTAATTGGTTGTTGCTTGTTAGATTGTCTTTAAACATTGATGGAAATAGTTGCATCTAGTCACGTTATCAATTTTATGTATTTCTAAAATTCTAATTCGAACATTGTAATTTTCGAGATACTGGCACAAGCTTTTAAAACGGGCTTTAAATATTTAATGTCAATTTTTGTCTTTCATTGTTGAAGGGTTGTCTACTATTCAAAAGTTATTTTACAAGAATTGTACCCATTTCAAAACATTTTTACCGCCATCATCAGCTATGGGAGTGCTCTGCTTAAGGTAGGTCCCCCTCAAAGATTTATTCAGTGACTGGTAGCAACAGTGATACCCAGCGACTTTTTGTAACAATAAAATACCTACACAGTTAGGTTGTGCGAATTATGTGCAATGGTGTCATATATGAATTAGGCCCCTCCCAAGGTACGCTACAGAACGCAGTCTACTGCTTTATGCATCCAGTCGCTGTCGGCCATCTTATGCAAGTCGTCCCGCCATCGGTTCAGAAGGCGTCTGTTGGATTTGCCAAGACGCGGTTTCCACTCCAGAACATGCTTTATCCAGCGGTTACATTGCCACCTCAACCTTTTAACTTACCGGTTACTTTGGATCATCTTCACATTTTTGCACCTTGGGAGAGGCATAAGTTCAGCAGTGGACTACAATGGGCCGATGATAGTGATATTTGATTTCTTCTATTAATATTCAATTAAACAAGGTCTTTGTATTTTCATCTCAATATTTTATTACAACAATCAATATTTTATACAACATTATGGAATATTTTATATTATCTATATTTTCAATATTTATTTAATTTAATAAACATAACAACTAAATTACACATACAATAACTTGCCAAAGAGTGCTAAAATATATACTATTTTTTATATACACATATTTATATTATATTATATATCATAACGTATTTAATGGGCATGAATAGCATTACAATGTATTGATTAGTCATTCGACAAATAGAACAGAAACTGAATTTAATGAGTTCCATATTATATCTTTACCTTGACTGTGACCTCTAGTATTGTACTTCGCCTGATTGTGTTATCAGTAGAAAAACTATTGATTTTCATGTCTGCCATGTCTACGTGAATGCCATGCTGTATTTAATTTGTATAATATAAAATGACAAGTTAAGTACTCGATATTATATAATTAAAGTCAGCGGCAACCCACAATTACATAATAAACACGGGTAACAAAAACCCGACATAATACGAAATAATATGTCACGGTTGCCTACAGGCATAATTGCCATTTGTTGTTATTTGGAATGTCAATTTAATGATTTTCGCTCGAACGATACAATTCATTGGGATTTTCATAATGCTAAATTAATCACATATGCGATATTATTATAAAGTCATTAGTTTTGATTCATTCGGTGATAAAAGTTTTTGACTAGCTAGACTGGTGACACGAGCCGGTCGTTGCCCTGATGTTAAGTATCCCCTTGCCAGTAATAAAAAAAATTGAGTTTTAGTATTATTTTTCCTACCAGCATAATAATTACTGTTTAAAGTGTCCTTCAAACTGGAGCACGGCAGAGCTTACACACTGTTTGTCGATTGCTTAGAGATACGGCGGTACAAACTTTTCCCGTATAATCTTCGGAATTAACCGGCGTTGTTCAAGCGTACAAATTTTAATACCGAAACTTTATTTTCAGCTTTTTAAAAACGTTTTTTTTAAGTTCATCTTGCGAGTTTTTAATTTAGAACAGGGTTTACGGTACCGTTAATTTTTTGCAAGTTTAAAACTATTTCAGTGGGTAAGCATCAGATTTTTTTTTATTCGTGACCTAGTGGCTTGGGTATAATGTGCGTTTTATATACATATAAATAAAATTGAAGTGTCTGTTTTAAGAGTGAAAATTTAAAAAAAATGTCCTACTACATATCGTTATATACACGATAACTGTGCCGAAAATGATACTTAAAAAATTTTTGTCTGTCTGTCTGTCTGTTTGTTCCGGCTAATCTCTGAAATGGTTGGACCGATTTTGACGGGACTTTTTTTGTCAGGTAGCTGATATAACAAGGAGTAACTTAGGCTACATTTATTTTAGAAAAATAAAGTAACGTTGCAATGCTCAGTGCCGCGCGCAGCTCACGCGCATGCCACCACTGGGCCGTCACGTCGGGCGCCTCCCACCACTTCTCCCACCAACGAATCAATATCACAATTACAAAATATTGTATATAAAGAAATTTTTTAATAAAGCTAATACAAAAAACTGATAATAAATGATAATTAAAATTTCATCATGGGACTGAATGAGACGGGACATAAACTGGATAAAACGGGACGGGAAATATAGTCGACGGCGCGCGGGAAATATAGTTAGTACGCGAAATAATATGTTGTTGCCAATTCAATACTGGACTCAAAAGCTATCTGCACCCGGGCGAAGCCGGGTCCGACCGCTAGTTTCAAATAAAATTAATATGTATTTGTTAAAACTTTAGTGACTTTCTCGTGAATATTTTACTGGTGGTAGGTCTTTCATATGTAAGAGGTGGTTGTGTTTCGGTTTGCAGTCAGGGTAAAAACTAGACAAATTGGGACTCAACGTTTATATCTCAGGATCGCGAGCGTAATGGATTGCTTTGTAATACAAGCTTTGGTTTGGTTATGCTAATGTTCATAAGCAGTGGCAACGTTTATCACGAACGACAAGCTAGTCTCACCATACATTGCAAAAAATAACTTATGATAACTCGTGGAATTAATGGAAAATACCAGCAATGTTAGACAAATATACATTACGTCTATAATTTTAATGTGTTTATCACACACGTATAGCCTTAGCTAGCCCTCTCAATCCGCACTTTCTATAGTAGAGGAGTCTCATGCAGCGAGATGTATATGGGCTGATACAGATACAGATTATACAGTGTAACATAGATAAAATGCAAATAAACGTTTAAAAATAACTATTTTTCTCATAAAGTCACATCAAAGTGACCACCATGCACCTAATCACATTCAATTTACTAATGAACATGTATTATTGACAGTATAAAATAGCTTATATTAATAATTATTTATAATTGATAGAAATAAAAACCTAAATAAACGTACACTTATACGTATTTAATATTTATCATTGTAACAAACACGCTTGAATACATGCGAAACATGTGAATGGGGCAGTCGCTATCCTAATAATCCTTATAAATAAATAATAATTTCATTTTCGTTCTATGTACAACGTAAAGTGTGACTAAAGTTTCCGCTTCTCAATCAGATTTACTTATTCCACAGGTGAAATAATGATATCCGCGGAAAGAATTTCTAAACAATATTAATACTCGTACATACAAAGTTTTAAAAACAGAACTGGGTGAATGAATATTTTATATCCATTATGTTGGAATGGCTGCGTAACGATACATAGCATTCTTAGATGCATATTTAAAGCAATAGCAGTTCTGAATTACATTTGATGTAATTTATCACAAAGTTAAAAAAATTAAAATTCGTAATTAAAAATCCCAGGCCAGTAAATTCGAAGGTAGGCAGATAGTCCTAAGATGTGTAAGATTGTATGTTTTTGCCACATTGGGCATTATTTACAGTTTGAGTCAATTAATATCAACGTCCTATAAAGACTTACGCCCGAATACTGGAACGAAACTTAAATATAAGTTGCGCTTAACTACGTTAATCCCGCTTAAATGTACTGGCTAAATGGGCCGTGCGCTGTTAAGAGCTACTTATAATTTGAATAGCGTTCCAGTATTCGGGCGTTAGACTCTTAGACACTCAGTGAAATGACTTCCATTCTTTTGGTGATAAATATTCGAGCTGGCTTAGCGCATCTAAAATAAAGCGTCTATAATAAAAAAGTTGCGACGTGCAAATTGAACTCAGGACCTAACGAATTGCATTAGATATCATTTTTCTTGGAAAGTATCAATGTTTAGAGTAAAGAATAAATGCTAGTTCGAGTGCTGTATCATTGTTTCACGGAATGCCGAGGTGCACGTGCAAACAGCTTTGCTGTCGCGTTTTGTTTTGTTAAGTTAGCTTGTTTTAGACGCTTTAAAAATAAACCTATGTTTTTTACACCAGTTGCAAACTACATAATAAAACGTATTAACTAGGCGCAGGTCGGGATTCTAATATTTATAAATATTGAAATAGCTGCTGTATGTATTCATTGAGTCCGTGTATTGTGGAGTCTTGATAATTCTTACTGTACTCTCTTTTCTGCCTACCATAAACCTACTCTTTTATTTTTATTTAGCATTATTCCTCCATTTACTCCCACATTATAATATCATCACACCTTCTATAGTCTATAAATAAACCATACATATATGGTTTCATGTATTTTCTGTGTCAGCCCATATACGTCCCACTGCAGGGCACGGGCCTCCTCTACAATCGGAAGTACGATTGAGAGTGGTTAGGCCATATAGTCCACCACGCTGGCCTAGTGCGGGTTGGCGGACTTACATACCATAGAAATTCTTATAAATCGCTCTGGTATGCAGGTTTCCTCACGATGTTTTCATTTACCGTTTTAGTGCGTGGTTATTGACTATCAATACACACATAGAAAGAAAGAAGAAAGAAAGAAATACATTTATTGACTCCGAAAAGTCAGAGGTGTGCCGTGGGATTCGAACCCGCGACCACCGTGAACAGGTTGACAGCCGCGTCTAGTCCGTTTACCAACAAACCACCACGCACTTGGATTTTATCGAACAGTTATAATCTCTGCCATCAGTTGAGAAGCTTGGGTTTTCATCTTAAAAATTTGCTTTTATTCTCAATGCATGAGTCAAGCCATCGGTATCTTCTATCGACAGGACTTCATGACGTAACTGAGAAAAGTAAATGAAATGAAAGCGGCATATCAAAGAAGTTGAGATCCATGGTTTGTTTCTGTTTTATAATGAAAATTTATAAAATGGAATAAGTCGTCATAAAATCCCTAACCAAAGATGCTGTAAGTCTAAAAATTTGAAATGCAGGAAGAAAAAATGCAACAAGAAACATTAAACTTGATACAGTAAGCTAGATAAGGCTATTCAAACTTCAGTCTTTATTTAACCTTTTTAAAACTAGCTGAATAGAGACCATGACAAATAATAAAATCTGATAATAATAATACATAAAGTCTGTTCCGACTAAATGTTGTTGTGGTTTCTAAGGATTCTCATAGCCATTTTAATCGGGTGTTTATTAAAATGTAAATAATATTCGTGGGAACGAAATTGTAAAGTTTTTTCCTTGATTGACAGTGAAATGGCTCCCTCTGGTCCCCGGGGGTTAGGCAACAAATTCATTTGTGTTTTCTTCAAACCCGCTGGACATTTTTTCTCAAAAATTAATGAGACATTCCGTTGTTATGGAATATGATACTACATCGTAGATATAACGATATTATAATTGAAAAGAATTATTAAATTCTTTTATGGACGTAGAAATGCTTAAGTACTCAAAAATTTGTTTATTTTTATATTGTTTGGGGGCATACGGACGAGCGGTGATCATCGCCGTTCATTACATCTTTAACACCATAGGGAATAGAGATGCGTTGCAGGACTAGCTCTTGTTTGAAGGTCGCCAGGTCGTAAGTGATCGAAATGCTGCTGTTGGCAAGTGGTTTAAAATATTCATAGTACGTGGAATAAAATGTTGCGAGGACCTACGCAAGTGGATTGCCAATCTCCAAGGTGATGTGGAAGGAAATTGGAAATTTGTATGTTGCTCTATAGTATAGTGATGGAACTTAGCAGCAGGGATAAGTTTGAACAATTCCTCGTAATGCCGTTCAGAAGGAGTATCAAATGTCATAATATAGCGCTCGTATGCCATTCGACAAAATTGTGCCTATTTACAGAGATGCTTCTTCACGTTACAGCGGAAGGACCCAGGGCATTGTGTGTGACGTGACGGCAAACCATACCATAGCTTATTTGTAAATCTTTTGATTCGCACCGAGAGGGTTTGGACCATCAAGCTTCGCAATCCAGCACGCGTGGTTTTGTTTAGGAAAGGAGAGGAGGGGATCAATTTGTCCAATTCCACAAACTCTTAAAACCACCCGCGGTATTCATCTGGACCATTCATTTGGTCAAAGTAAGCTAACACCTAGGTCACCTAATTCGGCTCTAAACGACTTTTTAGTGACACGACTTCACCAACTTATGTTTCCCCCGTATGTTCCAAACGTTTGCAATTATCGGAATCGACCGAGACTTCATCTTTAGATAACGGCAGCGACGCGAGCCGCGCGGACTATTGTGATTTGGTGTCAGATGTTTCCAATTATTTGTCGAAAATTAATGAGCTTGTTAATGATCAGGGCTCGCGTATGAATGTGGCGAATAGGTCAGCAGTGTTAGATATAACGCAACGTGTTACATCCATAGTTTCGTTACTAGCATTAAAATCATCTTGCAATGAAACCAAGTTGGCCAATATGCAACGCGAATTAGACCAATACAAACGTCATGATATTGTCGAGAATAATAATTCACTTTTCTCCGATCGACTTAAACTCCGTTTACCGAAACCTGCACCGCTAGTGGAGTCGCGCGCGCCACGGCCGTGTATTGTTGCATGTCCGACGGACGAGCGATCAGCTGATTTGGCGTCATCGTCCGCAACTAAACAGGCGCTTTTTAAGGCAATAAAGCCAAGTGATGACGGATTCCAAATTGTAGGCGTGAAAAAAACCACGAAGGGTCGCGTCGTGCTTCGTGTTGCGAATGAGAAACAAATTAAAAACTCGAATCTGTCGAGGCAATTAAATCGGCGGGATTACGTCTCGAAAAACCCAAGGGGCGCCGCCCCCGTATCCTCGTTAAGGATGTGCCATCCTCTATGGAAGACCGCGCTTTTATTACCGCACTGTATCGTCAAAATATCAAGGACGAATTGCCAATAAAGGAGGATGATTTCATTAAATCCATTAAAATAGTTCGTAGACGTAATTTAGATAACGGTCGTAAATGGATTGGCATTGAGTTAGATTCAGAGATAAGGAAACATCTGGCGGACACAAAAGAGAAATTATTTATTGACTGGGCCACCTGTCGATTCATTGACGACTTAGAAATAGTGCGTTGTATGAATTGTCAATACTATGGGCATGTGCAAAAGTTCTGTACAGTAAAAACACCTACGTGTGCCGTCTGTGCTGAAGCACACGAGACTAAGGCGTGTCCGCACAGTTCAGACACAGATTTTAAGCCAGTATGCGCACCTTGCAAGCGCTTTAAAAAACCCCACGATCATCGCTGTGGGTCTCAGGAGTGTCCAACGTACAACTACAAACTCCAACAACTATTTCTCTCGACCCAGTACTAACACAATATGAATAACTTTACCATCGGACAGTTAAACCTCCATAATGATAGGGTAGCAACGTCGGAATTAGATACGTTAATTCGCGAGTATAAGTTAAATATCGTACTAGTACAGGAGCAATATCAACATGCGCGTATATCTAGTAAGGTCGTACAACTTGATAGCAACTCACGAGCAGGTATTTTGTGTCGGGTTCAAATCTTACCGTAACCTCTGTGCGTAATCTTATGACGTCACACTGTGCTGTCGCTGAGGTGTCTAGTCCGATTTGTAAGGTTTATGTTGTGAGCTGTTATTTTCAATACTCAGATCCTGTGGGTCCTCACCTGTGTCACCTCCGCTATGTCTTGCGGTCCCTCGCTGGACATAAAATTATTATAGGTGCTGACGTTAATGCGTCATCTGTCCTTTGGTATGGCAAATATCGCTCCACTGATACCGAGCGACGTTGCGCTGTAGAAGATATCATTGCAGAGATGAATCTCGAAATACACAACACCCCCGATGCACCACCTACTTACAGTAGCCCTATGGGCGAATCTTCTATTGACGTCACACTTTCTAGTGGAGACGTCCGTATTGATAGGTGGCGCGTCCTACCGGACGCGTCGTGTAGTGACCATCGTCTGATTGTGTACGAGTTCTTGCCTAGATTGACGCAGGGTCCGGTACATAATAATTTTAATTTTAAATATAAATCCCGAGGCGCAGACTGGGATTTATTTAGCTCGCTATTTGCTCGGCATGCTGGGGACTTCACTCGCAATGATCTGTCAGCTGAAACCTGTGCGGAGATTATGTCGGACACGTTTACATATTGCGCAGACGTTACCATCGGTCGAGGTTCCATCTCTAACGCTCGGAGGTGTGATTGGTGGAATGATTTACTAGTCCAACTACGTCGGACTTTTCGCAGAGCGCGTAGGCGTTTTAATGGGCTTAAGAGACGTTCTGTCACAGGGGAAGCAATTACATCTGCTTTAAATAAACTGAGAGTTGCCAGATCGCATTATAAAGCGGCCCGTCCAAAAATCTAAGGGTAATTTATTACGAAAAGTTGTGGCTCGGTTAGATAGTGAGGGTCCGTGGTCTCCTTTATACCATGAATTCAAAGCGAATAGGTCAATCAATTTGGCATATATTGAGAATTTAAAAATTGACAACAACTACACCACTGGTATTGAGGAGACAACGGACGCTCTGTTACAATCGTTAATTCCGGATGATAATGTTGAAAATGACACAGAATACCACAAGCAGATTAGGATGTGGGCCGGGGAACTGCCGAACTCTTCGGATTCAAATCTGTCGTCGTTTGATGAATTTAGTGAAATCGTACGATCTTTGCCCCTAAACAAGGCTTCCGGTGACGATAAAATATCGAACAAAATTATTAAAGAGGCGTGTAAATCGGCAGGCGATGCGTTACTTACTGTTTATAACAGATGCATTGCTGAAGGGGTATTTCCGCGAGTATGGCGTACCGGTTTCATTCGGATAATACCCAAGAGTGGCGATAAACCTCCACATGATCCTAAGTCGTATAGACCTATTACACTCTTGCCGTCGCTAGGTAAACTTTTAGAGCGTCTTATAGTCCCTCGATTGCTACCGGGCGGACCAAAATTTCACGAAAATCAGTTCGGTTTTACTACGGGTAAGTCAACTATCGACGCGGCAATTTCGGTTAGAAGAGCGGTAAGTACATCGGTGTGTAAATATGTACTCGGTATATTTCTGGACATCTCCGGTGCTTTCGACAACGCTTGGTGGCCAATGCTGCTTCTTAAGTTGAAATTACGAGGTTGCTTTAAAAATATATATTCACTTATTTACTCGTATTTCTCGCATGGAACAACAAAACTTAAACTTGGACACTATGCCGTGTCGAAACCACTGACGATGGGTTGTCCACAAGGCTCGGTCTTAGGTCCTTATTTGTGGAATTTAGGCTTCGACGATTTTCTTACAATCCCTTACCGTCGGGGTGTTCTTTGAGCGGATATGCGGACGATGGCCTCTTGCTTATAGAGTCAAACAGTAGGTCGGGATTAGAAAATATGGCAGACGCGTGTTTAAAATTAATATGTGATTGGGGACATCGAAATCGCTTACAGTTTGCACCACATAAAACGTTCCAATTACTTCTAAAAGGAACTTTAAAATCACCGCCGCGAATTAAATTTAATAGTATCACTGTAAAGAAAAAAGAATCGGTTTGTTATCTCGGTTTAATTTTGGAAAGGAATTTTTCCTTTCTGGAACATATTAAGAACGTCGGGGAAAAGTCGAAAAGGAACTTTTTTGCTTTGACAAGAATATCGAAATCAACGTGGGGGCTATCTTTCAATACACTAAAAATCATCTATGGAGCAACTTACTTAGGATGTATTTGTTATGGATCTCCCGTATGGGCTGATAGGGCTACTATCGGTGCTGTGCGAAGAAAACTGCTCCAGAGCCAACGTTTGGCGTTGATATTCTTGTGCAAGGCATATAGAACTGTTAGTACCGAAGCTTTGCCTGTCCTGGCGGGTGTACTTCCAGTCGATCTGGAGGTGCAACGTCGCGCCGCCATGTATTACTCTACTAAGGAGAATATGGATCAAAGATTTTTAACTGCACGTGAACTCTTAAAAGTCGACAGATTATTTAAACCGCTTCCTATGGTATATAGCGAACTATTAGATGAATGGCAAAATAGATGGGAGGTATCTTTGAAGGGACGGCATTTATACCAATATTTTCCTTGCGTGCGTGATCGTTTGACGAAGACATGGCTAGATGTCGATTATTGCGTATCACAGTTCCTCACGGGCCATGGTAACTTTAAGTCTAACTATACTCTTTTAAGCTTGTGGAATCGCCTGCGTGCCCATGTTCAACAGCAAATTGCGAATATGAACAATCCGCGCATCATATACTTTGGGAGTGTAGTCTTTGGCAGAATGAGCGTAAAACCATGCTGGATAGTATGCAAATATCATCTGGAGTTGTATACTACACGGATCTTGTAGAGACTAGGACGAATTTCCGTGCTTTCCGGCGTTTTTGCCATACCTATTACTGGAATCAAGTGTAACAGCTCACATATTAGGTCCCATTTAAATGTAATAAGGATTTGATCCGTGGTGCTTTACAGCTGGCTTCTCCGGCTGTAAAAGTCTTTTTGCGAGGTATTTACCTCTTTATTTCATCGTTTTGTCACCCGCTTTGCACGGAGGGAAGTGGACAATAATTTATTTCCAACTCCTCCTATTAATTTAACTTTCTGATTGATTTCGTTGCGGGGTTAAAGACAAGTTAGACATTCCCGGAGACTCGCCGAGCTTCAATGCTCGGTGTCATTACAATGCGTGCCACTGTTGATCCTGGCTTACAGGAGTTGCAGTGGTGGGTGTGAGGGCGGGACAGTCTCCAATTCATCTGGACCACTTTTCGTATATCGAGAGATCGTACCTCACGCTGCAAATCTTTGTGATGCGATCCTGATGCGAATATCCGCGATGAGAACCAGGATCGGGTAGGGCAGGCGGCGTTTGGGAAACACGGTCCTCGAGGTGCGATCACTATGCTATCCACTTTTAATTATGTTCCCTTTATCGGGGAAGTATAAACGAATAAAAATGAATCTTGGACCTAAACTGGCAAAAATGAAAACAAGTCGTATTAGTATGGAGTAATTTAAAATTCCTACTATAATGGCAAACAAATATAAATGTTTAACAGTGTAATCGTGGTAAAACTACCTCTATGACGTTATTTAAAGAAAGGAATTCAATCTTGTGAATAATTCAAGTCGCAACATTGTGAAAAACCTTTCATTCAGCACTATGAAATTTGAATATAGAACATTTCTTTTGAATGCAAAACGATGTATTGGGAATACTTAGACTAGGTTAAGTATTTCTATTTATTAATTCAATTTATTTTGATCTCACACAAATATCGTTAAAAGGATCTACGATATACTAAGAAACAAAAGTTTCATTAATAATTGCCAACAATTGACATTGGGATCAAGATGATAATAACTCACCATGAAAGTTATATATGCTTATACCTAACAGCATAAATAAAAACTAACAAAACTTAATTTGTACAGAAATCATTCCCAAATTCTTGCGACAAATTAAGTAAATTTAAGAGAATTTTGATATTATATTGATATGTGGGAGAAAGGGAGGTAGTAAATAAAATTAAGTAGGTTCGATTAATATTTTATATTTGAATACTTTAATTACAGATAAATAATTATAATCATGACATCACTTCACAATAATTATTAGCATAATCATAATCATAATCGATAAAGCATGTAATAAGAATGTGATACAAATTCGTTACCTGACAGTTCAAAGCGCCCTCGTGCCGTGTCCGCAGTCAAGCGGACTCTGATCTGTCGACAGATGCGCGCCCATCTTTTATACCACTAAACTAGCGGTAGGTGGGGGAAAATGCGGATAACGAAATGTCAGGTACAATATATCTTAAAATAGGGTAATTCTAATATAACTTATTTTCAATATACTCCCACACGGCTATTCTGACGAGCAGCAATATGGCTCGCGAATAAAAACAAATATAAAAAATCAAACGGAGCATCCTTTGGAATCGATTCCATATTTAAATGACGCTTGAAAGTTAAAAAACACGTCTGAAAATCTTGTGTCTGGAACATGATATAAAAAATTTGGTCAAATATCATGACCACAAACGCCACATCACATGGCTAACCATTGGTCAAATCAAATGACCACAAATACCAAATCACATGGGTAACCCTTGGTCAAATCACATGACCACAAATGCCAAATCACATGGCTAACCCTTGGGTCAAATCACATGACCACAAAAGCCAAATCACATGGCTAACCCCTTGGTCAAATCACATGACCACAAATGCCAAATCACATGGCTAACCCTTGGTCAAATCACATGACCACAAATGCCAAATCACATGGCTAACCCATTGGTCAAATCACATGACCACACAATGCCAAATCACATGGCTAACCCACTCAATGTAATTATTAAAGCATAGTCATACAGTCGCTGGCCAGTCGACTATTGAAATGCAAAATAATCACACAGTTATCGCACATAACATGTCACATAATGTGATATAGACAGAGTTCCCGCTTCATTATTTCAATCTGAATCAATGTATGGCCCATATCAGATTTAACAATCCTCAAAATTTTCGTGAGAAACATATAACTCCTTACCAGTCTTATAAACCCTTACAGTGTATCTGTCATTATCATTTACTTCAGTAATGATACATGGGCCCTTAAAATTACTGTCCAGTTTGTTTATTACTCGCGGGTTTTGTTTAACTAATACTACATCACCCACTTTAAAAGGAACAATTTTAGCTTTCTTCTTATCAAAATCAGCCTTTGTACTTTGACCTAGCTCGTCCATTCTGACTTTCGATTCTTGACGGCAAGTGTCAAGATCTAAGCGTTCAACATCATTGAGGCAAGGGTCGCTATAGGCAGGAGGTGACTGATCACAACCCATAATAAGCTGGAAAGGGGTACGTCCTGAAGTTTTATTGTACGTGCTATTTATAGCTAGTTGAACTTCTCCAACAGAATCTTTCCAACTTCTTTTGAAAGTATTTTCAATAATTGTAAAGCAATCTGTCAAAACCTTCATAATTCGCTCCACCTGACCGTTTGCACGACTAGTACCAGTAGCAATGAAATGTAAACTCTATAGACCAACTGTTACAAAACTTGTCAATTCTTTGCCAGTATATGAGGCAGCTTGATCACAGACTATACGCTTAGGTTGTACCGAAATTGTAAATTAATTCCTTTAGACAATTTACAATACCTGCTGCAGTTAAGTTACTAACCGGCTTCATAAACCACAAATTTTGTAAACCCGTCTATAAAGACAACAGCATATTGCTTGGTGGGTTTATTTACCACTTAATTTGCCGGTAGTATCCATGTGGACTGTATGAATAGGCGTAGGAGGTTTTTTCTATAGGGTGAAGCATAATTTGTCGTGATCCCGATTGGGTTTTATAATTTTGCAAATTAGACAATTATCAATGTATTTACGAACGCTTTTGGTCATATTGGGGAACCAAAATTGTTCCATTATTTTATCAAGAGTCTTTTCCCACCCTAAGTGTTTAATTGAGTCATGATAGATTTGTATCATATGCCATCGATAACATTTTGGAACAAAGAGTCGTCTCTTGAGTTTTATTATTTAAGGAATATACGCGATATAACAAACCATTTTAATTTCGTAACTGGATGCTAAACTTTTGTTCAATGGTACCCCAGCTCTATAGGACTCTTTTTATATTTTTAGTTTCAGGGTCATTATTCTGCTCAACCTCAAGCCATTCACTATAATTTGAACGTTATTTATATTGACTGGGTTGCGACTTAAATAATCTACATGAGGTATGCGTTCGCCTTTACGGTATTCTATAGGTGAAATCAAAAGATTGCAGGTATGCCCACCATCTATGCACTCTAGGTAATAATTCTTTCTTATTACGCGATGCCTTTAAAGAATTACAATCCGTTATGATCTTAAATGGCCTGCCTACTAAATAGTGCCGAAACTGTTTAATAGACCTGACTACCGCCAATGTCTCCAACTCATAAGAGTGATAACGACTTTCTGTATCGGTAGTTCGCATGCTAAAATATCTCAACGACTTTTAATTGATCGTTATGTTTTTTTGAAAAGAATGCCCCCTAGGCCTGCTGACTGGCATCTGTATGAAGCTCTACCAGCTTTGTCGGATCAAATAAGGTTAACACAGGTTCATGAGGCAGATACTGAGAATTTTATTTTTTGCGGTATCATGTTCAGATGTCCCAATCAATTTAACGTTGTTTCCGAGTAAGATTATATAGTGGAATCATAATTAGTGCGAAATTTGGAATGAATTTCCTAAAATAACTTGCCAGTCCACAAAACTGACGAACCTGTTTAATAGTTGTTGGGACAGGTGCATTTAAAAGTGCATGAACTTTACCCACGCTTGGTTTTACTTGGCCGTTTGAAACTAATCCTACCCAAGTATTCAATTTCAGTTTGTAAAAACTTGCATTTTTTCACATTTAGAGAAAATCCCGTTTTTTGTAAAATGTCAAGGACTACTTTTAAGCGCTCAATACCTTCGTCAACATTTTCAGAAAATATCACAACATCATCAATGTAAATTAGGACAAATTTGTCAACAAATTCTTTAAGTGCAGTATTGATAGCCCTTTGAAACACCGAAGGCGCATTCAAAGGCCAAAGGGCATACGTAAGAATTCGTACTGCCCATCGGTGTAAACAAAGGCTGTTTTTCAATAGAGTCATCAGCTCCAGGGATTTGTGGAATCCTGCTGCCATATCAAGGACGGTAAAGAATTTGGCTCCAGACAATTTGCTGAATGGTCATCGATAATAGGAAGGGGAAAATGATCACGCACTGTATTACTATTCAATTCCCTATAATCAACGCACAATCTATCATACCATCTTTTTTCGTACAAGTAAGATTGGACTGCGAAGGGAGAATTGCTGTCACGAATATATTATTATCTTTTAAGTTTATAATTAGGTTTCTTAACATGCTCGCGCTTCAGCAGGGGCTAATCGATTGGACGTCCTTTGGACTATTTTATTTGGATTCTTTAAACGAATCTTTAATTCGCCTGTTTTTACTTTGGTAACAGTATTTCCGGATGTAAATATAGAATCATAAGATTTTAATATATTCTGTAACTGAATCTTATGTTGTGACTTATCTGAGGATTAAAAATGTAATGCATCAAAATCTAAGTTTTTCTGTAGACACCGACATTGTAAGCAATTCGGCAAATAAGGACAGAATCCTTAGAGAATGTGACCTGAATACCGGGTATATCAAAAAGATTTGACCTAGTAAAACATCGTACTGTATGTATCTATCTGGGACTAAAATAAAATCCAACTCAATATTAAGGCCATCAATATGCACCAAGCACTGCTTTCTACGCGGATGATTGGAAAGTATTGTCTCCAACACCCCGTAAGACGCAGGTTTCGTAAGTTATCTTCCCTTTAATTGATTCACCTATACTTTCACGAATAAGTGAACATTCGGCTCCACTATCTATTAGACACGAATATTCCGGTTTTCGATTTTAACCGTACGAAACTGGTTTTTACCTAAGATCAGGCTGTTTATTTTAGAGGATTTTCCATCTTGACAATTCTTATTAATCCGTTGGAAGCAATTTTCAAACAATGTCCTCTTCTATTGCAAAACGTACAAACATACTTTTGGGGCGTTCATTAGGTTTTGAAGTTTCAGGCTTAAACGGTAAATTTCTATGTGAATTAGGATTAACAGTGTCAGAGCGACAATATTTTTGCCATGCCTAGTTTATGGCACTCATGACATCGTTTTTAATGAAGGGTCTGAATTGAAAGTGTTTCTACTTCGCTTATTGGTACACTATGATCAATCTCTCTCCCAGGTCTCTTACGTTTATATGAATAAGGCTTTGAATCAGTTGAGGTAAAGTTTTAGGCGTCAGCCTTAACAAGTCTGAGCGAATACGAAAGTCTGACATACCTGAAATAACTGCTTCGACGAGGCGTTGTTCAGTCATCTCTACACCGATCACCTTTTTCGACACAAAACGAAGTGTTCTGTCAATTCACTATTACCTGAAAGTCAAGATATTACTTTGCTTTCTTTTCAGAGAAGACAATTTTCGTTCTCGAATATCCAAACGTTCTATTATTAAACATATTTTCTGAAGGATTTCTACAAAATTAAATTTTCCTGTGCACTATCGTGTCTTTTGATAGTTCGGTTTGCTGAAACGAAGATATATTTCTTGGTAAACACAATCACATCCAAAATTTAAAATATTTTCCAAAAAGGTCTACATTTTATTTTCGCATAACTTCATTTTGTTCAGTTCCTCTCTCGACAAACTCATTTGATTTTGTGGTTGCGGAATTTGAGTATCTCATTACACGTCCGAAAATTATCATTGTTTTATTGAATGCATACTAATAAGGCGTGTTTCACAAGGTCCAATTTTCTATTCGTATTTGGAATGAAATGTGGAATAATAAGAAAGGTGAGCCCCTGGCGTCGTGGCTCATAATGTTCCCTTTTTGTAGACCTAATTTATGACGTCGAGCACGTACCGTGTAAAAATGGGAACGTATACGAACATGCAGGTTTAATTTTACGGCCTTTTGTAAGAGAATGGAATAAGAGGTAAGTCTTTAATATGAACAAACCTCTCGCTGGTTGTACGCGTTATAAATTAACTCTATATAAACAACACTTGTGAAAGGAAAGCGACTGTTTTTTTTTGTAGGAACATTTCGTATTCATCGGGATGCCGGCACTAAAAATTCTGCTGTTTTGATTCGTATCTGTATTTCAAAGAAAGCGCTTACAATTTTGGACGTTCGCACAACGACGTTGAATATAAATCAAAATCTCAACTACAAACAATGCATAGAACAATGATTCCAGTGCGAAGAGTTATATTTTCGGTAAATCGAAACGGCGCCGTTGCGAACACTCGTTGCTTGTACTCACTGGTTGACAAGCAAAAACATTGTTAACGCAACCGCTTTACACTTTATCGCTCTATTATATAGTACCTATACATTACAAAAATCGAGATTAAAGGGAAGGTGTCCAAACTTTTAACGAATAAATGAGCGCAATAAAATTTGAATTATACAGATTACCAGACGATATAGTATTTATTTGCGCCATAATCGTAATTTCAATTATAAACACCTATTAATTAATGATAGATTGGAGATAATCGTGTGAAATTTATCCACGCTAATACCGCGTAGTAGAAATAATGCTTCGTTCCATTGGAGCGTGCAATACGTAATAAATACAATACCAGCGGTTCAAAGTGAGGGCAACAATTCTTTTCGTTAGCGCAAATCCATGCACATTTTCTATTGTGCGCGGGCACATTTTTCCCGTAGCTGGCGAGTGTTTGGTGCCGGGTTTAATCGACTAAACTTGAATCCATTGTGGGCCGGTAGGCAACAATGGATTACTGCGTTCCTGTCTCTTCTACACTTTGCACCGCTTGCGAATTTACATGGCTCCAAATCACAAAACCGACCGCAAGGGAATTTGTTTCGTATTGCAAATGTCAGTATCAAACGGCTCGGCCGGTAAAGCCTATAATTTCACCAGCGCATGTACGCGTACCTATGTATACTTCAAGTCGTTGTAAAGGGCATTTTAAACAATTATTTTTAGCCTGCTACTCACTACCGTCACAATAAAACCTTGAAATATTTCAGCGCACGTGGTACGGTTGTTATGTTAGCTATAAAGACTGTTATTAAAAATGCTGCAGCGATACACTCGCACCGTCGTTGGTTAAAAAACTGTTTTATTTTAGTCTGTCCGTGATAGTCGCTGATTAAGTTCATGCGTGGAAAATGTAAAAATGTATGTGTTTGGGACCGGCTGCACGGTGTGCTACTTTTTGCTGTATTTGTTTCATGAATTTTGCGTACGGCTTTTAGTCACTTTTTGAAGCATTTTTAATAAGTTTGCCCTCACCTTTTGCACCTGTTTCGACACAGGTGTTTTTACCACCATCCATAGTAATGGATTGGAGGTGGGTATAAATATCTCTCGTTATTATATGATCGTTTACATAAAATTATTAAACACTAATAGCAGTGCATCGTAATCGTCTCAGACATAAAACTTGCAATCTTCAGGAAATTTACAATTAAACTATCGATGATTATTGTGATGTATTGATTATAAAGATCAGCATAGCACTTGGTCACGATATACTCTCCCGAGTCGTTGGCGGCGCGGGGCGGACGTCTCCGGTTGTGTTGTGCTGTATTTACTGTACACTTTGTAGTTTTATTCCACTACCAAAGAGATCCTAGTGGAGAACACCACATTATGAATATCACTAATACAAAAAAGTAATCTTAATTCAGTTACGATTGATAAAATCCTCCTAAAAGAAATCCATTCAATCCGCACTTCAAATAGAGCATGACGGAACTTATAGAGCATTGAATAGTAATGTATTTGAAGATCGAATTAAAATCCATGGTCTAGAATTTTATAACACTTGGGAGTTTTATCTGTTAACGTTGTTAGCGCAGACGTCGCCGTGTCGGACTAAACCCCATGTCGGCAATAACCAAATCAACCGGCACTGAGAAATAGCTGTTGCCTGATTGGGTTGGATGCTGACGTGCTTGTGAGAACAGCGCCTTAATACTATTAAAGTAGTAAACTGCTTTGCGATACTGCACGGAAAGTGTGCAGTGTGCAATGAGATTGGATTTAGAACGAGAATATTACCTTATTTTATTTCCTTTTGCAGTCATTATGGAACATTCCTCTTTGGTGCTGCATGCTTTTATATTATCGAGTATCCGGCAGTATTTTTTTATCATGCTATAATACTGTTTCCAGGATAGTATGGAACTGGATACGCATTGGATTATCGTACTTTGGCAGTGTTCGTAAACGTTGTATGTAGTGAAACATACTTCGTAATCTGGTTGGAAGTGAAACTTAGATCTTTAGGTTTCAAACCCGCGTGTAAGCCAATAGCTAACGTCTTTAACCTCTAGAAGTTACCTGTGTATCTGTAATAGTCACTATTTACGGTTAATATGTGTAACATTGTAGTAGAATACAATTATTAATATTTATCGGCTCGTTTGCTATACTCCACGTCTTCACACCCCGTTCCGTCCTCCACGTCTATGATCTATTCCTTCTATATCTATCTCACTCACCCTTGGTTCGCGTAGTGTATAGTTCGAGACGACAGATGCTGAGAGTATGAATATATCAATACACTACAGTATCCATCATTAATTAATTATCACTCGCTTGTGTGATGACGAGAAATAGGAAACTTGAATGCATGCAAGTTGTCCAGAATTGTAATGATATGTGAACTATACCAATTATTTGACTTCAGGCTAATATGGAAGATTTCCCTGAAGTGTGACTTCGGCAAACCTCTGTAAAATCGTGAGCTTAATTATTTTGCTAAATAAATAGCTCGATAGACTGGACTGACATTTTTTTATTGCACTAAATAGCATGACGAGAATTCCATTCGCCTGATGGTAAGCGATATGACCGCTCATAGACAGTAGCAATGCATTCCTCTGCGCTCGCCATCCTGACACATAAGAAGTTAAGTCTCAATATTTCCAGTAGTTACTCTGGCTACAATGTCCTTCAAATCCAAACACAACAGTGCGTTTACACTGCTGTTTGGTGGGAGATATAGGCATTGTGGTGGTACCTACCTAGGTCGCTTTTCACATACGAGAGATCTACCAACAGTACAGTACAATATTGGTTATATTTCTGTTAGTACATAATTAATCAAAATTGCGAGAAAATAATGTATTTTGTAAGAAGTAAGCAGCAACCGGGACGAGCTAATTATCTCGTCCTCGGAGGGATAATGACAAGAAGTGAAACAAAGCAAATAATGACTCCTGGGTATTTTGTTGTAGTTTTTAAAATTCTACTTTAATGTTGTCGGGATTGTATTGCTAATAGTATTCTGAACATTGTTGAGTTTTTCGGTCCGGATTTCTGCAATAATAAATAAAATAAAAAGTCAAACTTTGACTTCAATATTTTTGCTCTCTCTTTCTTTGGACCTTCATAAATTGTGCAAAACAACTCATAAAAAATATTTTACTGCATCACTAAGTAATAAATAATTTAACACTTTATAACTATCTCATAGAAAGAATTTATTGTTTAATATTGATAGCTTAAATAGACATTTCTGCCCAACTCGGTACGTTATGCATTGAAGTGGATTCGGAAGTTTTAGTTAATTTGCAGACATATATTAATTTGTCTTATGATTTCATGGCCGAATGACATGAAAATAAGCCAGTATCGAAAATCCCTGTGTTCCTTATTCGAAATAAATTTCTAAACTAGGCATAAAATTTACTACTGGGTTATGTATCTACATCACCAATGAAGCAATTAAAATAGATGGTTGTCAACAGACATACAAATGGTAACTATTTAAATACTATATGCATTTGACGAAATCTGGAACTACAAATAAAATCATTAAAATATTAAAAATATCTAACTCATAGTTTTAGATATGCTTTTATAAAGTACAAAACAAGCATTTATACTCGTAATCTAATTATAATATATTAAAATGTATATTATAATAAAATGTGAAATGGGGATACTGTTGCAAATATTTTGATAACAGCATGATTAAATTGCTTTCGGACGCCAAAAGATTGTAGAGGATGTCTTATAAAAGATTTGAACTCACGTGTCACATCCGTAATACGTTTATCGCGGAAACACAATCGAGCCTCTTTATTCTTCGCCAATGAAACATTTTTCCTTATCGTCCGATTTCTTATTAGATTGCTTTGGAGTTAGTTCCTCTTTTACCGTAGGAGCCTTTCTATTATTACAGTTATTCACTTACCTAAGGAATGGAGGTTACTGGCGTGAAAAACAAAACTTGACTTGTTATGTCGTCGATGTTGTACTGGGTTATTGTATTAACTCAACTCTGCCTACGAATACTGATAATGTAATCTAATCATTCAGAACGTATTTTGATGTTTGTTTTTGGTTGTTCCCAGAAATCCTCACCGCAAAATTTTGGCTTATTATCCTACTAATATTATAAAGGCGAGAATTTGTGTGTTTATTACTTCTTCACGCTCAAAAGGTTGAGTCAATTTCTATGAAACTTTGAATAAAGGCAGCGGATAACCAAAAATTACGCATAGACTACTTTTTATCCTGAAAGTTTAGTGTTTCTGTGTGATGATCATAGAATTCAAATGTGAATATTTGATACCCTGTAAACCCATAGGGATAGTTTGGGATAGGGCGAATGAAACGGATTATAAGAGAACAGGATTACATGCCTTGAGTCATGGAACAGACTGAGACGGGATTTCATTATAATTTGTAATAGAAGTTCTGGTGAAATTAGGTCGGTATACACAGGCTATGAAACATGAGGTTCAGAATTTGTGTCCCTGAGTTTCTTTTTTAATTCTTTCTCGGCACAGTGACTGCATTGCACCTGGTGGAAAGTGCAAGTGCCGTCCAGATAGAGTATCAAATGGCATCAAACGGTGGTTTCATGCTATTCGACACAATCATAAGCCTGCTAAGATGCCTCTTTACGCCACGGCAGAAGGATCCAGGATGTCCAACTAGTGCAAGACGTTTTGATGAGAGACACATTTCTTTTGTGTCGCAAATTTTAATTTACTTTTATGTCTAAGTTTATAATTTCGAAATCGATATGTTTGGACTATTTCTGTTCAATACGGACAATTCATGAACAGATTACTATAATTATTCCATTGAATTTCCAATGGAATTTCGTATCTGTTAATGATACCTGCTATGTCATACCCTTTATTTTGGTATCCACGGTAAAATAAAACTAGCCCATTTCGGTTACGTAATTCAGAGTCACGTATTACCGAGGTTTATAGTCCTGTTACGTTTTAATTAAAAAGTTCACATTAAGTACTTTATCTGCCTTAGTATATCTTTCAGCCCATTATAAATGATTATTCATATTTTAAAATGCCGTCACGTGTCTTATTACAGAATATGAAAGTCTCAAATAAAACTCGGCATCAACTTTTCATGGTTAATTCCGAAGAAAATTGCTTACACAGCAAAAGTTTATTAATAAATATTCGACGTTCGCGCCGCTATCTCATGTAGATATTGGAAATTGATTGGGAAGATTGATTGTACAGGTTGGGTGAAATTTATTGGTAGCGCAGGACTGTCTATCTTTACGTTTTACTTTGGTATAGTAGTACAGAGCATTGTACAGAGCATTCAATACTGTATTTAAACGTATCATCAGTTTACTAAAGCCGGACCCTGAACGGAAAATGCATTGCCTTGATTTAGAGTTTCTTCATTTTTATCAATGAAAAAAACGGATCTAAATCTTTCATAAATTGTCATGTTTTGGTACTTATTAATTAGATTAACACAACATTCTTTAGTCCAGTATCTTAGCGGTATTGATGCGAGTGTTTAACTCGTGTTAAGCGATTTAAGGGATTTTCGCTACATAACTTTATTTTAACTCAATCAGGTTGATCACAATAACTGAAAATTGTTTTGGTTTCCCACGATTCAGGTTCGCCTTGTGTGGGGACGAAGATTAGTTATAAAAAAAATATGAGTATTAACTTGATGGTAAATGTTAGGAAAAAGTGCGTGGTGGCCTGTTGGTAAACGGACTAGACGCGGCTGCCAACATGTTCACGGTGGTCGCGGGTTCGAATCCCAGGGCACACCTCTGACTTTTCGGAGTCATGTGTGATTTGACAGTCAATCACCACGCACTAAAACGGTGAAGGAAAACATCGTGAGGAATCCTGCATACCATAGCGATTTATAAGAATTTCTATGGTATGTAAGACCGCCAACCCGCACTAGGCCAGCGTGGTGGTGGACTATATGGCCTAACCACTCTCAATCGTACTTTCTATTGTAGAGGAGGCCCGTGCCCTGCAGTGGGACGTATATGGGCTGATACAAAAAACGTTAGGACCATACATAAACAAGAATAAATCTCAGAAAATATTATTAAGCTCTGCACGGCAATGCGTTGATCTCGTCAACCCGAAACATTAGCCGTGGGTCTTTTAATACCCAGTTGTCACTCGCTACAATCTCCTTCGAATCGGAATGTAACAACGTTTCTTTTGCTGAGTGTATTTGAGGCACTAAATAGGAGAAGGTACGATGTAAGATAGCAACGTTTACGATTACGAAAACCCTCAATGTGACCTACAAGTTATTTATTTTTTATAAAGAGACAACGTGTATTTGACTATTGAGTAATGACTTATAAATATAGTTGCCCCACCCAACCTAATTTGAATAGGATTAAGCTTACATTTTTGTATAGAATACTAGCGGCCCGACCCAGCTTCGCCTGGGTGCATATATTTTTGATTCCACTCCACACCAAATACATGTTGTTTTTCGTATAAACTCTTGTATGCCTAAACTTGACGTAGCTATCCTACTGTCCGGCTCAATCCCGTCTCATCCGCCTGTTCAGTCTCTTCCCAATCCGTCCCGTCCCTTCTCTTATTATCCATCCCGTTTTATAACGTGCATTTACAGTTCGTCCTAACAAATCTGTCATCTATCCCAGCCCTCTCCCGTACCTTCGATTCTATTTTACTTTATGTCCCTTCTCTCCATAAACATCCATATACATCTTATATATAAAATAGGAATTATTAAAATTTAATATGAGAGTTACACTGAGATAGCAAAATAATAATTGTCAACGTTACTACTACACTTGATGCATAAACAATAATCGTATTGTGTGAGAGAAACAGGAGACCGGCTTCGTTCTCATCCCTACTCCGTGCTGTTTACTGGGTCAGAAGTGACACCTGTAGACATCTGGCGGGGATAACTAATTAAATGACGATTGATCAGTTTTCGACCGGAGAGGAAAAATGATTAAATTACTAAAATGGCTATTAGAAAATAAGGGTTGATCGTAGAAGGGTGAAAATTGAGGATTGTATGTATTTTTGTATGTTGTATCATAAAAAAATAGAAATTAAAAAATTGTCTAAAAAATAACAAAAATAATTTAGTGGTGGACTACCCCTAACATTTAGGGGGATGAAAAATAGATGTTGGCCGATTCTCAGACCTACTGACCTACAATATGCTCACAAAATTTCATGAGAATTGGTCAAGCCGTTTCGGAGGAGTTCGATTACGCACCCCGTGACAGAAGAATTTTATATATTAGATTAGATATATGCTTACTTTCGCTTTTTAGTACAAAAGCGTTTACCTTGAACGTGAATTTATAGCAATATCTCCAAAGCTATCATTGTAATGGGCGCAAATCCAATCCTGTTTTAATTGGATCCTCAAATTGATCTTATATAAAGGCAGTAGTGCAAGGTGGGAATGTGAGACAACACGGCTAGTAGTTTAATATGTAGGTCCATTAAGGAAATAGTATAAAAAATATACATTTTTGTAGCCTTTTTATTTAATTGTTTTTTTTTTTGCTTTTAAATAATAACATGTCCAATAATCCTTTACCGTTTAGGTCTGTGCATCCACCTGATTTTTTTATTTCATTAGTTTTTTTTTTCTTTTTGTTTGGCCTTTGGCCTGCCAATTCTTTTTATTCACAGACTGGGTAGATCTACAATTGTCTAGATGTTGTGGGTGTTAGTGTGTGTTAGTAACCACATTGAACTGGTGATCTGTGCTCGAAAGAGATATTGCTGGCCGTAGCTTTGCTGACGTGAAAAAATTTACTTTCACAAAACATTTTTAGCTAAAGACGAAGCGATTTGCATAAACTATAAGGCATGGAGCGAGCTGTTGTTAGCAGGTATTTAAAAAGGTATAAATAAAAACTTTAAGTTTTTGTTCACCTAAGTTTTTGACAATCTGTTTTAGTCTCAAAGTAGTACCACTGTCGAAATGAGCCATGTCTCAGGTGTTCATAAACTTTAAAATTACTATTTAACTTTCGCAGTTTTAAAAAAGGCATTTGCTAGTTAGAGAATAGTGTTGTTATTCAGTTTTATTCGTAACATGAACAGTCCGCCTCCACAGGTTTGACGCCACGGTCAGGCAGAAAACCACCGTGAAATAATAGCTTGTTACATGCCTCCACCCTTTAGTTTTCTGCTATCGTCAAAGCCAACCAGAATAGCTTTGGAATCGTTGTTCCTTGTTAGCAGTCGTGATGAAATACTCCGACCATTCGATGACGCAATGCTCTCTGGTTTCATTGAATATTTATTTATTTATTTATTTTATTCTTAACTGCACAAAAAAGGATTAAACACTTAAATATATTACAAATGAAAAAAAAAAGTACAGATGGCGGTCTTATCGCTCTAGGCGATTTCTTACAGACAACCTTTGGATGGATAGAAAAAAAAAAGAAAAGATGAGAGGGCAGTCTAGAAAAAAAAGGATACAAGCTCCAATAAAATAATAATAGACGAATTATTTATAATTAGTATTTACACAATATATGATACATAATTATATACATACACCTATTATAAATATAAATAAAAAATATAGAAATATATAAATATATGTATAATTTCTACAGATATATATATATACATAAATAAATATACTATAAATTACTTTTAGGTTCAAATGCAAGGAATTATACTTTTCATTTTGGCTGTTCAGAGAGAAAGGTATTATAAAATATAAATATATATAAAATATAAATATATATTGTAAATATATAATAAATATATATATTGTAAATGTTATTCATATTTGTCCCTCTTCATGTGTGTTTTTGTGCCAGCAATAAATACATCTATTTTTCTTTATCTTTACTTTCTATGTGAAATATGTGAACTGACAAATATAAATACAAACCAAAATAGCTTTTTATATGCGATCACAGGATAGGGAATATTGGTCTTATATAACTTCTAAAAGTTGAAGGCCACTCATGTACAAACAATTTTATTCATAATGAAATTAATTATAAGTACTTGTAGGTTGTTAACTTTCTAATTTTGTTAGTTATGAAAGTACTTTATCTTAATATGTGAATCGTACATTATAAAGCAGTTTGTAAAATGTAGTCAATAAATTAAAATTATGATAATATGAACTAATAAAGGTTGCTGGAAGCCGTGGATGCGGGTGCATGAGGCTAAACTTCGTGAAAATATGTGCATAAATAATATGTTGACACTGATTTACGCTTATTTATTGCATGTTGGCACAAATAAGTAGGTGTTTATATCTTATACTATATTACTGAACAAGTTTGCGATAGCGCAGTTGGGTGAGTATCGGAATGCCAAACCGGAGGTAGCTAGTTTAAATCCATGGCGGGCATTATTTACTTTTCGAAGTTATGTGTGTAATGTATCAGCCCATATACGTCCCACTGCAGGGCACGAGTCTCCTCTATAATCGAATGTACGATTGAGAATATCGCTAAATAGTCCACCACACTGGCCTAGTGCCAATTATGTATATATTAGTGAAATATCACATGATTTTACGGTGAAGATCTATTCTCGCAAGGATTGATGTCAGGAAAGCAGTCAGTGATCCATATTTATAAGCCAAATCATCCTTCAGTTTTAGTGAATCCCTTACTGCATCGATACCATCCATCTAAATGTGGAATAAATTCTGGCAAAAGAAAAAAAATACCTCACTGTTTAATAGAATTTCTGTAGCGTTTAAATAGGTTTGTGGGTTAAATGATTTTTTTTAAAATGGGTTTGTGTATTGAAAATCCATACAGCTTTTCTGTTTTTACATAAATGAAATGAAATGAAAATAATTTATTGAATCCATTAAAATGTTCAACATCATTTAGATTCAGTCATTTTTTTTTATCTACCACCCGGTTCGGAAAGCGGTTTTCACTAGAGAAGAACGGGCAAGAAACTCTAGTGTTGCTCTTTTCAAAACCAGTTTACAATGTAGTGAATTATTACAAAATTTACAAGTTGGTTTAAATCAGAGCAGTTTAATAATAATATTATGTTGTAAATTTACAATAAATATTTTGATATGAATATTATTATATCTATTCCCAAGCCTTGTTATCGTCTAAATATTCCGAAATTTTATAATATGCCTTATTGCATAATTTTTGCTTGATAGTAGCTTTGAATTTTGTAATAGATAAGGCTTTAATATGACTGGGAACGTTGTTATAAAGTGTATACAGTAACCCTTAAAGATTTGCTGATCTTGTGGAGTCTGGTCTTAAGAGTAGCTAGATTATTCTTATTCCTAGTATTTTTGTTGTGAATATCGCTAATCTTAAGAAAACTTTCTTTATTTCTATGGACATAAATTAAATTTCAAAATCATAGATATTATTAATTCATATCTGTGTAGATTTTTATATTTCATTGAATGGCGATTCGCCCGATGGATAGCGATATGACCGCTCATGGACATTAGCAAAACCAAATACCATGAACCACAAAGCAATGCTTGGCATTCTGGGCTCGCCATCTTGAGAAATAAGGTGGTAAGTCTCAATATGTCCAGTAATTACTCCAGGTCTAGCTACAAAGTTCTTCAGACTGGAACATAGGTGTGCATTTACCTACCTACGGTGGTACCTACCCAGGCGACTTCTCACATATGAGAGACCTATCACCAGTAAATATAGGATATTCAAATGATTTCAAAAAGTGGTCTTATTAAAATGGCTACTTTCAAGGATATTCCTTTTATACATTAATCCCCGAACGCTGCTTTTCAGTAGGTATTCAACACACAAATACTGTTCTATAATAACAAATAGAAAGGGATTGTGGTATCTATTTAATAATTGAAAGCATGTAGCGTCTGTTCGTAAAAGGTCTCAAGTGGCCTTCTTGGTAAAATAATAATATTTGCATCGTGTATGTTTAGGCCTTAGGTTATTTTATGTCACTAGAAATAATATTGTACATTAGCGTCTTGTAAATAGGCAGCATAATATGTCTTATTTTCACGTTGTCTGGAAACCATAGCATATATTCTACATTTCGCCTTGCATGTCTTTCCTACGATCTGATAGGGGGCGAGCCTATCGTCATTTCCGGGCGCAAATTCCTGACTTTTAAAAATCTATTTTATTTTCCTGCACCTGGATTCGAACCCGAGAACTCGGCGTTGTAATCATATCATGTATCCACGCCACCGAGGCAGTCGGTATAAATTAGTGATGGGTTATGGACAAAAACACCAGATGCAACATAAAAATTATGATATATTAAACATGACAAACAAAACTGCTACAATAGCACAGAGAAATAAACAAGACAGTAAAGCTGAAAACACATTGTAGGTTTTCGTCTTACGCATAGAGTAAAGAGCGGTAAGTACGGGGCCAACTGACCAATCAGGACGATGGAACGTACAAGGTTCTTTCTATGTAGTCTGTGGTCACGTCTTAAGCGTATGACCTATAAAGTGCACACAACAAAAGAATCCATTGTTCAGATCGCTCTAAGACGCGTTGCTCTAGTATTTATGGCCGCTTCTTTACTCTATGCGTAAGACGAAAACCTACAATGTGTTTTCACCATTAAGAAAAAAGTCTTTGACAGACCACAGACGTTTAAAAGTTAATATAGATAAAAAAACTTCAAACGCTTATAACTTTATTGTTAGTTTACATTTCCTTCACTGGCCCTTAAACTTAACAATAAAATGAAAAAGTTATTTACTGGCCCTCAATACTAACATCCATACATAATAGATATACTATGTTAAACAAAAACACAACATGTCATAAATTGAGTGAATACAATATGACAATCTAATAATAATACTTTAAATCAACAACCCAATAAAAACATATTTCTGTTATGTATTGAAAAAGAACTTTACAACCTCATGTTCAAACATGAAACACATTTATGTACTTACACCACAAGTTACACAATACTTAGACTCAAAACTTTAACAACATTATCATGTTTCTCTTTAGTCAGAGGTTTAGTTAGTATATCTTCAACCATCAAGTTTGTTGAAAAATATTTCACTTCTATTATTTTTTTACTTATAATATCTCTAATACAATGATGTCTTACATATATGTGCTTAGTTCTACTGTGATAGATAGAATTAACAGTCAGTTTTTGTGCTGACTGATTATCATTATACAAACAAACTTTCACATCTTTGTCTAACAATTCTTTCAAGAAATTACGAACAAATAATGTTTCTTTGCATGCATCGGATATGCATATACTCAGCCTCCGTGCTTGAAAGAAACATTATTTGTTCGTATCCTTAAATTTTGTTTTTTGGTGTCTGCGTCGATATAATCTGTGTTCTACTTTGTACATACACAACCCTTTAGTGGTACCAAAATACTGGAGGATTAGGCACGAGACTCTTGACATAAAGTGAAATAAAACCACCTCCAGTAAAGGTAAGGTCTTTCTCTCTCTCTCTTCAGCCACAGTTCACTGCCGAATACAGGACTCCAACAAGGACCATTGTTGTGAGCAGCATTCTAAGGCCAGTGAATGAGCTAATATTGGTAGAATTTCAAATTAATTGTGTAGCATCAAAACTATTACGATATCTTCTAACGTCGTCAATAATTGTCCAAATATCATTGCATCAGATCATTACAGATTTTTAAAAGTCAGGATGAACTGAAAGAGCTGTTATGTCTAACAAGACGGTGTTAAAATCTGATATAGCCAGCAAAGAGCCATTGGATGCAGGCGGTACTGTCCGTAATTAATGTAAAATTACGCTCGAGTTCCAAATGTTCTTGAGACGCTTTTATATCGGATTGCTATTGAAAATAATTGGTATTTATAAATTGTTTCGGATTGTTCATTATTTGTCTTTATTTAGTTTCGATAATTTCGTAAAAGTTCGAGGTGAAGTGATATTTAAAATAAGGTGCTGAGTGCTTTATGCTGAGTCATGACTGACAATAGCGTAGTTAAATCAGTGAAATCAGTTCTTAAGACCCGTTTTGATGTTTAAAGACAGAGAATACCGCCGTGATGTTTTGTATCTATCGTAAAATGAACTTAAAGGAGTCATTTGTTTCTTCCCGGATGGAAAGTCTCTAGGTAATCTGCATTGTTTTGACTTCTGGGAGAAACAGCTGTGGTAATGCTAATAAATTAATACTAGGTATCAATTTCAAATACTGAACAAAAGGATCCAGAATAATAAAATTCAACTTTAATATTATTTTCAGCATGGTATTTTATGTTAATCCTCTAACGTAGGTTCCTTTTATGTTATCTTCAAATAAGAGAGAAGAGATAACAATTTAAAGTTTTAGAAAGTCGCTTACTACAGGCCGCTTCCAACAAGTTGCTGTAGAGATTCTCTTCACTTCCAGTGGCTGAAAATAATTATGATGATAAAGTACTGTGAGAAATACATCCTGAAAGTCCTGGCGAGTCAACCAAGCATGTGATTTCCAGTTGTTCGTATCTTACCAATTGCGAGTACTTGCATACTTAACCTAGTAGCCAAGGGTCCCTATTGGGGCCTTTATTGTTTATCCTATATAACAACGATATATCCGAATGTTTCTTAAACTCCCGAATATTCCTTTATGCGGATGACATGAAAATTATTTCTCCTATATCGGATCATAGTGACTTAATTAAACTCCAACAAGACCTCGATAGATTTGTACTGTACTGTTATAGAAATAGATTAGATTTAAATGTATCCAAATGCTATGTATGTTCTTATACTCGTAAACCTAGACCATTACTATTTAATTATAAACTGAATGATTACACCGTGACTAGGGTAAACGTCATGAGAGATCTTGGCGTTTACTTCGACTCCAAATTACTTTTTGACAAGCATATTGACAGTATCGTTGGCAAAGCCTCAAAGGCACTTGGTTTTGTATTGAGGATGGCAAATCATTTTAGTGAAATTAAAACAATAAAAATATTATATTGCGCCTTCGTCCGCAGCATCTTGGAGTACGCATCCCAAGTGTGGAACCCCAACTATGAATGCCACGTGACTCGTATTGAATCCATTCAGAAAAGATTTCTTAAATATTTGCAATACCGCTCTAAGATATTTCTTCCTAATTATACCGGGTATCTCAAGACTGCTACCGAAAACGAAGCCGGGTGGTAGTTTTAGTGGCTACAAATACAATGCAATTAAAAATTTCGCCTAGAAACGCGACAATTTTTTTTATGATTTTTTAAATATCGTCATTTTTGGGTGGTAAATCCATAGTTTTTGCTAAAATAATAATTTAAACTCTTTTATACCTTAGAGTATTTATAAATAAAAGGGTATATACTATTATTTTAGGAAAAAATGTATTTACCACCCAAATATGGCCATAGGAAAAAAATTTAAAAAAAAAATTGTCGCTTTTTTTTGCAACATTTTCTGTTGCATTGTGTCTGAAGTCGCTTAAACTACCACCCGGCTTCGTTTTCGGTAGCAGTCTTGATATACCCTGTATAACAAGATGTAAACATTTTCACCTATTACCGCTTTATGAGCGTAGAAAAATAGCAGATGTAACCTACATGTTTCAAATATGTAATAATATTATTGAGTGTTCAGAATTATTATCTAAAATTAATTTTCGCGTACCCTATGTTACTACAAGAAATAGTTCTATTCTTGGTACCCCTTTTGCATCCACTAATTATCGACAGAATTCATTTATTATTAGAGGTAGTGTCGCACTAAATGAAGCCTTAAACGACTCAGATTACGATTTATTTAATAACAAACCTGGTGAATTGAAAAAGTATTTAAGTAACAACTTTTTTCTTTAACTTAATCAATGTCAACTTGGTTTTTTTTTTTTTTCCTTTTTTTTACGTAAACTTTGTTTCCCTTGTACATCTACCCAACTTATTTTAATTAATAAGACTACTGCTGTATTATTTCATTAATTTAGTCTGTATATGTGAAAACTTGTAATTGGCCTTCTATCTCTAAGCTCACATTATATTGTTACTAGCTGTAAGTTTTCCTACAAGTATAAAATAAAATAAAAAATAATAAAACATACATCAGCAAATTGTTCTCTGGTATGGACTTGTGATTCCTGTAGCACCATATTACCTGAATGTTCCACAACCAGTTCTTGAAAATTGACGTGCAACGCTTTACTGGGATTGGTTTCTTATCATAGATCGATTGGCGTGCCAGGCTGTGCTTGTTGACGTCATCATTCCGCGTGACGATATCCTAGTAAAAGCTGAAAAAGATGAAATGTCTTAATATTTACAAGACGAGTTATGCCCTCGCACTTTACGAGTAGAAGGTTCACTGATAAGGTGTGGTCAATCACATCTGAAATTATCAGGCAAGGATCCAACCGAAATCATGTTGGTATGAATAATAAAATTCATCGTTCAATCTTTGGACGGAATGCTTTTCATATATAACGCTACTAGAAGTCAAATAAGCAGATATGCTGATAGCGTAAAAATACATAAAAAAAAATTTTGTCCGTGAACGGTATGACAAATTTATTGACCTAGCATGCGATACTGATCGCTAAAACAATCTCATGATGTATTGTGTGTAGGGTTCTTTGTTCACGATATTGGCGGAAATCTGTCTACTTATATTATACGTGCGGACAAACATTCCTTAAAATAAAACATTCCTTTATGGACTTGACTTGTCTTGTCCCGTGAAACAACACTGCTTAAGTGCACTGTTGTGTTTCGGATTGAAGGACATTGTAGCCAGACCAACTACTGGACATATTGAGACTTAACATCTTATGTCTCAGGATGGCGAGCGCAGTGGAATGTTTCTACTGTTTATGAGCGGTCGTATCGCTTACCATCAGGCGAACGGCTTGCTCGTCTCGCCATTCACTGCAATAAAAAAAAAAATTGATTTACTGACGTCACTTGGTGTAATAAAAGTTCGTGTGATGATGTGAGTAAAAATATTTTGATTTTTATTCTGTACTAACGTCGTTTTCCGCCTGTCTGTCATTTAAAACATGTATGAAAAGTGAAAAGATTATGACCAGGTGCTATGTTGATATACAGGTTTATATCCAGACAGCGACTGAAAACGAAGCCGGATGGTATATTGACACAATGCAACTAAAAAGTTTGTATTAATCTAGGAGTGACCTGTTAAAAGACTGTTCTCTCCTAAAGTTTTTTCTATTCTTCTTTTCAAGATTCTTCTGTTGTAAAATAGTACGTTCACAAATTAAAGTCAGTATAGTGTTAAAAGTATAAAATTGACACACGATTTATTTAATTGGTTAACAATATTAAACAAATAAACGCTGCGTTTTCCGCGTAATTATTGAGCAAATTATGTGGTTAATAATGATCATCACGGCCTATGATATATACGTCCATGCAAGCAACAGCTGTAGAGCAAAGGACTCCTGAAAAATCAAGGATCAATTGAGAGAGGTTAGGCCCACCACGCTGGCCTAGTGTGGTTTGGCCAATTTCACTAAATATATTTCTATATTTGTCAATTATCACGTAGTTGAACAATAAATCAATGCACATAAAGTTAGCTCTGAAAAATCAGAGGTGTGCCCGAGAATTTAAATTCGCGACCGCCATGTGGGCAGGTACAACCATGCCGGCCTGCACAGGCACAGATGCTGCTACACGTTACGGTAGAAGGAAACAGGATTGTAGGAAGGATGGAATCATAGATTAGAATTATATACAGAGGTAGATTCGCAACTCTACTTTTTTTTCCGACTTGATTTCGCCATCAGAGGGCGCGCTAGGCAAACGCGTGAAATTTCGTATTTGTTATTCCAATATTTCAAAATGTGTATCTTTCGTAACCTCTTGTAATTTTAATTAATATCTGGTTGAAATTGTTTTTAATCTCCAGAAAGTATATAATATCAACATACAAAACATATTTATTGGTTTAGTGATACACTACCGCCATTTAAAAATTAGATTTAATCTAATAATTACAAGCTAATTTTCCGTTCACGCCAGAGCGTGGCGCTAGAATCGAAATAATTGTTTTCAATATTTTTCATGTACGAAGTCGCACCCCTATGGATGGAATATGTGTGACGGAAACCTATTGCCATTGGTTTGGGCCAAAATAGAACCATCAAGCTATGGCTCCACAAGCAAGTACGCGTGGTTCTGTAAAAATTTCTCAGAGCATTCGCCATGATACAGACTGTATAACACGCTTAGAGAGGCGACATCTCCCTTCAACTGCAGCGATTCTAAGATGCTCGTAACATCTGCATCATTAAAAATCTGAATGCTTTTTTATTATGTGCTGAGAAAAATGAAAATCACAATGCGGATGGCCCGCCGCTGTAATCCATCCAAAGCTTCGAGCAAGTACCTGGTGGATCCATGCCAGAAGTGCGAACAGTATTCATACTTGAAATTAATTTGATAAATGGGGTGTATTAAAATATTACTAGTGGTCGCTCAGTGGTCGAAATTCGACCAAATCAAGAAGAGAAAAAGTTTTTATCTGTATGATGATGTTGTTATTCTGATAATTCGTGCACATTTAAATGTACCTATCTCTCAAAATCACTTATCTATCCTGAAGTATATGCAATTACTGAAATCGTAAACTACAATAATTGCTTTGAAGCAGCAATAGCAAATTATATTTTGTTTTTGTACCTGAATGTTGCTATTGCAGATTGCTGCTACAGAACTTTCTTTATGCATATAATGATAGTCCGTGTACATTTAAATGTATTTTTTGTATAAGCGCTCAGTATTTCACGTAGTATTCGTCAAATAAAACCTTTCTGTTTGACATTCAACTATGTCTATAATAAACAAAAGAAACCATTTGACCAAAGAGTATATATACGTGTACAAATACTTGTGTATGCGTGTGTCAAATGCATGCTGGTTTGGGTAATGTTTTATTTATTGATTTAATGTACTTTTATGCATTATTATTAAAATCTTTTTTTATATTAAATGAGGCAAATAAAACTTTTTTTATATGTCAGTACTCTATGTCTATGGACAAAATGAAAAACAAAAGAAACTATTTGACACCAGAGTATGTATGCGTGTACAAATACTTGTGTATGTATGTGTGTGTGAAATGCATGGTAGTGTGTGTAATGTTTTATTTCTTGATTTGATGTACTTTAAAAGCATTATTATTGAAAAATATTAGCGTTCGGCACTTCTTCTACACATAAACTATAAGTGTGCCAAATTTTATGCTCCTGCGTCCGCGCAATTTTCGTAAAAAGGGGTCCAAAGTTTTTGCATCACGTATTAATATATAGATACTAGCGGCCCGGCTCAGCTTCGCCTGGGTGCATATATTTTTTGATTCCACTCCACACCAAATACATGTTATTTTTCGTATATACTCTTGTATACCTAAACTTGACGTAGCTGTCCTACTGTCCGGCTCAATCCCGTCTCATCTGTTGGTTCAGTCTCTTTCCGATTCGTCCCGTTCTTTCTCTTTATTATCCATCCCGTCTTATGAAAGAAAGAAAGAAAGAAATGCTTTATTATCGCGCAAATTAGCCGCATACAACACAGTACAAAATTATAAAAATTTAACAGTACAATAAATTAAACAAAGACAGACTAAATATAAAAAAATAAGAAGAAAAAAATAACAGGTAAGGATGTTGCGCAGCTCACTCGCGATAACAGGTCAACATCTCAGCATGATGCTGTGTGATAACAGAAGCAACCACACAGCGCTGGTTTTCAGATGTAACCTTAGGCGATGCGACGTACAGAAGCTAAGCTAGCCCAGCAACAATTACAATATTAACAAAGACATTGTAAATAGGAAGAAATAAATAGTGTAGGCAATAAGTAGTAATTAAAAATGATAAGTCCAAATATAATGCACAAGTAACAAATTAAAAAGAAGAATAAAAACTAGTGCCAGATAAATTAATTCATATAATGTCAAGAATATAATAATAAAAATTTAAATGCATAAAAATAGTGTTTTAAAAAAAAGCAAGTTGTAATAATTAATATAATAAATGTCAATTTAAACATCGACAAAACAAAACTGAAGTCGTGGTATCGGATAACAATTTAACAAGATAATCATATTTTATATTATATTGTCTCGCTCGCATATCAACGCTCGTACAACAACGCACACGCCGCTGTTCCGAGAGCCCGGCGCGGCGCGGCGCGGCGCAGGTAGTAGGAGTAGAGGAGTAGGGATGCGACCGGCCGCGGCCGGCGGCGCCGCGCCGCTCCCGGCCTCATGACGAGCGCTGCCGGCGCGGCGCGGCGCGCTGACCGTAACTAGTAACTACACTGCCGATAATAAAACTAAGAGATAATAATTTAGTATTTCAAAAAGGAGTGCAATTGAATATTAATGCAAAAACATGACATCGCCGCCTTCACGTTGCTGGGATGTCTATTATTGCTGTGTAGCGAACAGGTCATGCATATAATGTAAGTATAATTTATGTATTCGATTAAATGAGAATGATAAATGTAGGTATAAGAAAGATAATAAAATTAGATGTTCGCTTTTTGTATCTCCATAAGGTGCGTTTTAAGATGGCGTATAAACGTGTACTTTGTTTTCAGGGACCTTATGGGTGGCGGCAGATCATTCCAGCAGCGTGTGGCGGCATATTTGAAGCAACCACTGAAGGCCGCGGTTCTAAATTTCGGCATCGTAAGAGGATTCGACGAGCTGCGAGCAGAGTAACAATAGTAATCCTTTCTCCAGGTCAATTTTTTGTACAAATAAATTGGTTTATTAGTGTTTAAAATTCCGAATAGTAAACTAGCCAGATGTAGTTTTCGCCGGGCAGCCATTTTGAGTATGTTGTTATTGTTTAAAAAGGGCGTGATATGATTTCTTCGGGGTATGTTGAAACAGAACCGAGCGCATGCACTCTGTACGCGCTGGATCAGTTGCTGTGTGCGGGATAAGAGACACGGTCCATAAACAGCATCACAGTAATTTAACTTAGAAAGCACTAGGCTATCCGTTAGACGCTTTCTTATTTCCACACTAAGTAGGTGTCTTATTCTGTATAGAATTTTCAATCTGTAGAAGCAGTTTCTTACTACACAATTTATGACGTGCATTTACATTTCGTCCTATCAAATCTATCAGCTATCCCAGCCCTCTCCCATACCTTCCACTCTATTATATCCCGTCTCTCCATACCTATACATGTACAATGTACAAAAAATTTGACATTAAAAACTTTAGCGTTTTTTATTGTCCATCCAATATTCCCTCCCTTATTTCAGCACCAAAATGCTGTTTTTCCAAATAATATTGCACGCCATTACTTTTTGTTAGTAATAAAGTAATAATAAACATAAAAAAAAAGAATTGGCCAAATTGGTCCAGGCGTTGTTGAGTTATTCGCTTACCAACACATTTTGTGATTCATTTTTATATTATAGAAGAAAATGTATTCCACCCCGCTGGCTTAGTGCGGGTTGACGGATTTTATTTCACGTAGAAATGAATACGAAAAGTCAGAGGTGTGCCCTGGGATTTGAACCCGTGACCATCGTAAACTTGTTGGCAGTCGCGTCTAGTACGTTACCATATACAAATTAATAAAACCTTCATACTGCCTTACCAGGTGACGTAAGTAATAAAACAAATATTTAAAAATATAAAACTGCATATCGTTTCATTATAATGTCTAGATACGGCATCAACGTTCCAATATTTTTTTGTATTCTTGAGTCTGAAAACAATACTAATGCGGAATTTAAATTTGTCCCCCAGCGCATCTAAAAGTAACAATTCAAAAAACAATGTCGTTTATGAAAACGAAAAATTATAATTAGATATATTTTGGTGTATTCCGGCAAAACGCTTCGATAGAGTATACCTTGTTTAAAACTGTTGCAATAATCTCAAAAAACAATGGGCTATTTTGATAGATATGGACATCGTTTTACATTTAACAAAATTACGCGCAAGACGCCGCGCCGTATCTAGATAATATTATACACGATGTACACATTTTTTAAATTTTGTTATATTTCGTCAGCCGTCAATGAAAGACAATGGAAAGATAGATCATTTTACGTTGGATGGTAGTTGAAGCTGGACCGTCTTTTACATCTCCCGTCAAATAAACAAAGATCATCCTATATTGGCTGGACGATACACGCTTGAACGATACCCAAAAAAAAAAAAGTTTTTAGTATCTTTCTTAGAATATTCCAATTTTTCTCACTCCTGAAACCTTCCCAGGACTTTCACGAATATTTCAAGACCACAATAAGCCAAATCGGTCCAGTAGTTTTTGAGTTCATCGATGACATACAGACAAACATTCATTTTTATACAGGGTATATCAAGACTGCTACCGAAAACGAAGCCTGGTGGTAGTTTAAGTGACTTCAGACACAATGCAACAGAAAAAGTTGCAAAAAAAAGCGTCAAATTTTTTTTTGTTATTTTTTTCCTATGGCCATATTTGGGTGGTAAATACATTTTTTTCCTAAAATAATAGTGTATACCCATTTTTTATTAATACTCTAAGGTATAAAGAGTTAAAATTATTATTTTAGCAAAAACTATGGATTTACCACCCAAAAATGACGATATTTAACAATCATAAAAAATGATTGTCGCGTTTCTTTGCGAAATTTTTAGTTGCATTGTATTTGTAATCACTAAAACTACCACAGGGCTTCGTTTTCGGTAGCAGTCTTGAGATACCCGGTATATACAGGGTATATCAAGACTGCTACCGAAAACGAAGCCGGGTGATAGTTTAAACGACTTCAGACACAATGCAATAGAAAATGTTGCAAAAAAAAGTGTCATTTTTTTTTGTATTTTTTTTCTTTTGTCGTATTTGGGTGGTAAATCCATTTTGTCCTGAAATAATAGTGTGTACCCTTTTATTTATAAATACTCTAAGGGATAAAAGAGTTTAAATTATAATTATAGCAAAAACTATGGATTTACCACCCAAAAATGACGATATTTAAAAAATCATTAAAAATAATTGTCGCATTTCTCAGCAAAAAATTTAATTGCATTGTGTTTGTAGCCACTAAAACTACCACCCGGCTTCGTTTTCGGTAGCAGTCTTGATATACCCGGTATAGATTAGACAAATGACCTAATCAGAGAAAGTATTGACCAGTAAAGAACAAGAAAGTGAAAAAAAAAGGGTATTTTTATAATTTAGAATCATAAAAGTTGCAATAATCGTTCAAAACCGGCTGCTTCTATCCATTCATATCACAGACCAAGTAGTACTACAGACGGCCGACTCGCCTATATAATCTTTAGCCAATATTCATGTTACATCCTTACATGACAGTCTCTTATTTTTTCTTAACATGGTTCCGGGGCAAGTAAAGGTCGTGGTATTCAGTCTTGGTTCGAACGCCGCGCCGCGCCGCGCCGTGCACAGGCGTAAGTATTTCTAAGTTTACATCGATTTTATTATTTTGCCAATTTTTTTTGTAACACATTAGTGATATAAAAAAATTAGCAAAATAATACAATTATTGATGTAATTTTTTTCAAGTTCAGATATTAGTGTTTATGTAGATTAGAAATAAAACCCTTCAAATGATATAAACAACTATTTATTACATTTCATTTATACATTCAAAAGTATTTGTCGAAATATACAAATGTGTATATTACAAATATGAGATCTTAAGTTGAAATAAAGTACACTTTTGCCTTACGTAGCTACAATTTTACAAACAATTTTACCAAGGTTCCCCACTGGGCGTACCTGAATCGGAGGTACCAAAGATACGAAAAATGTAAAGCCTCTTATATTGGATTATATTTACATAAGCATGTGTATTATGTTATAAGTAAAAGAAATCATTCATCATAAATAAAATTAGATTTTATTAATATTCTAACATTTGGTAAATTGACTTTACACATTATTCATTTAATTATTTATATGAAACTAATATGAAGGGGTTGTAAATAAACACAAAAAACGAAATGGAACAAACATGAATTTAGATAATAATAAACATTTTCAATTGAATTAATTAGGATGCAACAACAATACATGTATTTATAAAATTACGAAGTGTCTACTGTTTGTGATTTTTACATTCATAGAAATCAAACAAATATTTGGAGAGAATATTTACATTTTTGATTATTGGATTGATGAGTAATGATTTCATAAAAGTTACGAGCATTATTTTCCAATATTCAATTGTTTCCTTGACGTCACTTACACTGCACGTTTAATACATGTATTCACTGCACATTAATCACTGCACAAAGCAATCCTTTCTGGTCATTACGGTAGCAACTTCAATACAAGAAAATACAATAAAATCTTATCGACGCATTTTACAATACTTGTTATCAGAAGTTGTTGTAAACAACATGGCGGCCCGCGGCGCGGCGTGCCCGCGGCGCAGACGCCCCCCCAGTAGCCAGAGCGATAGGCGACCGCGGGGTATGTAGGGTTTGCGCGAGGGGTGCTAAAGTCATGTCGTGATGTAAGCATAGATTAGAAATAATCGCAAATGTTTTAAGGGCGGTTAATGGGCCATGATTCATATCAATTCATATACACAGTCAGGTCATAAGTATTGTCACACAGTAAAAACTTTTCTTTTAGGCCGCGGGTTCGATCCCCGCACCGAGAGAAATGTTAGTGCGGTCCACAAATATTTCTCTCGGGTCTGGGTGTTTGTGAGACCGAAAAGTCTCTCGTAGTTCCTGATACCCACGACACAAGACTCGATCTTAATGTGGGGTCAGGACTATGTATGTGACTGTTGGGTGTTATTTATTTATTTATTATTTAGAATGCTGGCCACAAAAAAGTTTATTGAATTCGAATTTCGAATTGTTCATGAAAATAAAAATGTATACTTTTTACAATATTAGTCATTTTTAAATATGGAGTGGACGCTTAAAGAAGACCGTGTTGCAGTTATTGCGATGCATCGTTGCGGTTACGCGCCAATTAAAATTTTTGACACACTGAAAAATTTGAATATAACCAAAAGATTCGTTTATCGTACCATCAAACGATACAATGAAGACTCTAGTGTAGATGACAGGTCAAGAAATGGTCGCCCTCGGTCTGTTAGGACTCCAGCAGTGATAAAAACTGTGAAGGCGCGAATTCAAGGAAATCCCAAACGTAAGCAGAAACTGTTGACCCTTCAGATGGGGTTAATCAGAACCACGGTGAAAAGGGTGTTAAATGAAGACTTAGGGCATATCGAAGAAAAACAGGACATCGTTTGAATGCTCGTCTAATGGACTTGAGACTGAAGAGAGCCGCGCTTTGTTGAAGCGGTACGCGGGAAAAAATATCGGGAAATTCTTTTTTCAGATGAAAAAAAAATTACCGTAGAAGAGAGCTACAACAAACAAAACGATAAGGTGTACGCACACAGTAGTGAAGAAGCGAGCAACCGTTTTCCGCGTGTCCAACGAGGTCATTTCCATCCTCGCTCATGGTATGGTTGGGAGTTTCTTATTGGGGCTTAACAGAGGTACATTTTTGTGAGAAAGGTGTAAAAACGAATGCAGTTGTGTATCAAAATACAGTCCTGACAGTCCTTGTGGAACCTGTTTCTCATACCATGTTCAATAACAGGCACTGGGTATTCCAACAAGATTTGGCGCCAGCTCATAGATAAAAGGCGTGCTCAAAGCCTCATCCCAATTTGGAGTCACTCAAGACATCCTTGGTTAAGGCAGCCGCTGATATTGACATGGACCTAGTTCGTGCTGCGATAGACAACTGGCCGCGCAGATTGAAGGCCTGTATTCAATATCACGGATTTCATTTTAAATAAACTTTAGTGTCATAAGAATCTATGTTTTGTTAAGTTCATTTTGGTATATAAATGGTTGTTGCGACCAACAATCACAATGAACCGCCTGAAAAAAACGCATTTAGCAATGACGCAGTAAAATGACACGACGGCGACGTCAACTGTCAAGACTCAGTGTTAGTGTCAGTGTAGTGATTTATATTCTCTTTGACTCAGTGCGTAATGGACTTCCATTGAGCTAACAACTAGTTATTTTTTTATCTCTGTATTTTCTACTACCATTAAAGTAATTGTAATTATTCGAGAAGTCGTATTTTCAAAGTCCCAAAAGAGGACCAGCGCATTCATTTGGTGACCCCGACGTGATCAACTTCGACTTGGACTTCGACTACAGTTCGCCGAGCGGTTGTAGCAAAATTGAAACCTATTTTCCAACGGACCTATCCTCAGGAATTGCCAGTGACCAGCTGCAGCAGCTCTTTCCGAGGGAAGTGCATCCACCCTTTCTATTTAAAATCCTTTCCACTTCGATTGGCGTGAGCGGACGGTCGGGCTGCTTGACCGCGAGGTTTGTTATCGCTTCGCTCGCCGGCGAACCACGTATGTTACTCACTGTTTGTTTATTTCATACTCACGGTATTATATTTCTAATTGTTTATTAAACTTATATCGTAATACTTTGCACCGACAAAATGAGTGAGCTAAAGGAATTAATCAAACAAAGGGGACATATAAGATCTCGTTTAACATTGTTCGAAAAATATTTAGTGCCTTTATTGGAGTGTAAAGAAACTGATGCAGTGCAATTGAATGAGCTGCGTTTGCGCTATAGTAAGATACGCGACCTATCGTGTAGCTTTGATGATATTCAATCGCGTATTGAAATGTTGGATGAAGATTCCCCTAAACAAATGCTAGAACGTGAATCTACTGAGAATTCATTTTTTAATATGCTAGCTAAGGCTCAATCGTTAATAGAACTTTTTGAAAATACAAATAAATTGGAATCTTCATCTCAAACCAGTCGCAAAATTACTCATTTAAAATTACCTCCAATAAAAATACCTACATTTAATGGTGATGCGAGTAAATGGCTGTCATTTAAAGATAGATATTTATCATTAATACATGGTAATGAAGCGATCGACGATATCAACAAATTTCACTACCTTACGACTTGCTTGGAGGGGTCGGCAAGTTCTGTTATTAAATCAGTTACCGTATCGTCAGATAACTATATAATCGCTTGGAAATTACTATGTGAGCGATATGACAATAGACGTCTCTTGATAAATGAACACATTAAGTGTCTGTTTTCAATCGAGCCGTTAACTAGGGAATCTCACAGTGGTATTTGTAATCTAATCGACACATTATCCAAAAATTTGAGTGCGTTGCAATCCTTAGGCGAACCCACTGATAAGTGGGATAGTTTAGTTATTTATATGGCCTCCACAAAATTAGACAGTGTGACGTTCAGGAACTGGGAGGAACATAGGAGTGATGAGGATTCGCCTACACTAGAGGACTTTTACTCGTTTCTTCGTAAACGTTCAATGATTTTGGAAACTATGAATGCCAGTAAGGATAACAAGGTCGACAAACGTCACAGTTTGCCCAATACGAAGTCCTTTATTTTGTCATCTGCCGAACCACGTTCTCCTTTCGCTCAATGCCCTGTCTGTAACCAAAATCATAGATTATACGAATGTACTACATATAAATCGTTACCAATATCTGAAAGAATTTCTAAACTTAAATTGTGAAAGTTATGTACCTATTGTTTTCGTAAGGGCCATCAGCCATATCAGTGTAAGATGGGCGGTTGCAGAATTTGCCACAAAAAACATAACACTTTAATACATAAACAAATTTCTGTACAACACATTCCAAATAATCAGGAATTAGCCGTCAGCAGTGATAATAAAAACTTGCCTGTTCCTATCATCAACTCCGAGTCACCAAGTGGCTCTGCTTCCGTTTCCATGACTATAACTTCTACCAACAAGGCACTTCTTTCTACTGCTTTGGTCAAGATCAAGGGTAACGGAAAATCATTAATTCTAAGAGCATTACTAGATTGTGGCAGCCAATCTTCGTTTATTACTATCCGTGCTCAAAGTGAAACAGGTTCTCCAAAATATAATTACGACTTTCACTGCGTTTCGGGTATAGGTAGTACTGTACTGAATGTTACAGAGCATTGTTATTTAAATCTCAGTTCATTATAGTTCGTTTAGTGTGCGCGTTAAATGTTTTGTTCTACCGTGCATCACTGATAAGCTGCTCCATGTACAGTGCAGTACATATACAAAATTTAGACATTCCGCGTCGTGTCCAACTTGCAGACGATAAATTTTATGAACCTTCTAACATTGATTTTTTATTAGGCGCCGATGTTTTCTGGGATCTTCCGAGACCGGGCAGGATTGATTTGGGACCTCACTTGCCGATTTTGCAGGAAACTCAGGGACCTCACTTGCCGATTTTGCAGGAAACTCAGTTGGGATGGATTGTGGCAGGCCGCATGGCGGTCCATGACGACAAACATAATTCCAAATCACATTGTCATTTATCTCTAGACATAAACCAGCAGCTTTGTAGTTTTTGGGAACTAGAAGAAGTACCTTCCAATGTCAAACATAGTACTGATGATTATTGCGAAAAAATATTTACTAGCACTACTCGGCGCGAAACCGACGGTAGATTTTGTGTTCAAATTCCACTAAAAGAATCTATTCAAAGCTTGGGTGATTCTTACGATATTGCCGAAAAAAGATTATTGCAATTGGAAAGGAAATTTAAAAATAACCAAGATCTAAAACAAAAATATCGCGATTTTATTCATGAATATAAACTCTTGGGTCATATGACAGAAATTCCTCGACCTGATTGGGATGTTATTTATCTCATCACGCCGTCATACTAGAGTCTAGCGAGACTACAAATCTTCGTGTTGTCTTCGACGCCTCGTCAAAGACTTCTAGTGGTGTCTCTTTTAATGACATACAATATGTCGAACCTGTGGTACAGGACGATTTATTTTCTATCCTCTTACGGTATAGACAGCATCGTTATGTTGTGTCAGCTGACGTGGAGAAAATGTACCGACAAATATTAGTCGATCCAGAGCAACGGCATTTACAATTGATTTTGTGGCGCGATGAACCTACTGATCCAATTAAAACATTTCAATTGAATACGCTTACTTACGGAACTGCATCAGCGCCTTACCTTAGTACCAGATGTTTGCTTCAGCTGTCCAAAGAATGTCATGACGAGAAATTAGCCCAGATCATCAAAGAAGATTATTATGTAGATGACTTTCTTTCGGGAGCAGAAACTGACGAGGACATGCGACGCTTAATTGATTCTGTCACTGCCACTCTAAACTCTGCATGTCTTCCCCTGCGTAAGTGGCGTACTAATATGCCTGCTCTCTTTCAAAATGAAGTAGAACTAAGTAATTCTCAACCCAAAAGCTTGGACCATATCACATATGTCTCATTCAACTATTTTAGGCCTGAATTGGGATCCGTCAAAGGACATATTACAATACGCCGTCAATATAGATATTACTCATAGTAGATATTACTTAGATAGATATTACTTAAAGTGCGTGGTGGCCTGTTGGTAAACGGACTAGACGCGACTGCCAACATGTTCACGGTGGTCGCGGGTTCGAATCCCAGGGCACAACTCTGACTTTTCGGAGTCATGTGTGTATTGATAGTCAATCACCACGCACTAAAACGGTGAAGGAAAACATCGTGAGGAAACCTGCATACCATAGCAATTCATAAGAATTTCTTTGGTATGTAAGTCCGCCAACCCGCACTAGGCCAGCGTGGTGGACTATATGGCCTAACCACTCTCAATCGTATTCTCGATTGTAGAGTAGGCCCGTGCCCTGCAGTGGGACGTATATGGGCTGATACAGATACAGATAGATATTACTCAACCGGCTACAAAAAGATCTATATTGTCTAACTCTGCAAAGCTTTTTGACCCCTTGGGTTTGCTTAGTCCATGCACTATTATTCCTAAAATGATTTTACAAAAGCTATGGCTATCGAAAATGGATTGGGACAACCCGGTGGATAGTCATATTCTTAAGCAATGGACAGACTTTGCATCTAATTTAAATTCTATATCCAATCTTCAGATTTCAAGATGCGCTCTAATACCAGAGGCGTCTAGGATCGAGCTCCATACATTTTCCGACGCATCTCAGTCAGCATACGCTTCTGCCGTTTACCTCAAATCGGTCAACGATGTAGGAGACGTCATCATTAGGCTCCTCTGTGCCAAGACTAAGGTTGCTCCAGTGAACGCTACAACCATACCTCGATTGGAACTTTGCGGAGCTTTATTATCAACGCGACTTAGTGCAAAGGTCTTGAAGGCACTCCATTGCAAGATTGATACCACTTATTTCTGGACCGACTCGATAATAGTCTTGGGTTGGTTATCCCATCAGCCTCGTGATTTAAAACCTTTTGTGGCTAATCGTGTCGGTGAAATTCATGAACTGACAGCTACAGGCATTTGGAGACACGTCTCAGGCGATAAAAACCCAGCTGATCTGGCATCCCGTGGTATGTGTCCTAATTCTATTGAGCTAGCTACCATATGGTGGAATGGTCCCTCGTTCTTTGCTGAGGATCCTTGCAATTGGCCTCCAAACATACGAAACCAAAATATTGAACAATTGCCTGAAATAAAGGGCTCTCAAAATAAATACATGTCCACTATATTACATGTTGCTGACGCTAATTTGTCTATGAATATCGTTGAGTTTGGCAGATTTTCGAAATTTAATCGCTTGCAGAGAGCAGTTGCTCACGCTATTCGATTTATTTACAACACAAAAAATAAAAATTCTAAATTATCGGGTCCTTTAACTGTTGACGAATTAAAGAAATCGTTAAATATTTTTATAAAACAACATCAAAGTGAATGCTTCAGTAATGAGATAAAAATCTTAAAAAATAATCAATGTCTGCCACCTAATTCTCGTATTTTCTAACAAGTCCCTTTATTAATGAGGATAATATTATCTGTGTCGGAAGCAGAATACAAAATTCCAGAGAATCATATCAGAGGAAACATCCAGTTTTACTAGATACTAACCATATATTTACTAAAGTACTTTTTACACATTTTCATTTAAAACTGCTACATTGTGGTCCTCAAACTTTCATGAATGACTTAAGAGACGGTTATTGGCCTTTGAAAGGCAGAGTCTTAGCAAGAACGACTGTTAATAATTGCAAAATTTGTGAACTCATGAAAGCTAAATGTCAAAATCCTCTAATGGGAAACTTGCCTACTAGTAGAATTACTCCAAGTCAGCCATTCCATGTTAGTGGTGTTGATTTCAGTGGTCCATTTTACATTACCGATCGCAAAGGTCGCGGTTGTCTTTTCATTTGTTTTAGCCACAGATCACTCCCAATAGATACCTAATGCAAGGCAGCGGTTGCGCCCAACACATATAAGCTATCAGATAGATATAAACCGATGCCAAATGTCGCGTCATCAGTGACGTCCAAGTAGTGGACCCGCACATGTCTCCGAACGTTAGCAAAAATTACATTTTGGGAACATAATATTACAGTTAAAAATGATTTGTTCAATAAAATGGTGTGCAAAAAACTCAAAAAAAATAAAGTATCTAAAAAATCGCAATAAGTTTTCATCGATAACTAATATTCTTTAAATTAATTTGGTCCCGAGCGAGCTCAATTTATACTGGTTATAGTATCAATGTTAAACAGTCGAGATCGGATGGAGAATCAGCCGTCTCTTTTTCGCATAGCAATAACCGTAATAAGCCATCTTTTTTTGACGAAATCACGCGTTCTTCTAGTGTTTGACGCATGTTTATAATATAATTCCCTGAAATATCGATATTGTATTACAATAATGTAAATTAATTTTATTAAATGACAATGTCACAAAATATATATTGATTTAAATAAAAATTGCAAATTACCATAATTACGTTATTTTCTGTAATTTGAAATAGTTAAATTTGTTAACAAGGTACTTTTATAATATTTTTTATTTATTTTTATCTTTGGCGTAATAAAATTTCCTTTTTTCCCTCTATTTGTATACGTTTTCAAATATAATGGGAGGGTATTTATCATAAGTTTTAGTATACTAAGTTTATTGAGAATCAGTAGATTGAAATAAAACTATTATTTACGGACCAGTCCGCCCCGTGACCACGAAAGCTGTAAAGTAATCGAAACGTCGGGAACTCAAAAAATTTAAAATTAAACCAAATCCGCGATAAAATCCGTAAATAATAGTTTTATTTCAATGTGTAACATTCGCGTAAATCTAAGAAACCATTATGAGAATCAGTAGCACAAGCTATTGCACTAATGTTAACATACGTTGTATATATCTTCTCAAAAACATTCATAGTTCGTCAAGTGGGTTTCATCGTCACTTGTCGATATTACATTTACTACAGCCGCCGTCAAAATTCAAAAAACGGAATAAGTTATTGTAGCCCTTTAGGGCGTGACGTTTAGTTATTTACTGTTTCATATTTTTATCAGATCTTTTATATCAACACTTAATTTGGGTATTTCGCCATTATGGTATACAATAATACACGGTGAATAATAGAAATAAAAACGTTACATACTAAAGTATAAATCTTAATCCTATTTTATTCGTAGTTAGCGGTTGTCGGTTGGTATAATTTATCAGATCAGGCCGGTGAAAAAATATTATCAAACATTTAACAAGTTGCTAATTAAGTTATAGAAGCGATCATAACACATGAACTTACTGGCAAATCGAACTATCGATACATTTTTTTATTTATCGACTTATGCCTCATCTCTCCAGTGAAGTCCACGTGACCGCGCTGCAACCCGCCCACCCCCCGCGCAGTTCCCTTCGTTGGCGTTTTCGGTTCAAAACAAAACTAACGTAATGCGGTATCTATTGGAAGTGATCTGTGGTTTTAGCACAAAGGCTGTGTATCTTGAAGTGTCTAGCGATCTAACAACAGATTGTTTTATTTTGTGTCTGCGTCGCTTTATAGCTCGCATAGGTAAGCCTCTGGAGCTATGTTGCGATAATGGTACTAATTTTGTCGGTGCAAACAACGAAATAACAAGTTTTTTACGGAACAGTGAAAGCATTAAGGGTTTCGCCGCTGAGGAAGGGATAAAGTTTAGATTTTCTCCTCCTTATACGCCCCACTTTGGGGGACTTTGGGAAGTCGGTATTAAATCTGCAAAGCACCACATAACTCGTATATTACGCGATAGACATTTCACATTCGAGGAATTATCAACCTTATTTTCGCAAGTCGAAGCTATCCTCAATTCCAGGCCCCTAACTCCTTTTTCATCAGATCCAAGTGACCTGGATCCTTTGACTCCTGCGCACTTCCTGATCGGCAAACCACTCACTGCGCTACCTTCAGAAGATTTGATGAACGCGAACATACATCGACTTGACCGACACCGACTTCTGAAAAAAATGCGACAACATTTTTGGGACCGATGGCGACACGAGTATCTATGCGAGTTGCAAGAGAAGAAAAAATGGAGAATACGGCAAAGGGGGTTCCAGGAAGGCGATCTGGTCGCCATAAAAGAAGCAAACCTACCACCTTTAAAATGGCGAATGGCCCGCATCCAAAAGCTTTACCCTGGATCTGATGGAACCGTCAGAGTAGCAGATGTCTTGACTTCCAAGGGTGTCGGCCGCAGAGCTATCCATAATCTTTGCCTCTTAGAAGATATGGCAGCAACCACTCGAAAGTCCAAAGATTTCGAGGGAGGGGGAATATGTTGCGGCCAACAATCACAATGAACCGCCTGAAAAAACGCCTTTAGCAATGACGCAGTAAAATGACACGACGGCGACGTCAACTGTCAAGACTCAGTGCGTAATGGACTTCCATTGAGCTAACAACTATTTATTTTTTTATCTCTGTATTTTCTACTACCATTAAAGTAATTGTAATTATTCGAGAAGTCTCATTTTCAAAGTCCCAAAAGAGGACCAGCGCATTCAATGGTTACATAATGAATAAACTTGTTTCAATTATTTTATATTAAACATGTGACAGAATTTATGACCTGACTAGGTATATTACTACATTCATAAAAAAAACAAACAATCAAATTACAATATTAGCTTAGTATTATTAGGATGATAGTATAAAATATATACTTTAAAATGTGTAAAACGTCAAGACTCACATTTAACTAGAAACCGCTGCGAAAATGAGTAAAATTTTATCTCTAGATACATTTAGCGTATACAGTACATACTTATTTTCACAGTCAGAACGACGCACAAAAAGCACAAAGTTATACGGAGCATAAAATGGAATTTTCGCGATCAATTCTATTAGTCGACTTTGTATTGTGCAATTTGCTTGTATTGGCGTAAACTACACGCACGTGAACGTGGAAAACTGCCGGCCTCTGTATAGCACAGATTGGAAACAATACCGGATTTGTGTGAGATAGCTATTGTCGTTCCCGTTCACTAAGGCATTAACTCAATGTGATTTAATATGGAAATTATTGCGACGTTTATACGCTTCTTGGAATTATGGTTATTGTATGGTAGTGACGCGAGTTAGTGAACTATATGCAACTATTTCGCTTTGTTCCATTGGATATTATCCTTTCGTTTGAAATAATCTTTTCCAGACCATGGGCTATTTAAAAGGAAGCCATTGAGCGATTGTCAGGATTCGCCATATTCATATAACCTAATGTGTTTAAAAGTGGTGGACCTACGCTGCTTTCATTCATTACTCAGCATTAGTGGGAAGGCTCGTCTGCGTTAGCACCACTGCTTCACAGGTGATTGACGTGAAAGGACAGCTTCGCTGTAGAATTATGTTCGGTGAGTGAGATTGTTGGATGCCCAATACCTCCTCCCTTTTTCCATGTTATCTTTTGCGCTCCTGCCGATTTGACAGGCCGGCGACACTTCCATGATCCTATAGATGTTCATGGGCGGCAGTGATCACTTAAATTATTATGTGAGCTGTTTGTTGCTGGTTCGTTGGATCTACAAAATATAAAAAAATCTGAATAAGTGAATCGATGAGTACATTACTGAAGACCTGTATCTTGAAATATTGCTGTTCACCAGTAGGATTCATTAATATTGTCCACCCTGGTATATTGGACAGCTATACTACCAGTGGCATTAAACTGGCATGGCATAATGACTGAAGGACAGCGGAAATGCCATCCAGACAGAGTATCGAATGGCATCAGATGATAGTCCCATGCCATGGGCTGGTCGATCTGTGTGTATGGCCTATACACTCTCAATCGTATTCTTGATTTTAGAGGAGGGCATTGCCCTGCAGTAGGACGTATATGGGCTGATAAAGTTAATTACTATGTTCCTATCTTCCCCGGGTAACTTCGAGAGGACTTGTATGTAAGCTGGTGTTATTTGCAAAATTAAAATCCTTCACCAGCTCTGCCACTTTTAGCCTCCACGTATATTGGTTATTTGTGGGAACAGAAACCACTATTGTTGTCTAACCTGGCTTTATAGAGAGTGGATTTCAATAGTGGCCGGCAACTCACATTTCGAAATTATGGCCTGACTTTATTATGTATATCTTCCCTTTCTTTATTACTGTAAATGGTGAGACGAGCATGCCAATCGCCTAATGGACTGACCGCTCACGGACAGTATCAATTCTTGGCATTTCACTGCGCTCACCATCCTGAGACGTAAGATGTTAAGTCTCAATATGTCCTTCAAACCGAAACATAAGAGTGCATTTACACCGCTGTTTGGCGGGAGAAATAGACATTGCGGCTGTACATACCCTGGTATAGGTGGCCTCTCACATATGAAAGAAATACCACCAGTAAATCCCTGCTAAAAGATTGGCGACTATATTAGAAATGAGGTTTTGTATAAGAGCTGCCTTTTTTTTTGTTGTCTAATATTTATTTATTTATAAAATATAAATAATATTAATAAAATATTTGGTAGGAATCTGAGAATAGGCGTGACGACAGTATCAAAATATCAAATATTTTATGATGTTAGGGGGAAAAACATATTAGAAGGATTTAACACGTTGTTTTAGTTTTAATTCAGAATTGGAGATTAACAAGATTTTAAATAAAATAAAAGTATAAAATATAGCAATCGGCCATTTTGACAGAAACGCTAGCCACGACGCATGACGTCACGCCTATGTAAACCTGCCGTAAACAGTACCAATTTCTTTAGAAATGTGGAATGTGAACTTTACCGGAACCACTTATAGACTTTAGAATTCATTTTTATCAAACGCAATATGATTTGTTTCGTTAACTTTCTTCGCTGCGCATAGACACAATGACATGTTTACCTAGTGGTGACGTTATAACGGACGCCATGACACCTACTAGCTTTTTCTGTGCACTATAGAAAGATTATTAGAAAAATGGCTTAAAACTATGTTAAACCTTTGTTAATTCTTGAAATATAGATTATTTGGTATATAATAAATGTGTATCTATATTATAAAACATAATTTTAAAATAATTCGTTTTGCCTATTGTATGTCCGTAAGAGATTTCTAATTAAGATCATATTGCTTCGATGTCACAAAAACGGTGGGAGGGCAGTTCAACAAAAAGTTCATAACACATATTTTTAGATCTTACACCCACAACTTTACAATCTAAATTCACTAAGACCGTCTTTTAAAGTGATGTTTTGATTTAGTAGTTGTTTTAAAGACATTTATAAATCAAGTATAGAAGGCCACATAAATAATGGATACTTTATTCTGATTGAAGTAACAAACATAGAAAATACACAATATTTGCAATCACTTAGCGTAACGCTAATCGATTCAGTCACTCTAATATTGTAATTCAGTTCCTTTAGTGTTCCGCAGAGTTCCGTTTAAGTAAACTAGCGAATCATGCATGTATGGAGTCGTGTCGCTCAGAATCTCAGCTTCACGTAGATGTGACGATTTTCGACAGGGGCGACGCTTCTTAACGATTTTTGCTTTGAATATGTTTGTTGTCGCAAGGCTGACGACTCGATTGTATTATATTACTATTCTCAATTCGTCTCCAACGAGGATAAAAATTTGATTAGGTTTATTCCCCATCTTGCCAATGTAAACAACGAAATGATTTTACCAAACTGACTTTTATAAATTATTTTGAACTCACAAAGCAAATTTGGTTTGATAATTGAAACGTCCAGATGGGAAATTAATAGAATTTGTTTATTAATAAATCACGTTCCATATATTAATCACAGCGTTAATTGTGTGCACAAGAATGTGTTTACAATGGGCATGTGTGGTTGGAAATGTAAATCAAAACACAAAAGGTAGTGAACCGCTCGGGGACTTCACCCTTATTTCAGTAATATTCTTTAATAATTAAAGTGAGGTACTTTCGTGATACACATACATATTAACTACACGATTACACCAACAGAGCCCGTCTTTGTGCCAGAGGTTAGTAACTCATTTAAACTTTAAATTGCGGTCACCTAAAATTACAATTATAACGTTTTGAGTCCCTTACAATTTGAGCTCGAGGCTATTCGAAATTTATTTAAAAAGTAAGTAAATTTAAAAAGCATGTATTCAAATGAATGTCTCCTTTTAATCACGAGTATTTTTAATGAAAAGACGTAATAGTTTCGGTCTGGTCATTAACTTAAATTATGTTGTGAGATTCGGACGTTTACTAATGAGTGTTTGGCAACTTAAATATATTTCTACAATCTGAGCTTTGCCGATAACAGCAATTCTAGCGGGGAAACTCGCATGTTATCGCATAATGGATTCTATTTAGACGATGGTTATCTGTTTATTCGCACGTTGATTTAAAGGTTTTTGTTTATTGACGTGAATGGTGAGAGAAACTTGGCATTGGCTTGATGATTAACGATATGACCGCTCATGGACAGTTATAAAAACAAACAACATTATGAATTACAAAGCGATGCTTGGCATTCCACTTCGCTCGTCATACTGAGACATAAGATGTTAGTTGAAGTAGCTCTGGCTGCGATATTTTTCAAACCGGAATACATTTACACTGCTCTTTGGAGAGGGTTAAGACATTTTAAAAATATTCACGACACCTGAAATATCCTTGGTGTCTTGTCTGTGCTAAATGGCGAAAAATAAAAGGGAGTGTAAGTCGGAAAATATAGGTGTCGTTTGGTTGCAGACATTTTCATAGTCAGCATATTATTATGCAAATGTTTTCACAGTTACCAATTGGAAGCGATTTGCGTCCAGTAACTTTCTGCTATATTTGGTCATCTTTATACTCGCGGACCTTAGACTACCTGACTGACTGGAAATTTTTGGAGGAAGCATCTCATCATTTTGGCAAAATGGCCAGCAATAGTTTTTTTTTTTAATTTGGGTATAAATCATGACGATGTTAATAATGCTTTAAATTAAATATCCCTAAATAATACCTTGACTTCATTATAGTTTTGTGTTAAGACAATGAGTGCTGAAAATTGGGGATACAAAAATCAAGATAAAGGCCCCACTACATATGCGGCTACTGTTACTAAGCAAACAAAAAGGAGACGCGTTAAAGAAAACACAGGACCGAAATAGATATTTTGTGTTAAGTAAATAAGAATGAAGAGGGTTCATTGTAATTATATGGAAAAGGTCAAGGTAAGAATTGTAGAAACTATTCTAAATTAGAAAATAGCAGGCTTGAGAAATAGGTTTATTTTCCTAGCAATATACCTATTTTAATATAAATCATGATGTTTGTTTTTGCTCCATGAGCGGTCGTATAGCTTAAAATCAGACGAATGATATGCTCGACTCGCCACTCATTGCTATTAAAAAAATACATAACATTTAAATATTTAAAAAAAATATAGAATACATGACGCTTGCCAAGTAAACTATTTTATTTAAATTGCGGTGACTGTAACTATATTAATTTCGCGATGTACATACGATTATTAAGGACATTCTTTCACGACATGCCAAAGTCGTGACATCGCATTAAAACGAATATAAAATATTATGCGACGATTCAGAAGTAATGTAGTTATCTGCTTATAAATATACAGATTTATTCCATCTTCCCGACGCCGAATTGATATATCTTAATAAATAAATATACACCCATATATTATTAAGTGGCGAAAATGAGTTTATTGTTCAAGGCTTTGTGTTTAAAAGCTTATTTAGTTTCGCATTTTTATGAACATGATATCACATGCGTGGAATAGAAATGTTTTATATTGTTATTTTTTAATTAGGTTGTTATTTTAATTTGAATTAATTTTGTTTCCTATGACAGTTCTTATCCTATATTTGTAGGGGGGAAGGTGATTGATAATATAAATAAAATCAAAAGTTGAAAAAAAGTTGTCATGTTTCTTCGAGATTTGAACCCGGGACCTCCGTTCGCGTTCGATTTTCACCCAACTGAGCTATCGATTAGTAAAGTAAGCACATGTATCTAATAAAAATGAATATAATATACTTTAAGCTACCAAAGTCATTTGATATTATTCAAATAGGATACAGATTTTTCCCTGATACTTTGGATCTTCTCAATTGTTTGTCAAATGCGTGTCAAATTCGTTATGAACTTATTTATGTATAAAAGAATAAAAAATTCTAAAAGATAAAGGGTGTATCTTCACTGAAGCCATAACAAACTGATTAAAAGAAACAAAAGAGATTAAAACTTTCATCCATAAATAACATCTATTTTTATAAATTAAGAAAAATATCAAAGATACAATTAAGTTTAATTAATCGTTAGTTGCTTTTCTTGTTATAAATTAGGGCTTAAGCCCAGGCGAAACTCTTTCAATAGAACCTTTTATAATAATCCTACATACTTGTCGTTAAGACCTCTCATGGCTTAATTAGGCGTATCCGAAAAGGCTCAGAAAATATTTTCGGTTGGCGTTTACAAAATAATATAATCTTTTTTTCATAATACTTATTTCGTAGTTCTTTTGATTATGCTTACTTATCTTTTTTTGTCTTTATAATACATTTTCGGGTAATACAAAGCAATATAGTTAGAAAATGAGAATTTAAATTCCCGAAATCGGTCCTGCAGATAATTAGACTTTTACTGGTGATATGCCTCTTATATGAGAGGCCACATGGATAGGTACCGCCGCAATGTCTAGTTTTTCTGCCAAACAGCAGAACCTAACTCATTAGGGGTGCTGTGTCAGGAAACCTCCACGCGGTGTACCCTGGGCAACGGCGGTCTTGCTGACCGACGGCCAATGTCCTGACAGAGACCGGTCGGCGGTTGTCGTCTTCTGAGGTGTCTACTGCCCGGTTGTGTGGTCCCGAGTATCGGGTAACCTCCATTACATTTTGGGGGTGTCGACGGGCTCGGTGTGTGCTCATCCCGCCGCCGAACGGACATTGGGGGGAATTATTTATCTCCCATTGTCACCGTTGTAATATCGTAATCCAATCATGGAGGTCTGTGGTCATGTCTCGCGCTCCAATTGGACCGAGGGTCTTGGCTTAATTGCCCGGACTGCGAGGGAGAAAACCTCTATAAAAAGTCACCCCGAATCTCAAGCGGCGGCGCACCGCGAAGGGATGCATGGCCGATGGGCATTTCGGTTATAAGTGCGACCCCCGTCAGAGTACCGGCCGACACTCTTAGCGGGTTACATATAGGCCTACCCAACTACAGGGGGCACTGGCTGGTTGGACTTTTTATATCCCCCTCACTCGTGGGAATCAAATGGAATCTGAAAATTTATTTAAAAAACCCAAATCGACGAAAAGGTTGCCTGTATCGGTATCCGACTCTGGATCTGTGCAGGCGGAGGACGAAGGTCGCAAGTTCGATGATGTCGAAATGTTAGCGCAGGAGTGCGTAGGCGCGGAGGTAACAAAAACAAAAGTTGTGGAGAAGCCGGTGGAGCTCGTTACTGAGCCCGGACATAGTCGTGTGTCATCACGACGTAACAGTCTCCAAGGAGGTCGCCTTGTGGAGCGCGTCAGCTGGCAAGTCTGATCTGTCTCAGTCTTCATTCGCGAGTGACTCTGATACAGAGCCAGCTGCCAAGTCAACTAAACTGGCATGTGGAAGAGGTCGTCCACCCACACCGGGAAAATATGTAGGATTAGCTGTGGCTAAAAAGACATTAGCGAATGCTAAACGGGATGCCACCCGCCAAAAGATGGAAGAAGATATATTGGAGCAACGAATTCGCTCTATTTTGAAATCGCCACCCCGTCCCTCAAATATGGTGACAAGTGAGGTGGATGAGGAGATACGACTTATCTTGCCTGAACAACTGAGGGAGGCAGGCAAACTAGTCAAGATGGTGTCTAGCAAAACAGGGAACCTAAAAGGTTCGTATAAAAAGACCCTAAACTACGTACATGACACTCTCATTCAATTTGTTAACCAACCGTCGATGTCGTCGAGTCGATGGTATTGGCCCGATTGGAGATGGAATGCACTCGCCTCGAAAAGGAGAAAGCGGAACAGGCGGAAAAAATCGCCTCCCTTCGACGTCGTCTTGACCAACTTGAGGCAGGGTCCAGCTCTCATCCAATAGATGAAGCGATGGAGCGACTTGAAGCTCATTTATCAGCCAAATTTGAGGCAGCCATTATGGGTCCGACAATAAGACCACCTCTGGCTCATGATTTAAGAGCGTCCCAGGAGTATCCGGAGCTTCCACGGTCTTTTGGCAAGGGGAAGGGGAAGGGTAAAGGATTATCCCATATCACAAAAGTTAGTAGAACGCCAGTGTCTACTGTGCAAAGGCCATTAAATGTGGCGACGCACGAGGTGAATGGGCCCATGCATTCGGTCCAGGAAAGTAGAAAAAAGAGGAAAGCTGTTAATTATCAAGTAGTTTCAGCTAGCGCCAATACCGAGATGCGTCCCTCAAAGTCTAACAATAGGGCTGCATTGACTGAAACACCCAATCCGGGCCAACAGGGGTCAGTGTTTGCAGACACGCCGTGGGCTGTCGTATCGAGTAAGAAGAAGGGCAAGTCCAAATACAGCAAGGTAGCCAGTTTACAGCCAAAGCCACACAAGGGCGAGACCGAACTACGACCACCGCGTTCCTCGGCGGTAGTTATATCTTTGTCACAGACTGCAATGACCAAGGGCCTTACATACGCCCAGATATTAACTGACGCCCAACATCGAATTGATCTCCCTGGCTTAAATATACAGAGGTTTAAGCAAAAGTCAGCGGTCACGAGCGCTTACATCTATGAAGTGCCCGGGGCCAATAATGAAAAGGCAGCCGACGCTCATGCGGATAGATTGAGAGCATGTTTTAGCGTCTCGGATGACGTCCGCATATCCCGCCCCACTAAGTGTGTGGAACTGCGGGTGTCTGGGCTAGACTGTACGGCAACTTCAGAAATGGTTGTCGCAGCACTCACTAAGGCTGGTGAATGCCAAAAAGAGGCGATAAGAGTCGGAGAGATCCGCTCTGATCGATCAGGTCTGGGCACTACTGTATGGGTCAAAATGCCCGTAAAGGCGGCCCAAATTGTAAAGAAGTCAGACCGAGTCCTTATCGGTTGGGTTGCGGCCAAAGTAACTGTTCTTCAGACGCGGCCTTTAAGATGTTACCGCTGCCTTGAGCCAGGACATGTAAGGGATCGTTGTGAGTCCACAGTAGATCGCCGTACTTTATGCTACTGATGCGGTCAGCCGGGCCACAGAGCTCGGCAGTGCGATGCCGCTCTGAACTGTGCCCTTTGTGCTTCCGCCGGAAAACCTGCCGGACATCAACTTGGGGGTAAGGCTTGTCCTGCCTTCAATAGGAAGATCCGGCGCGTTATAGCTAGAAAATTTAATAGATCAGCGGCTGTTGAGGCCATTGCCCAACAGCAGCCAGAGTGCCCACCGCAGGCCGAAGTTGAAAGCATGGATATTGCCCAGTAATGGCCTTAAAATTCCTCCAGGCGAACATCAACCACTGTGATAGTGCTCAACATATTCTATTCGAGAGTCTAACACATTGGTCGGTGCAAGTGGCCGTGGTTGCTGAGCCATACCGTATCCCTCCTAGTGAAAACTGCGTGGGGAATGACGATGGTTTGGTTGCCATTTTTACACAGAGGTCGGCCAGCTCCCCGCCCTTCGAAAAAATAGCGAAGAGTCGGGGATGCGTCGCGGCTCTGTTGGGAGAAATATGGGTAATTGGCGTTTATTTCTCACCCAACAGACCCTTAGCTGAATTTGAGGCCTTTCTCGTCCAGCTGGGGGCTCTAATAGTGCAAGGCCAACCCCACCCGGTGATTGTTGCCGGTGACTTTAATGCCAAATCTATGGCTTGGGGTTCGCCGGCGACAAGCGCTCGTGGTGGGGTACTGGAGGAATGGGCAATTACGACTGGTTTGGTTATAATAAATAGAGGATCGGTGGATACGTACTGGTGGTAGGTCTCTCATATGTGAGAGGCTGCCTGGGTGGGTACCACCGCAATGTCTATTTTTCCCGTCAAATAGCAGTTTAAATTCACTGTTGTGTTTCGGATTAAAGGGCATTGTAGCCAGAGTAATTACTGGACATATTGAGATCTAACATTGCTTTGTAATTCAAGGTGTTGTGTGGTTTTGCTACTGTTCATGAGCGGTCGCATCGCTTACCATCAGGCGAACGGCATGTCTCTCGTCTCGCCATTCACTGCAATAATAAAAAATAAATAAAAAAATACGTGTGTGCGACACAACGGTGGTTCAATAGTGGATCTGACTTTTGCGAGTCCAGCCATTGCACGCCGTGTCCATGACTGGGAAGTGCTTACAGACGTGGAAACTATGTCGGATCACCGTTATTTCAGGTTCGACATCTCTGCGTCCCACTCTGGTCAGCCCGGAGGTCAAAATGCTCCTCATTGGGAGGGCCCGCGGTGGGCCATAAAACGTCTTGACAGTGTCCAAAGACAGTCGACAGTCCGTAAAGCTAGCCGCCATGGTGATATCGTGGCTCCCTGTCCAGGATGGCTCGGTACAAGTTGACCAGGAGGCAGAGTGGTTTGGCACGGTAATGTCAGATATTTGTGATGCAGCTATGCCACGTGTCCGTCGCCATCCGAAGCGACGCCATGTGTACTGGTAGTTAGCGGAGCTTACACAGCTACGCGCTTCGTGTGTAGCTGCGCGCCGCCGGTACGCCAGACATCGTCGGCGTCGGCAAAGGACTGAAAATCACGTGCATCAGGAGCGGCAGCTTTACGGACTCTATAAAGAAGCAAAGAGAGCGCTGCAAGTGTCCATTAAGAGGCTAAGGTGGAGGCCAGGAAGGAATTTCAGAGTATCCTGCATAGTAATCCGTGGGGTCGTCCATACCTTCTGCCTATGAATAAACTCCGTCCTTTTGCACCTCCATTGTCACAGAGTATCCGACCAGAATTATTAGCTGAAGTCGTCGCTACCTTGTTCCCGGCAACAGCGCTAACCACTCCACCACTGATGGCACCACGCGTGTCGCCATCACCCTCAACGAGTTCGGCAAGGGAAATCCCAGAGGTTTCACCCGCAGAGCTGCGGGCGGCAGTGCTTCGGCTGCGAGGCAAAAAAACGGCTCTGGGGCTCAACGGCATACCCGGAAAGGTCTTGGTGTTAGCCCTCGAGCACTTGGGTCCAAGGCTTCGCGGCCTTTTCTCCGCATGCTTGGAGCAGGGCATCTTCCCGTCTCGGTGGAAAACTGGGAAGTTAGTCCTGCTCAAAAAGGCGGGGAAACCCGCAGACTCGCCGTCAGCCTACCGGCCGATAGTCTTGCTCGACGAGATCTGTAAACTTTTTGAACGAATTATTCACGCACGCCTCGTCGAGCACTTAGAGAGGATTGGTCCTGATTTGGTCGACTGCCAGTTTGGATTTCGGAGAGGCCGATCAACCATCCACGCGATTTTGCGGGTTAAAGCGGAGGCAGAGGAAGCAGTTGCGCGGGGCAAGGTCGTCTTGGCGGTATCCCTCGACATCGCCAACGCCTTTAATACCTTGCCTGCATCCATGAAGCACTGCGGTACCACGCGGAGCCACCCTTTTTGAGGCGCTTGGTACACTCGTACCTGTCCTGTAGGGACGTGGTGTACCCCGGCACGGACGGCACCGACGAGCCATGACGTGTGTTCCACAGGGCTCTGTTCTGGGTCCTCTCTTGTGGAACATTGGGTATGATTGGGTTCTCCGTGGTGCCAATCTCTGGGGTGTCCGCGTTATATGTTACGCCGATGACACGCTGGTAACAGCATCTGCCAGATCATTCCAGGAAGCTGCCCACTTTGCCCACTTCAAACAGCTGGGGACAAAATTGTCCCGGGCAGCGGGTGCACTTCGTTACCTGCTGCCCAATCTGGAAGGTCCTGGCAGCTCTTGTCGAGGGCTATATGCCGGAGTTGTACGGTCTATAGCTCTATATGGTAGGTGTGGGCTGAGTCTCTGAGCGACCAATGCGCCGCTCTCCTGCAGAAGCCACAGCGAGTAGCGGCGCAGCGAGCGATCAGGGGCTACCGTACCATCTCTTTTGAAGCATCCTGCGTTTTAGCCGGTTATTTACCTTGGGACCTTGAAGCCCAGGTTCTCGCCAGGGTATTTAACTGGCGAGAGAATGCTTTGAGACGTGGGCATAGACCGGCCCGTAGAGAGGTTGAAGTTATTCGTAACTCCCTCCGTAGTGATGCCGTGGAGGAGTGGCGTCTCGGGCTGGACAACCCTACTGCGGGTTTGAGGACCGTCGCGGCAGTGCACCCTGTCTTTAGTCAGTGGCTAGATAGGCGCCACGGCGCAGCGACATTCCGATTGACGCAGGTACTCACAGGCCATGGATGCTTTGGCGAGTACCTGTGTCGAGTTGTCGGCGTGGAATTGTCACCATTGTGACAACTGTCCATGGGATACGGCTCAGCACACTCTGGAGGTGTGTCCAGCCTGGGACGGTGAGGGTAGCGCTCTCGTTGGGATCGTCGGTCGGGACCTCTCGCTGTCGGCCGTGGTGTCATCCATGGTTAGCAGCCCAAGGTCTTGGAGGGCGATGTCCCAATTTTGCGAGAGAGTGATCTCGCAGAAGGAAAGAGCAGGGAGGGAGAGAGATCAATCCGATCCCTCTCGTCATACCAGGAGACATAGGAGACGCCGGGGGGACGATTAATCGGTAACTCCTGCCCTGTGAACTGGGGGCTATTTTAAGAATTCCACCACGGTATCCCCTGCCTGTCGTAAGAGGTGACTAATGGGGGCAATGGTAGTCGCGGGCACGCAGCGGGGGGCTGCGTAACGTCCACTAAGCGACTACGTGAAGAAAATATGTGGGGTGTGTCGTGTCTGTATACCCTTTTATTTATAAATAATCTAAGGTATAAAAGTGTTTAAATTATTATTTTAGCAATAACTATGGATTTACCACCCAAAAATGACGATATTTAAAAAATCATAAAAAATAATTGTGGCTTTTTTTTTGCGAAATTTTTGGTTGCATTGTGTTTGTAGTCACTAAAACTACCACCCGGCTTCGTTTTCGGTAGCAGTCTTGAGATAACCGGTATAAATAAGCAGTAATTTAATGACCTACGGTACTGAGACTTGGACGCTTACTTGGACTTTGGGATAGGGATTGCTCGAAAAAATCGCTGGCAGATGCTGAATGTGACAAGCCAAAGACAGGGTGAAATGCTGTTATTTGGAGGAGGCCTATGTCCAGCAGTGGACAACTATATAGGCTGATGATGACGTTGTCACATTCAGCATCTGCCAGCGATTTTTTAAATATCCTCACTCCACTTACCTGGAAGGCGCCTCACAATACGCTTGCCAAGACGCGGTCTTTACTCAAGAACACGTTTACCCCAGTGGTTGTCGGTTTTTCGACAGATGCCACTTGCTTGCTGGTTAGTAGTCCTTCGAGCAATCCCTATCCCAAAGTCCAAGTAAGCGTCCAAGTCTCAGTACCGTAGGTCATTAAATTACTGCTTATTTATACCAGGTATCTCAAGACTGCTACCGAAAACGAAGCCGGGTGGTAGTTTTAGTGACTACAAACACAATGCAACCAAAAATTTCGCATTTTTTATGATTTTTTAAAAATCGTCATTTTTGGGTGGTAAATCCATAGTTTTTGCTAAAATAATAATGTAAACACTTTTATACCTTAGATTATTTATAAATAAAAGGGTATACACTATTATTTTAGGAAAAAATGTATTTACCACCCAAATATGGTCACAGGAAAAAAATATAAAAAAAAACAATTTCGCATTTTTTTGCAACTTTTTCTATTGCATTATGTCTGAAGTCGCTTAAACTACCACCCGGCTTCGTTTTCGGTAGCAGTCTTAATATACCCTGTATAACATTGTCAGTAATTACCCATTAAAGTTTGTTTTTATGCATCGCAATCTACTGCACAGGTACAATATACGATAAAGTCCAGATACAAATGCATTTTTCCATCTGAAACAGCTATTATGCCTACGGCGTTCCATACTTATGAGCTATTAATACGACGTGTTTCCTATATCGAGGCAAATTATAGAATAAACGAGGAAAGCACAGATGCGTCGCTCATAAATTTCCTATATAACATTGGAATTGACGTAATGACGTGATATTAGCAAGGAATATTCGCTGAATCCGCACGTAGATTAATATAATATCCTTACTGCTAAGATAAGGTAATGAGCCACGAAAATTTTATTGCCAACATTTACGCAAACTTAGCCCAATTAAATGTTTTCCGATACTTTATTTACAAGTTTATTTAGAAATGCTGTTTATGTAGGGGCCGTTAATTGATTAGTCAGGTTTTAATAGGACAGTTGGTTAGATGACGACTGTGAATCAAGAGGCTGTGGGTTCCATCCCGTACCGAGACATATGTTTGTGTGATCTGCAAATATTTGCTTCGAGTTTGGGTGTTTGTGTGACCGAAAAGTTTCTCGTAGTTCCTGATACACAAAACTTAATTGATCTTATTCGATCGACCGGGACTATGTATGTATATGACCGTTGCGTGTATTTTAATTTTATTTGTGGTTTCGAGAAACAGAACGTACATAAATTTTGTTGTTATTTAATGCTAGCATGATTTTATAGTGCCTTACTGTATTAGCCCATAATTGTCCATTGTTCAGCCAACCCCAAGAGTTAGATTAAGAAGGTTTAAGCCATAATTTAAAAAAAAGGTAAGGCTATTCTGCTGTTAGGGATGATTCAGCATGAATGAGCAGGCTTGTAGCACTATCACAGGAGATCGACGTGAAGCGACAGTTTGGCTGTTGCTTTTCATTTGATGAGTGAGATTGCCGAATACCCAATACGGTATTTTAACATTTTTTATCCTTCCCGCTCGCCTCCAGTTTTGACGCGTTATGAGAATATTCATGGGTGGCTTTTTCACTTACCATAAAGTGACTTGTTAGCTTGTTTGTTGGACCTATGCTATAGTCCACCATGCTGGCCTGGTGAGGGTGGCGGACTATAAATACAATGTAAATTCTGTTATTATTACTTTGGAATGTAATGCTTTTCTTTTGTGGTGGGTTGTTGTTAATAATCGCAGTTGTTGAGACAGTGGTCCTGGGTTCGAATCTCAGAGCACACCTTTTATTTATCGATGTCATGTGATAGCGATAGTTTATTACCACGTATTTTGACGGTAAAATAAAACATCTTAGAACTGCAGAGCACTTGATGGCAAAATAATGCAATCCAAAATAGACCATTTGCCGGCGAGATACAGCTTTTTATCGCCGATTAACACAATTAAGTTGTCTCTGCCGAAACGTAAAATTACGTATGTATAATGACTTGGTACTAATATCGCACACAAAACCAACTTGAACCTTTCCTCCCATGATTAGATTTGATATAACTTTGTAACACATAACCAGAAGTCTGTGTTTACCATTGTACGGAATTCTTACAATGTTTCTGAGCCAATATTTGAGTTACGAAGTTCGTATATTCATGATAACTGCGTGGTGGCCTGTTGGAACTGCGTGGTGGCCTGTTGGTAAACGGACTAGACGCGACTGCCAATATGTAGACGGTGGTCGCGGGTTCGAATCCCAGGGCACACCTCTGACTTTTCGGAGTCATGTGTGTATTGATAGTCAATCACCACGCACTAAAACGGTGAAAGAAAATATCGTGAGGAAACCTGCATACCATAGCGGTTTATAAAAAAAATAAATACTCTATGGTATGTAACTCCGCCAACCTGCACTAGGCCAGCGTGGTGGACTATATGGCCTAACCACTCTCAATCGTTCTCTCGCTTGTAGAGGAGGCCCGTGCCCTGCAGCGGGACGTATATGAGCTGATACAGATACAGATATTCATGATTCAGGTCAAATGGAGCTTTCAAAATATCACGTTAACTATGATGTGATAATTTGTACAAGATTAATTGAGAAGCATTTGTGAAAAATATTTTTATGTTTGTTGTGTGCTGAAATACAGAGTTATCATCATCAGTATAGTATTTGTACCTATCAAATAGATGTAGTATATTGTCTCATGTACACCACCACGGGTATGGATAGTTGATAGTCATGACATTCTGAGTCACCACAATGCGACTGCGGAGCACCCGACCAGACCCTGTCCCATGTCGTAAACGAATGCCCACTTCGCTGTTTCCCCGGTGGAATCTCGGAACTTCATAAATACACTCCTGATGCAGCAAGCTGGCTAAAAAACCTAGACATAGAAGTTTGATCCACGCAGGATAAATGCCATACGCAATGATGATGACATTCTGAAATAAATAAAGGTAAATAAAGGTTAAGTGTTTTGTTGTGTATTTTTTTCTTTTGATCTGCTATAAAGTGTAATAGACAATGAAACAAAGCTTTCCAATCAAGATATTATATTTCATTAATGAAGAATTAAGATTCTTGATTTTACGTGTGGTGCCGGCAACTAGAAAATAAGGTTGACAAAATTAATAATTTTACCTCTAAAGTTCACATAATTCTACAGCTCCACTTATCTGACGGAAAATTCCCCACTATCTGTACATTCCAAAAACAATATTTCTCACGAAACAGTCACGCGCCGCAACGACCACTTATTTGCCCGTTCGAATTCACCTTTGCACCAAAATTGAGAGTAGGCAAATTTCCCAATGCGCTGTTTGGTCAGCTAGATAACGTCAGGTTTGTGCATAGATCATTCCTACTTTGAAATCCCTTATCAAATCCTCCCTCCAATGTAGGTAAACGGAATTAAATTTAAGCGGCTTTTAATTGCATCGAAATGTTATTCGTGAGAGCTATTCCACGTCGTGCGTTCTAAATACACATGCAAGGTAATCGTTAGTGATAGAATCGTTCTTGCTGCTTGTACCTACATCATATTTCTTTAACCGGGGTTAGGAACTTATCTGTCATTATCAGATTTTCTACCTCATGGGTATGTTTGTTGTCAGAAAATTGTTTGTCCCACAGCAATTCAATAAACCTAACAACTAAACTAACCTAATGGCCTTACCACTTTAAGGGGATACCTCGAAAAATTTGGCTTTTTTAAAAGCCTACATATCATAAATTACTATGATTAGGTAGTCCATTTTCAGATATGTTTTAATTGATGATATAATTAACAATTTTATGAATCAAAATACATGATTATGTCACTTTGCCTTAACAAAAATACAGTCCAAAGTAGCAGCTGTTAAGTTTTTTAAGAACTCAGAACTCCTAACTTACCCCGTGTAGAAACTCAAGATTAATTTGACATAAACATATTTTTAAATATTATTTTTTCGCGAGAAAAAAACAAGAAAAAAGTAAATAGTACGATGACAATAAAATAAAATATGGTTTGGCGCTTATGTTGTTTTATTTTGAGAAGCGCATGGGCCATCCTATCCCATTCTTGTACGTTACGGCCATATAAGCTATCTCATTGGGGGCGTTCCCGTCAGACGGCCGCGGGCCTTGGTGGACGACGGATCTGCGCTCGACGTTTCGAAATTCTAGCCCGCCGATAATTTTTTTACGTAATTTCAAATTTACGTAATTCTTATTATTTTAGGTGGTACTCTTTTTTGTTTGTACATTTTATTTTTTTTACATATATTTAAAAAATAAATAGCAGTATATATTAATTTTTAAGTTCATTTCAACTAGCTAAGTTACCAAAATAAAAGAGAAAGGTCATTGACTTACGTATAAGCGCTCAACGAAATTAGTCGAAGGGAGCGTAACATTTTATACATTTTTGCCTCGTAATATAATTACGACGCTGAAGTCTCGGGTTCAAGTCCGGGTCATTTTAATTTTTGTTTTTTTGTTATTTATCCGAATGATTCCAAATCGATATTTGAAAGAACCTTCGTTCCGAAAACATGAAAATATTCTCAGAGAAAAAATGTGGTCAGCATTTTTATTGATTTTTTTGTTATTGTTCTGATTGGTTTCTAATTCGATATCTGAGAGACTCTTCATTTCCATAAACTAAATTCAAGGTCAGAATTGGTAATTCTGTGTCAGCCCATATATGTCCCACTGCAGGGCACGGGCCTCCTCTACAATCGACAGTACAATTGAGAGTAGTTAGGCCACCACGCACTTGAATTGGCAATTGGCCGATTAATTTCAACTTTCAACTATTACCTGAGCTTGTAGATCCACGACTTGTAGACTGCCTCAGTGGCGTAGTTGTACTAAGGTACGGTTACAAAGGTGAGGTCTCGGGTTCGAATCCCGGGTAGGGCAAAGTGATATTGGATTTTTCTATTCATTATCAGCCCAGAGTCAGGAATTTGTGCCCGATATGGCGATAGGCTCGCCACCTATCACATCGTGGGACGGAACATACATGGCGAAATGTGGGTCTTGGCGCCTCTGCCTACCCCTTCTGGGAAAAAGGCGTGAGTTTATGTATGTATGTATGTAGATCCACGACATACGAGAAATATGAAAATAAGGGATCCAACGTAATCCCTATGATATAGACATTGCGATCATTGTCATCGAATTAATTCGGTTAAAATAAATTCGTTTCTCGTTGTGTTGTTCTTTCAGTATATATTATCATTATTTTTCATCAAAAATATTTTCATCTGATATCACAATATTTCTTGTTGCTAGCTCCTATAATACGAAGGCTACTCGATATTCCCACCAAGGTCGCACCAACTTTTATAATCAATTGAATTTACTTATAACTTTTAATCGGGTTTTGCCCAATAAATATATTAATAGTGAATTAAATATAAAACCCTTTTTACCATATTATTCCATTTCACTAAATTCAAAGTCAGAATTGAAAATTATGGTCGCCATTTTGAACTTTTTTGCTTTTGATTCGATTGATATCTAAATCGATATCTAATGGTTCCTTCATTTGAATGAGTAAGTCAGAATTGATAGTTGAGGCCGCCATTTTGAAATGTTTTGTGTCTGGTCATGAACTGGTCATCATAATATTGTGATATTTTTCAAAACCATCCATTAGAAAAATAGTACCTTTCGGGAGCACCTCAATCAATAGACAGATGAAGACACAATCCCATCAAAAACATCCTGTAAAAAAATTCCAAGTCTCGCAGCTCAGGGTTTCTACCTAAAAAAATTGTGAGATGCTACATGCATATACTGATACCAAGTCGATTAATTTATTTAGTCCTTGCGTAAGGGACCTTCTGTATAAAGTTATTACGTAAGCTATTATCAAATAAATATTAAAAATTCTTTACGTTATAAATAAATGGATCGCCTTGGCCATCGCATGAAACCATAATGTATCGTACAATTCATACATAATGCTGCTGGATGGCTGAATTTTTTTACAGGATGTTTTTGATGGGATCTCACGTCTTTTTTTAGAGTCCTACTTTTTTTCTTTTCGGTACTTTTTACTTCTAGAATATCACCAACAATTTTTCATAAAGCCTCTGTCTTATGGTTTTTTCTTATTTTTGTAGGTGTCAATTTATCACAACTATCACGGATTTGATTATTAATATTCTTTCTTTCATAGTAATTGATATTTTGGACCTATTTAGTCTATTTATTTGCAAGTTTTTCTTCGTTATGTCTTTCTAGAGGAATTTTGTACAGTTTCATGGGCTGAATACACCCTTTCCCTCTCAATACCTTCTCCTGTTATGCCTTTTATATACTAGGTATCTCAAGACTGCTACCGAAAACAAAGTCGGGTGGTAGTTTTAGTGAGTACAAACACAATGCAACTAAAAATTTCGCAAAGAAATGCGACAATTATGTTTTATGATTTTTTAAATATCGTCATTTTTGGGTGGTAAATCCATAGCTTTTGCTAAAATAATAATTTAAACGCTTTTATACCTTAGATTACTTATAAATAAAATACACTATTATTTTAGGAAAAAATGTATTTAGCACCAAAATAATTATTTATTTATTTATTTAATTCTTTATTGTACACAATAAAAAGGAATAACAGTTTAGAGATAATACAAAACAACAAAGTACAAATGGCGGTCTTATCGCTCTAAGGCAATTTCTACCAGACAACCATAGGATGGATATATGAGCAGGAAAAAAGATAGGGCAGTGTAAAATAAAGATAACGAAAGCATGGAGACAAATAAAATCATAAAAAACATATTAATACATTATACAGGGTATATCAAGACTGCTACCGAAAACGAAGCCGGGTGGTAGTCTAAGCGACTTCAGACACAATGCAACAGAAAAAGTTGCAAAAAAGCGACAATTTTTTTTTGTTATTTTTTTCCTATGGCCTATATTTGGGTGGTAAATACATTTTTTCCTAAAATAATAGTGTATACCCTTTTATTTATAAATACTCTAAGGTATAAAAGAGTTTAAATGATTATTTTAGCAAAAACTATGGATTTACCACCCAAAAATGACGATATTTAAAAAATCATAAAAATTAATTGTCGCGTTTCTATGCGAAATTTTTAATTGCATTGTGTTTGTAGCCACTAAAACTACCACCCGGCTTCGTTTTCGGTAGCAGTCTTGAGATACCCGGTATATATACATACCACATATACATACATATTATATACACATACATAAGTATTTTACATATACATACTTATATACATTTATATAAGTATATATACCACAAATATGGTCATAGGAAAAAAATAACAAAAAAAAAATTGACGCTTTTTTTTGCAACTTTTTTGTTGCATTATGTCTGAAATCGCTTAAACTACCACCCGGCTTAGTTTTCGGTAGCAGTCTTGATATACCCTTTATAGACTAGCGACCCGGCCCAGCTTCGCCCGGGTACAAATAGATTTCTGTACAAAAATATGTACGTATTATTATTATACATATAAACCTTTCTACTCAGGCACGCTACTGCCGCCCTGGCCGGCCAGTACCACCGCAAGCGCTACGTCCCGCAATTTTAAATCTGTAATATCTTCGAAAATATTCATTTAAATCTTGTGCTGTAAAGGACCATATAGATCTATATTAAACCAACAATGTATTTAAGCTTTTTAATTGGATAAGGATTAATGCTGTATTTGTCGTAAAAAGTAAATGACAACAACTGTTATTGTGGGATATCCATAAGAGATGGACATATACCATCGCGGAGTTTTCTGTAGACCTTTTCAATGTGTACAAATAATTACTACATTATTTTGATAAACCTCGTAGGGTTCAGCCTGCGTTTGCAATGTAAGCGGAAAAAAAATTGATAATTAATGACATCACATTAGAAACCTCAAATATAACAGTATTTCTCCACTATTTAATGGATGTTATTATACACGTAAACCTTTCTATTGAATCACTCTATCTACTAAAAAAACCGCATCAAAATCCGTTGCGTTGTTTTAAAGATTTAAGCACACAAGGAGACAGAGAAAGCGACTTTGTTTTATACTATGTAGTGATACCTATCTAGAACTATTATTCCATTATATACGGGTACAATTATTCATTAACTGCAAATGTAACTTTGTTATCCTATACATTTATATGGGATTACAAAGTTATTCACGCAGTTGGTGTATCTAGAACACTAGGCAGAAATTACGAAATGTTTAAATTTTTCCCTACTTAAGACACTAAACACTAATCTATACATATAAATAAAATTGAAGTGTCTATTTTAAGAGGGAAAATAAAAAAAAAATGTCCTACTACATATCGTTATATACACGGTACCTGTGCCGAAAATGATATTTATTTTTTTTTGTCTGTCTGTCTGTCTGTCTGTTTGTTCCGGCTAATCTCTGAAATGGCTGGACCGATTTTGACGGGACTTTTTTTGTCAGGTAGCTGATATAAGAAGGAGTAACTTAGGCTACATTTATTTTAGAAAAGTTGTTTTCTGTCTGTTTGTTCCGGCTAATCTCTGAAATGGCTGGACCGATTTTGACGGGACTTTTTTGTCAGGTAGCTGATATAATAAGGAGTAACTTAGGCTACATTTATTATAGAAAAGTTCTTTTATTTTAGAAAATAAAGTTTTTGTTAAATTCCACGCGGACGAAGTCGCGGGCACAGCTAGTTATATTCTAAATTTAAAGGTTCTATGTCTGCTAGAAGTGCCTTAGACTTTTGATGATCGGTCAGTCAGTTATTGAGTGACAAAATTAAGAAAGTTTGACTAGTTACAATTCTTAAACTAGTGGTTCAAATTGAATGAAATTTTAAACATACCGTGTTTACACAATGCCTGCTTAGTAACTGAAAATTCAGGTTTCTTGCTTCGTTTAACCACAACGAAGTTATGGGGGGTTTAAAATGATCTGAATTGCTTCTAGAAAAGGATGGTACGACTGTGCCACTTTTTAGCTCGACTTGGTGGGGGCATTGCCGTGCCCTCAGATTTAGAATATTTTTTATACGAATCTATTTTATATGTCACTGAAAGTCTATATCTATACTAATATTATAAAGCTGCAGAGTTTGTTTGTTTGTTTGTTTGTTTGTTTGAACGCGCTACTCTCGGGAACTACTGGTCCGATTTGAATGATTCTTTCAGTTTTGGGTAGTTCATTTATCGAGGAAGGCTATAGGCTATATATCATCACGCTATGACCTATAGGAGGAAAGCAGTAGTGATATTTCTAGCAAATACGAGGATATTTTGTTCGTTTTTCTTGGTCCGATGGGTCGATATTCTAAACTGATAGTCAGAATTAAACATTTTGACCGCCATTTTAAAACGTGTATGCACCCGGGCGGGCCCGGGCCCGATCGCTAGTATTACTATAAAATTAATATTTACAATGGTTTTTTTATATAACAAAAGCAAAATAATTGTAATTGATATCAAATAATTTCGCCGAAAAATTTGTCTAGCGTAAATAAAAGAAACATTGTTAAACAAAAATTATCCCTATTTGGTTGTGGAGAAGGTTCAAACTGGAACGGGTGGGTGTGATCGCCGTCATTCTCGCGCCAAGCGCATAGCAGTAATAATAAGAGCGTGAGCGCCGGTGTGACCGCACAGTTCGAAAATCAATAATAATTATTTTATGTGGAATTTAAACAATAATCTAATGTAATTACTTATCGTTTCCGCTCTGTGTACATACTTCAGGAATACCTAGTCAGTTTAGTTTGGTTGTTATTACAAAATTCAAATTTATTTCACACATTTTTGTTAAATTTACAGTTGTATCGTAAGTCAAAAATCACAAAACAGCAGAACTAAGAATGACATTCTTTTATAGGCGAAAGTCAGTGGTCAAATCACAGGTCAAATGAAGTAGAAACAAATAAATCATCGCTAGGCGCAATGCCTTTGGCGGCATTTATCAAAGGGCGCCTAGGCGATTAGCGCTTCACACTAGTAGAGTGAGTGACCGGCAAAACAATTCGTACCTATCTTGTATTTATACAGATATTATTGTAAATGTTTTTGAGGTTTTCGTAAAGTAATAGTTTAAAGTTCGTGTTTTAACACTTAGATTGTAATAGATTTTTTTATCAATACAAAAGTATGATAAACAATATATAGGCACATTGTCAGAATCATACGGATTATAAATATACATAGGTCTACATTAATTTGTTATTACTAATGTTAATAATACCAGTAGATAATATTTAATCGGGGAATGTGCGCCAGTAGCGCAGTGCCGCGGCGTGATGCGGCAACTTTCGTTAACCACGCCCCAAAATGCTGCGAATATTTTTCGAGGTAGGCTCTTAAATCGTACTCTCGATTATGGGAAGTAGAACATACAACGTTGATGCGACCGATGGGCGTTTCTCTAAACTGCATATACTAGGTACCATTTTGAAGCTCTGTACTAAAAATAAATTAAATAGGAGCAGTAGTTTAGTCATAAAAGATTTTTTAAGATTTTGCCCCATTTGAACACGATGTAGCTTTTCTAACAGCTGATTACGCCTAACGCAAGGTCATTCACCTTAAAACGATAGATCGTACTAAAATCTGCGCGTTATTGCCGCTCTTACACAAGTCACACAATAATAAATACACGACAATAACACGCGCCGCGCGCGACGTTGCCAATTTGTTATCTATTCGTATCTACAGGTCAATGAAATTTATTTACACAGGATGGTTGCGTTTTACTCTTATTTGGAAGCTATTTAGTTTGTTTGAAACAAACAAAATCTCATTTTTGGTATTATTATTTTTTGTACCGTGCCGAATTAATACCAGGGACGTATAGCATACATAGTGTAATTTAATGCCCATCAGTCGCATCAACGTTGTATATGTTCGGATACAGTACAACATAACCCAAATGAAAAGCGATACTAAAGCTTATATACAATGTTTGGATGTGTTATATTAAATTCTATATTCAAATATTTAGAGCAAGATTTATGCTTGGTAATGCAAGTGGTTGCGGCCCGGAAGTAGGCTCTCAGGTAAAGCCCTTGGAAAAGGCTTGTCGTAATTGGTCGTCAGGATACGAGGATTAGGCTCACTCGAGTTCGCGTTGATATCTATAGGCCGAATATTATCGTAATAGTAAAAAGCAGGAGCCAATATTTTCAGCATCAATAATGTACGGAGAATGAACGTACATCGCGTGATTGTTGTAAATTTTAAAGTGTGTTGGCACGATGAAGATAAATTATGTTGACAGTGCGCCTTGTACACGTACAAGGTTAATCAAGAAAAGGCTTCATTCGCAAATTAATAAAAAATGATATGTGTCCGCATGTTCAATATACAGGGTATATCAAGACTGCTACCGAAAACGAAGCAGGGTGGTAGTTTAAGCGACTTCAGACACAATGCAATAGAAAATGTTGCAAAAAAAAAGCGACAATTATTTTTTGTTATTTTTTTCCTATGATCGTATTTGGGTGGTCAATACATTTTTATCCTAAATAATAGTGTATACCATTTTATTTATAAAGACTCTAAGATATAAAAGAGTTTAAATCATTATTCCAGCAAAAACTATGGATTTACCACCCAAAAATAGTGATATTTAAAAAATCATAAAAAAAAAGTCGCGTTCAATTGTGAAATTTTTAGTTGCATTGTGTTTGCAGTCACCAAAACTACCACCCGCCTTCGTTTTCGTTAGCAGTCTTGATATACCCGGTATTAAGGTTTTTATTGAAAATTTGTAGAAAATTATGAATATGAGTAGTAATCTAGTATTTGTATTAAAAAATGTTGCTAACTACTAACTAGTATGCAAAGTACGTAAAGCCAAACGGAAGGTTTAAAAATGGATTTACGGTAACTATATTCCATCTTAATGCACTTTACAGTACCTTTAATAAGCTTTGGAAGAGTTTTTATCCTCTTTACCCAGTTATAGCAATTGCCCAAGTTCGAACCTTCTAGAGGTCGAGCTTGCAAACTTTCCCCTAACTAGACCGCGAAAATAGTTACTGCATTAAAAATTATTCCAAGAATCCACTTTTAGTAATAAACGCAAATTTAAAAGAATTCTGTATTTAAACTTCAGAATAAGAATTCATACTTAAAAAATAACAAAACGCAATTCGGAATTTAAAATAGTCAAATAGGTATTTCAAATTTCGGGTAAAATTTAGAATAGGGTAGCACGATGTGATAGGGTGCGGGGTGTGGAGGGGGGGAGAGGGAGTGTCCCATCTCACCTGGTACCACTCCCGTGAAAAGGTAATGCACCATTCCTGAGATATATCAATTTAAGTAACCTAACCTACAAAAACACTTGTTGTCAATACAAAGAACATCGGTCACGCCCATACATTTTGGGACCTGACAAAGAAATATATTGTACACAGCTGAGATATAGTTTATTGTGTTGTATAGTGCATGAGGAGTGATGTCCAGTTACAAAAAGATTTCTGCAAAGCCGGAGATTTTAGAATTATTCATAAAAAATAGCACATTATAATGTCATTGTCATTGTCAAATATACCTAATGTAGGGTGGTCTTATGGTTATCAGGTACCTAGGAAGAAAAGTGTACTAAATCATAATGATGGCTTAGTAATTACTATGCTCTATAATTTCCCTCGTCATAAAACTAATTAGCCGTTGAATATGGTGTACACCATACCTGTGTTACCTTAAGGTAATGAGAGAAAATGTTTTATTTTGCTGTCATTATTTCGCAGAATTTTATCAGAATTTATTAGACTGTTTTGGAGTATTTTTCGCTACTCTTCATAGTATTTGGCCATCCACACACACTTAAAAAATCCCCCTATATGTGTGTATAGGAATATTATAAGCAGTGGTCACAAAAATAAAACACAAAATAAAATAAAACACAGAAAATATTTTTAATTGTATTATTTCTCATCTTCTCTTTTTACAATAGAATCTAAGAACTGCTGGGGCAGCAACATCAAAGTCATGACGTGGGCACAGCAACAGTACTGTGCGACGTCCTACTACACACAATTACAACAATACTTAGTTATTCCGTGTCTCCTTGATTTGGAAGTTTGCCATCATTGTTTTTCATCAAAACACACACACTTTTCCTGTGGGAACTCCAGGATACTAAACCAAATTGATTAAATGGTAAATAGGATACCTTGTAGATTCATGGCTAAAAAAAACTTCGATTAGTTGATAGACCCACTCACTGATTACAGAAATGAGTATAATAAGACGGGTATTGCATTGAACACAATGCACAAATTGTTGAGGAGCGCACTGTTGTTTCGAGTTCATGTTGGTAATATGGTAATACTTCACACTTTAAACGAAATCACAAAGCGTTATCGTTATACAATGGTTAATCTTACAAAGTGGTCAGAAATACAAGGGTATATCGGAGTCCGTGATTAAAGCCAAGTCACAAATATAAACAGAGAATTAACAGTAGTCGTAAATCGGAAATCAAAAAAAAGCAAAATGACAGCGCAAAGAAAAGTCATGTGTCATAGAAAATACCTACACTTTTTTTACTTTAGTACTACCTTCAACGTTGTAGTTAAAACCTTATTTTAAAACAAAGTATGACTGATGGAACGCACTCATATGCGTTCAATATTATTAAAAACACTTTAAGTTTTTCTTTTTTACCCGGGTTTTTTAAAATAATTTGAAATATGCATTTTGACTCTAATAAATTATGAAAATTTTTGATGTACCATTCATAACTGGTCCCGTTCATGGTCCATTTTAGCCGATGTTCTTTGCTTCTGCAACGTCTCCGGCGCTGCGGGAAGTGCAGCCCCTTCGCCCTTGCGTAACAAAGGATAGGCACCCGTGTGAGCCGGAGCGGCTGAGGCTGGTCGCCAGAGGCGACCAGCAATCCGAAGCTGCAGAGGTGAGCGTGTATCCTTTGTTACAGCGGGCGGGGGCTGCTCTCCCTCCGCGCCTCCGGCTTTTTATATACACTCTAGGGTTGGTAGCCAAAAGACTACGTGAAGTCGGGGTGCCCTGAGTCGGTTTTGGAGCACATTCAACCTAACCGATTCATAAAGTGGGTGCACTAACTTCCTTCTGAACATAATTTTTAAGGCGTTATAAAACATATTATAACAACAAAACACAAACAAATCAATATTGGTATAACGCAGATACGAAATCCGCCAAAAACCATCAACAAAACATTCTTAATTTTTTGTTGACATTGACACCTGAATCAACTCGCATAGTTTTTATGGTTTTTTACGTTCCGTTTCACCGATTTTTACACCATAGACTACATATTTGACTTAGTACTGATGATTTGTTTGTAAATCGCCCATAAAAACGTTCCGTTTTACCCAATATGTGATTTGAGGTTAGGAACTATTTATATTAATTTCTCGAAAACTATGCATTTCCTTTGAATAGGAGTGATAACGTTGTAATTAGGAACTCAATTCCTATCACCTATGATCCCATTTAGCCCTCAACTCGTGCTACCCTGAACTAAAGTCCGCCCCAAATTTCGAAAAGAACATACCATTATCTGTGCACTTGTATGGCAAAATTTAAATGTGTTATTAATATGTAAATGTTATTTGTCCCCGACTTACCGCACCTGTTACGTATACAATGGAACTTAAATAAAGTCAACACTTTGTTTTTAAAAACATATCCTCGTGTTACATGCATGCAGTTGTAAATTAAAAGCACTTGTATTCAGTATTTTCGGAAATATATGTCTGCATCGTTCATAAAACTTGTTCAAATTATTTTTGAAATAAACAAAGAACATACTTTTATTTATAAATAATTGTAGTTCTGTTGTATTAAATTACATTGCAGAATTCATATCATCGTTGTTTTTAAAAGTGGTATGTTATTTTTAAATGATTTATTTGTTATATACGTTCCTTTGCATTAAAATATTATCAATATAATAGTTCCTTTTAATTTTTCATAATGTGAATTATACTGGGTATCTCAAGACTGCTACCGAAAACGAAGCCGGGTTGTAGTTTTAGTGGCTACAAACACAATGCAATTAAAAAATTCGCATAGAAACGCGACAATAATTTTTTATGATTTTTTAAATATCGTAATTTTTGGGTGGTAAATCCATAGTTTTTACTAAAATAATAATTTAAACTCTTTTATACCTTAGATTACTTATAAATAAAAGGGTATACACTATTATTTTAGGAAAAAAATATTTACCACCCAAATATGGCCATAGGAAAAAAATAACAAAAAAAAAATTGTCGCTTTTTTTTGCAACTTTTTCTGTTGCATTGTGTCTGAAGTCGTTTAAAACTACCACCCGGCTTCGTTTTCGGTAGCAGTCTTGATATACTCTGTATAATTGAATTTTTACCCTATATTGTGATAGGTTTACTTCTATCACAACTTAGAACGAAAATAAGATAGGCGAACTGTGGGTTCATTAGTGGAACTTCTGCCTACCCTTCAGGAATAAAGGTATATTTTAAAGAAATTCATTTATTTGCTGGTCCTTTACAAGTACCCTTCATGTTAAACATGCCTATTGCAATAATAATGTTAAATGTTATATATCCGCCAGAATATTGGTAACACTTTCAACAGTTTTTTTTCTTCTTTCATTCTGCTTATGCGTTATCCAGGCCGTTGTCAGGGTCCAGCTTACGACCTTACTTTACCTTGTTTTTAAACAATGATAAAAGATTGTCTGGTAAGTGCGTGGTGGCCTGTTGGAAATGGATCAGACACGGCTGCCAGTATGCTTACGGTGGTCACAGGTTCAAATCCCATGGCACACCTCTGAATTATCGGAGTCATGTGTGTATCGATAGTCAATCACCACGCACTATAACATCAAAGGAAAACATCGTGAGGAAACCTACAATCCATAGCGATTCGGAAGAATATCTATGGCTTGTAAAAGTCTGTCATCCCGTATTAGGTCAGCGTGGGCGATTATACAGCCTGACCACTTCCAATCGTATTCTTAATTGAAGAGGAAACCGTTCCCTGCAGTGGGAAATATATATGCTGATACGTATACAGAAAATATACTCTGAAGGATGAAAATCACTGGGCGCTAGTTCGCTATTAAAATCCTTGAAGGAATCCTATATTCCGTCGTGGATTTTCTGTAGCAGATAAAGCCGAAGAAGAAGTAAAAGATAACAGTGTATAGTAAACGCATTATAAGATATACGCATGAATCACACTGCAAACCCTTAACCTAAATGCTCATCAACTATTTCACGTGCAGGCTGCAGATGAAATAGCACAATAAAATATTTAAATACTTCTTACATAACGAATGGTTTTATTGCAACAGCTTTAAATAATTTTGATGCTATCGTAAATGTTCATAAAAGTTTGTAGCGTATAATAATTTATTTAGACACGGATTTATTGATTTTTGAATATTTAATTTCTTACTAATCTTTATTTTTTGAATGCTCTATTTTATCGAGTATTAGTGCAGTACATATACCATGTACGAGTGACGAGCATGTTAGCATGTTCGCCTGGAGGTAAACATACAGCCGCTCATGGGCAGAGGCAACATCAAGCAATACCATGACTTACAAATCAATTCTTCACATTCCTATGCGCTCGCCATCCTGAGACATATTATGTTAAGACTTAATACGCGTATGATCAGTAGTTACACTGGCTACAATGTCTCTAAACTCGCAACACAAGAGTGCACTTTCACTGTAGTTTGGCGTGAGAAATAAATATTGAGGTGGTGGTGGTGTGAGTTTTTTTTTATTCCTGTTTCCATAGTTAAGAGGTTGATTATTGAATACATCCTTTCGCATGTCGAAGCTTACGGAGAGGATAGGTATCCTATATCGAAGTTATTACGAATCAAGAGCGTTTCTATAAGATATAACAAACAAGTACCTTGGTGAGAAGATCACAATACCCGCATTTCTTTCATTGTTATTCAGCGGTTATAATTATCATACTAATTATAGATATACTTTTTACAAATCAAAATGCAATTAAAACAAAGAACAACAAAGCAACTCCAATCAACACGTGTGACCCAAATAACAATAAAGGACTCAGGCGTTTAACAAAACCGCTTTTGTTTGTATCAAAATCGACTTAGATCCAACTGTCATAATATATCAGAATTGGAACCCTGCCTATTTACTATGCCTTAAGCAAACCCACACAAATTTAGTGTCGCCCCGGCGGGATTTGTACTCACGACCTCGTTTTCAGCAATTCCGCATGTTCAGAACAAGAGCAAATTACATTTGTTTATTACATTGTATCTTAAACATGGTTGTAGTAGTCAACAATGTGGGTTAATGATAATAACTGATTGAATGCATAAAACATGGACGTATAAACTCTCTGGTTTGGTTAAATTAATCACATACGACTAATTTGGTTAACTGCGTGCTGGCCTCTTAGTAACGGACCAGATAAGCTGCCAATATGTCCATTGTGGTCGCTGGTTCAAACCCCAGGGCGCACCTCTTTCCGGAGTCATCGTGCACTATAACGTATGTGTCCATGAGCGGTCGTATCGCTTATCATCAGGCGAGCGGCATGCTCGTCTTGGGATGATTCAATGCAATATAAAACGGTGTAGTAAAATACCGTGAGGAATACTTGCATACTATAGAGATTTGTTAGCATTTCTATGGTATGTAAAATCCACAAAGTCGCATTAGGTCAGCGTGGCGGACTATATGGCCTAACACCACTCAATTGTACTGTCGTTTGTATTAGTCCGTGCCCTCCAATGGGACAGATATAGGTTAACAAATTTACAGAAAAATGGATATTAAACGATTCAACACAATTGTAATAATCTGTACTATAAATAACTAATCAACTTTCTAATTTAATATTCAAAATTGCATTATCAATGTTAGTAATTAAAATAAATGGCTTTGTGAATGTATTAGTAAACAGTTGTTAATTTAATATATTAATTAACGTGTGAACGGCCAACACTGCTACTACTAACAAATTATGAGCGTCTCATTTTTGTATCGATCGTATTGTCGCTTAGGCTTAATTTTTATTTTTGGTAATTTTAGTGTTGATATATACTAATTTGCTACAAATCTACAGTAAAAAATTTCACTTCTATATAAATATCACATCAATTTCCAGTGATATAATTTAGAATTACAAGCAAGATCTTGTATCACGTGATCCAAATACAACTTAATGGCCTACAATAAGGAAAAATGGGTAAAGTTGTTCAGCCTGCCACAAATATTGGTGAGGCCGTCTGCTATGCGACAAGTCATTAAAGTTTATCACGGGCTTTATGGATCCGCTGGATCGACTACTACTGTAATTTACTACGCCCAAGCGACTCACGCTATTGTGATTGATCGTAATCTATTGAATACCACCATTGCGTTGGCTTACGCACTGGAATATCTACTAGTCTTTACTGGTAGTAGGTAAGTAAATAATAATAAATAATAACCAGTCACATGTATGTGACTGGGTCACAACTATGTATAGTTCTGACTTCACACTAAGATCGATCGTAAGTCGTGGATATCAGGAACTACAAGAGACTGTTTGGTCTCATAAACATGCAGACCCGAAATAAACATTTGTTGGCCGCACAAGTATTTCTCTCGGTGCGGGGATCGAACCCACGGCCTCTTGTTTAACAGGCGGCGACTAACAGAATACGCCACGGAGGCTATCAAGTATGTGAGAGACCGTCTGGGTAGGTACCACCACAATGTTTATTTCTCCCGATAAACAGCAGTGTAAATAGACAATTGTGTTTTGAATTAAAGGACATTGTAGTTAGAGTAACTAACTACTGGCCATATTGAGACTTAACATCTTATGTTACGGGTTGGTGAGCGAAGTGGAATGCCAGCATTGCATTGTAGTTCATGGCGTTGTTTGGTTTTCTTCTGCTTATAAGCGGTCATATCGCTTACCGGCGAACAGCATGCTCCTCTCGCCTCTCATTGCATTGAAAACAAAACAGTTTTGTAGTCAGGTGCTGACGTTGAAAGTTTGTCGGAGCCAACATATTTTTTTCTGCTACTCTTTCTCCTTCTCTTTCACCGTCTATTCTAATGTCAGTAGTTTCCGAATGTACTCCATTATCTTAAATTTATCTTAGAAGAAGGAGAACTGTTTAATCGTATGATAACCGTCAGAATTATGCTATGAAATCTTACCATCTGACGTATATCGTCTCTTAGTATGACGTATAAAATGTGTATGGAATATACATAAATACTACGCGACAACGAACAACAAAGTGAAAACCGCATCCGACAGCATCCCTAAACCAGTATATCTGTTATGGGCCAAGTGATTAAAGCGGGCAGTATTCATAATGCCCGGGCAGTATGAATATTGCCGAGCCATAGCGGGCCAAGTGATTAATTACAATCTAAACTCACCTATTTATCACATTGCCCGGACATCATGAATATGGCTACATGATGATCGGGTAATTGTGATTAATAGGTGATTTTTTACGTGGTGCGCTGCCGCATTCTCGCATCTGCGATAGATCCATAAATTAGAAAGGTTGACTTAATCTGCTTATGTTTAGATGTTTTTTAACGTCCGAAACATTATTTTCAGAAGAAAATTAGTGTACCCACTTTATGGATCAGTTAGGTCGACTGTGCCCCAAAACCGACTCGGAACACCCTGACTTCACGTAGTCTTTTGGCTACCGACCCTAGAATATATAAAAAGTCGGAGGCGCGGAGGGAGAGCAGCCCCCAGCAGCTCACCTCTACAGCTTCAGCTTGCTGGTCGCCTCCGGCGACCAGCCGCAGCCGCTGCGGCTCGCACGGTTGCCTATCTTTTGTTACGCAAGGGCGAAGAGGCTGAACTTCCCGTAGATGATGATGAGAGAGATGATGCAGAAGCTAATTTGTATTGGCAACAAGTGTTTTAAGGGTTAGGTTGCTATAATAGATATTTCTCAGGAATGGTGTGAAGCATTTTTGTTGATGTACTATGTGGGAGTTTTTTCATATATACGCAATAAAGAAGGTATTTATATAAGGTTTATAGACGTGTAGTCAGATTAATAAATAAAAATTACTGTGATGTCATAGAATAAAAATGAAAATATCATGGACAAAGCAAAATCCTCCAGTACTATGGACTTTCCAAATTCACAAGCGTTTCTTCAAATATGCAATGAATCCAAGAACGAAATTTCAAAAGAGAATATTTTTAGACCATACTATTCAAATAACGATGTAAAAAACTTCATTAGTACAGATACTAAGAACTTATATTGGAGCCCGATAGGAACTTGTATCTTAATACCGTATTAATGAATCTCCAAGCACTCCATCATTAATGAAACTGTGTGACGTAATGGCAGTAGTCAGTAAGAGATTGTCATATTCGGACATCACAAATGACTGAATACTTGACCTACATACAACGCGTGGAGGGTTCATATTGTGTTACAAGTGGCTCGGACTTGCCAAACTCGGACAAATCCTCCATTAGCATCACTTACTTGTACGACAGATGGCATGCAAATATTGGGGGCTAATTGATGTTTGATGGCCTTTTCTGAAGTTTGTGTGTCGTAACCGCTTGTGTTGGTAAATTGGCTTTGAGTGCGTTGATCAGAACATTACGAAATGCGGAACTAGAAGAAGCGAATAAGTCGTAAAACACGACGATAAAAGGGAAAAGTTGTAAAAGAATGAGTGTTTTTAAAAACCATTAAATTTGGAACGTATTATGAAATAATTTGATAACAAAGTTGTCGCGCCACGCCTGCAATTTTGGGCGGTCTGTGTAATTGTAATAAAATTGTAAAAAAGTTTATTTTTGCTATAAATTCGTTCGCCTAGATGACGTGGCTAATCCTGCCGGAACTTGGGTGTTATAAAAAGTGTCTGTTAATTACGACACTCAGGCAAAGTTTTGTCGGTCGGCAAAGAGTGTCTTAACATGTTTTTTGAATTATTATCTTAATGGAATGGCTGGATTAATACTTACAATGTTTGAGGAGTTTAATTAGGCCATGAAAATATAAGTTTGTTGATAGATAGGACAGTTAACGTAAATCAAGTGCTCGATTATGACAAAAGTACTAAAGAGATAACAGGAGATTCCGTTGAAAAGGCACGTAATTGGGATATTTTATTCTTATACGACGCAGTTTATTAGAGAATGAAGTTTTGACAAGCATATTTGCTTTGTAGTAGTACAAACTACGAAATATAAAAGCGCGTCTATTCAATTATCTGTTGAAGGTTTCCAAATTATTTGAATATTGTTCTTATAGTAGAAAAGATTAACCCACACATAGAAAAAATTTTCAACCTTTTACATTGCATTAGAGCACAATACACCTTTAAATTCTGTCTGAATACGGTAGAATTTTATGCTCCCATTACTTACAATTACTTTGTTGTAAACTGCTTCCTATAATTCAAAATTTGCTTTGTACTTATTTTACAGTTATATTTCGAAGCTACCGTCTCAGCTAATGGCTCAGCGGATGCAAGTAGCGGTCCGAATCAGCCTCACGTAAGTTATTATCTCGCAAATTATAGTGTTATGTAATATATGCCTAGATCCCTGCGGTCGTCGGAGAACTTGAAGTTGAGAATGCCCGTGCACTCCACCACATTCTTGGATAAATCTTTTACTGTCCAGGCTGTTCGACTGTGGAACGCATTACCAGTTGTGGTAAGACGGGCACGATCACTATCATCATTCAAAAAACTTGTCAAAGATTACTATCTTTCTCACTGAACTGACACATTTCTGTGGATAATTTACCTATTTGTATGTCTGTATCTGTATCAGCCCATATACGTCCCACTGCAGGGCACGGGACTACTCTACAATCGAGAATACGATTGAGAGTAGTTAGGCCATATAGTCCACCACGCTGGCCTAGTGCGGGTTGGCGGACTTACATACCATAGAAATTCGTATGAATCCCTATGGTATGCAGGTTTCCTCACGATGTTTTCCTTCACCGTTTTAGTGCGTGGTGATTGACTATCAATACACACATGACTCCGAAGTCAGAGGTGTGCCCTGGGATTTGAACCCGCGACCACCGTGAACATGTGGGCAGTCGCGTCTAGTCCGTTTTACCAACAGGCCACCACGCACTTTATTTGTACTATTTGTATGTACTGGTATTTTAATATATATATATTAATATATTATGTATATATATCTTCCAATGTATGTTTTGTTATTATATTATTTATGTATGCATATTTGTATATATATATGTTTATATAACATAATATGTGTATTTATTATTGTATTACTTGTAATTTTATTAAATTATTTGTACTTATTTGCAATACTTTTCCTTTCTGAGCAGGTTCTATCCTTTACACTTTAGACTGCCCTTTATTTATCCTATTTTTAAATCCATCCCATGGTTGTCTATAAGACATTGCCTTTCGGCGATAATACCGCCAATTGTACTTTTTATATATGTGATTTCTGTTTGTATTTGTTTTCCTTTTGTGTGCAATAAAGTGTAAATAAATAAATAAATATGCTGTATAATTTTATCCAATACTCATTTTGTGTGAAAGAGTTATAAACATAATATGTACGTCCTCACAAATTCTTATAGCCCTAATGCTAGTAAAATGTACAATATAATTGGTTTAACATGACGATAATTAACATTGTCATCATATCATACTTTATCCTGTTGTAATTATCGATCCCACGCCTAACATGACTCCTCTTTACCCGAAATACAAATGATATATCCACTGTAAGACATTGTTCCAACAAAATTACTTACGCTCGGGTGTAAAATCACAAAATCAGCAAGGGTCAATGGAGTTGTATTGTTCCTTTGATGCGTACAGTTCCGCCTGCTATACAGGATGTTTCACGACGGTTGCCGAAACGTTCATTAATATCTACATATGTACAAGACAAGCTCATAACAATACCGCCTTGTGCCATTTCTTAGGTCATTCTATTTGTGATTTGAGTGAGGTTGAATGCGTCTTTGTTTCAATAATGTGAGGCATTGTGCTCTCACCGCTGTACAGTGTACGCTTATGACCCGCTTCCGGGCTCGCTGGTAAACTTGCATGCGTGTGGGTAGGAAACAGCGATCTGTTTTGCTAATTTATTGTGCCTCAAATGTATTCGCCGCCCTTTATTTATGTTATGCTGCGGTTTTCGAACTTTTTGATTACTACAGTATTTACGTGTTGCAGATGTGGTTAACGGTACGTTTTATTTATTAAATTATTATATGTCCTGGGGCTACGGCTTGTGAATCAATGGGGATATAAAAATTAAAAGGAAATATTGTTAAGTCAAAATTATTGTTGTTATTGATAAAATTGTCTTGTTCCAGATATAATGTGCTGTCTAGAATATTTTTCAAGAGCTTTTAAATTAATGTTCCGGTATTAACGACGCAGACAATGGTTTATTAATTAGTGTAGTTATTAATGATAAAACATTTGGTGCACCAGACCCGCTTAAATAAGAGGATGTGTAATGAGTTCTATCCGAATTACTGCGCGCAAACCCAATCCTGTGTGAATTAGATTCCTCAAATGAATCGAAAATCTGTTACAAAGTAATCGCAGTATTGCACCTATGTACAGTCAGCAACATAAGTCGCTGAACACTTCACATTTTTGATAACGTTTTTATGAATTAAAATTTGTACGTACTGCTCTGTAGTCGTTAAATCTAACCAAATAAAGTCATCTATGCCGTGAAGTGCCATACGATATTGAAAATAATTATTATTTTGGACGATAAGACAATTCAAAATCTCGTGAATGTGTAGCGCTTATGTTGCTGACTGTACTTCCACAGCGATTGATCATCCATTACTTTACTTGATTGAACCACAACTAATCTATACTAATATATAAAGTTGAAGAGTTTTTTTGTTTGTTTGTTACTTCTAATCTCAAGAACGAGTAGTTCGAATTTAAAAAATATTTTTCTGTTGGATAGGTGAATTATCGAGGAATGATATAAGCTATATATATAATCACGCTATTACCTATAGGAAATATCTTTGGGATTCCTTGCTCCAATATTCTAAATTGATAGTTGGAATTGAACATTTTGCCGCTATTTTGATAAGCGTACCTGAACCCGGGCGGAGCCGTTCCGTATTGCTAGTGTACTAATAAAACGTGAATACTTTAATGAATAAACATCAAAGGGCATCTCCGGAAGTGGGAGCATCAAAGCGAACACCGCATACGTTGCTTCCGGCAAATTTTACAAAGGATACCTTAAGTAACTTAACAAGCAATGGGTTTTTGTAAATGCTACCTGTTTTTTATTGCTAGACACGCCATTTTGTTTGTGCTTTTAGCTAAAGCTAATGGATAACGGATGTAAACGGAGTTGAGTTAGAGAAACGGGAACTGTACATCTGCAGACAAGTTCCTTAACCATTATAAAAGCATTAGTCGGATATCTGCTAAAACTTTTTCTACGGCCTTTTTATCTTTAAATTACTATTTCTGAGTTATATTTGCGTGGGACGTAATGTGTCTCAACGGTAAACAAGTATTATGTGTTGACTAAAACAACGCCTTTTTCTGGGTATTCATTAGGTATATTTCGGTGTTGATAAATTTAATCACGTAGTTATCCAATTTCCATAGGCATCATGTCGTACCGTATTGACGTCAATCAGGTAGCAAGTTGTAATATCTAGTCCTCTAAGTCGGTATACATTAAATTAATAATATTACATCAAGGCCATATCAGAAATATTAAGGCTTTGAGGAAGAAAAATTCCTTATTATCTGTGTTTTAAGTTCGCCATGGTTAAATTAAATTATTGGCAAATTATATTACTTTGTACTTGAGACTGTTTGTTTTACTACGATACGTCTACAACGCTGAGGTCTCAGGTTCGAATCCAGGATCGGGCAAAGTGATACATGATTTTTCTATTCATTATCAGCTCGGAGTCAGGAATTTGTCTCCTTTTACCTCGTTCGATGAAACATAAAAGGCGAAACGCGGCTGTCTTATACCTTCTGGGCAAAAGCGTAATTTTGTGTGTGTATATTAAAACATTTACTACAAAATTAAACATATTCTTATGAAAAAAAATGTCGCAACGTGTCTAGCTATTGCGTTCACAAAAGAAAAGAAAAGAAAACTGCATACATTCCAGCACAGAGTTATGTAAAGACGAGACAAATTCATTCAGAAGTCAACGACCTGTATTGCAATTTGTATTTTTGTGTTTCGTCTTGAAGTTTGGTATTATTTAAATGATAAGAAAGGGAGGACAAAGCGCCGGGGAAATCGCTAGGTCGCTACTATTACCGCTGAATAATTCATTTAATCCATTTAATAGTACCGACCAATATAACAAACGTACAAGGGGATAGTTTAATTCCTGTGTACGCGATTTACATTGAATTTCATATGTTACTATGTATATTGATATCTATTTATTTCCATTCGTGTTTTTTTCTTGCTATGAATGGCGAGACAATAGGATCATATGACTGATGGTAAGCGAGACGGACGCTCGTTGACAGCAAATTCAAACAACACCATGAATTACAAAGTAATGCTTGGCATTTCACTGCACTCGCAATCCTGAAAAATAAGATTTTAAGGCTACATGTAGTAGCTTGTTAGAAAAGTTATTTGTATTTATGAAAATGGATATTTCATAAATACAAATGAGGGGATTTCGCTGTAAATTTTGGATGCTTGAAGCCCACAGCACTAATGGCCTGGTTTTGCTTAAATAATGAAATAAAAATTATTTTCGCTCTGTACTAGTATGGAGTACTTTAGAGAACTTAAATTTGTGAAATAACATCTATTACAGCTATATGAAAACTGCTGATGCTGAAAAGCCCTTAATCCCCTTAATACCTCCTTCCTCTTATTATTTCTTCTTGCAAGTTAAGAAATTTAAAATTTCTTCAGTTATGAAACACCTCGAGTTGATGGAAGTCTTTTTGAAGAAATATTTGGTTCGATACGGGTACCAGACGGGTTTACTGGTGGTAGGTCTCTCATATGTGAGAGGCTGCCTGGGTGGGTACCACCGCAATGTCTATTTCTCCCGTCAAACAGCAGTTTAAATGCACTGTTGTGTTTCGGATTGAAGGACATTGTAGCCAGAGTAACTACTGGACATATTGAGACTTAACATCTTATGTCTCAGGATGGCGAGCGCAGTGGAATGCCAAGCATTGCTTTATAGTTCAAGATGTTGTTTGGTTTTGCTACTGTTCATGAGCGGTCGCATCGCTTACCATCAGGCGAACGGCATGCTCGTCTCGCCATTCACAGCAATAAAAAAAAAAAAAAAAAAACCAGACGCTTAATTCCCCATCATAGTTAGAATTAAGGATACCATTGCTATTGTCTGGATGTGTCCTTCGCCGCCGCAATTGACGCAGCGTTTTTGATACCTCGTTCAATATGCTTGTAGTTTTTAATACATTTCTATGTGCGGTATTTTTATAGCGATTTTATCAAAGAAAGGATACGATTACAATATAATAAAATGTCGGTGATCCATTAAAAATTTTCGTCCTTTTCTCTTATATCCATCAAATGGTTGTCTGTCAGAAATTGCCTTGTGCGATAAGACCGCCAATTGTACTTTTTTTTTTCTAGTTTGTATTGTTTCCTTTTGTATTTATTTATGGTGTACAATAAAGCTTATATAAATATAAATAAATAAATAAAATAAAAAAATGGCTATTGTGGATGTTCATGAACGGAGACCGTGTAGCATCAGATGTCTTGTTTATTGAATTGCACTATATCCAATAAAAAATTACTTACCTGAGGCGGGTGGTAAAAACATGGCTTTGTTGCGTTTTGTGTCAGACTTAATACGAGTTTCTTAACAACATTAAGTGGACCAGCATAATAGTATCGAGTGCCAGTCGATAGTGTACAGTGTAAAGTAAGACTACTTTCTTTTTTGGAAAAATGTTCCAGTCACTTTGTGGAGACAGTAGAAAATATAATACCACAGTGTTTCATTTATGTATTTTTCTTCTTTTAGAATCTTTGAGATAAAATATTAGAGGGGACACTGCAAACAAAATGTTTGTAACAAAATGAACGGGACTTCTGTCTCTGTTACGCCTATGAATTAATATATCTTCCATCTCGCTTCACTGTGTACCCTTGTGCACGCACCATATGCACACATTTTGTTCCCGATGTCCGCTCTAGTATAATACCTCAATGTTTAGAATCTAATATTTCTGTAATATTACCATGCAGTAGAAATTCAACGGACCCTCATTATTGTGGCAATGAGAAATCTTGAAAGATTTTACCAACATTTTCAATGTGATACAAACTACTATGTGCCTTTGGCATTCCAGTACAAAAACAGGATTTGATTTTGCCTAGAAAGTGTTCCTCCTAACAACTTATTATTGTTTTGTTTACAAAACGTCTTATCGTAGAAATGAATCACTTATTTATGTGTGGTGATAACCTTTGGGCACTGATGTTCGAATATCGAGATAAACACAAATAAAGTTTTATTTTTTATTACCAATGCTACAGTCTTTACAATAATGTCAAATGGATTGCGATGAGTTTAAAACAGACAACGGAAATTGGTACACTCATATCTTACACTAAGATGACTCTTTTGTTAGTACACAATTATTAAATTTAACATTACATTACATATAAATGTCTTGGAGTATAAACATTTGTTCTTTCTACATCATTTACGAGATGTTACATGACAGATGAGTTACTTAACCCGAATATGCAATACTTTAGAATAATTTACAAAACATATAATTAAGTTTTATTCTAATAATTTACAAGTACGTCTATGATAATCACAATAGAATGTTTATCCTTGTATAAACAAGTGGCAACGTTAAACGTTGTAACAAATTATTAAATCAAATAAATACATTGCTGTTTCTGTTTACACATATTTTATTAGTTCCTACGTTTATTTGTGCGCGTATAACAGAAATAATAGAGTTCGTAAAACACGATTCAATGGAATATAAAATATATTTAGAAATACAGTTTATATCAAAGAACTTTGCGACTGCATTTACCGAGACTATCTCGAGAAATGTTTATGTATTTTTCCTTCCTTCGTTGTTAGACAAACAATGTGATTGCACCTACAACTTTCATTTATTATTTTCTGATTTTTCAGTCTTCACAAAAATATATGCACCAGATAAATTATAACTCGCTTGAATATAAAAGTGACACAAATAGACAATTTTTAATAACTATCAAATGCAAAATTTTAAATCCTACATTCCTATGAATATTTCTCATTGAATGATTGAAAAACCAACCTTTGGGTATATTATTTCATAACATCAAATACATATTTTTACAGTTAATATTACGGTTAAATAAATAATCTATTGCAATATGGCACCCCGAATAACACAACCTAAAAATAGTTTCGTCTTCGAAAGAGGAATAAAACTCGTTTTACGCAAAAAATATTTCATGACAAGAAACTTTTCCGATTATCGCGCATTTCGTTATTGATAACTCATAGTTATAATAATTCATTTCTGTTCGCCGAACTCGCCAAAAAAGTTTCCAAGACGATGAAGGTATGAAAGGCTTCGTCCCAACATGAGTGGCACCTTATTCATACGCGATTCAAATTGGAAAAATCCGATCCCTTACCGCTTTATGTTAGCAAGTTTAACCAGGTGTACGAAAGGTAGATTATCACTCAGTCATGTTTGCATTGTGGCTTCGTTTTATCTGTAATGGTATTTATGTCCATATCCGTCGTTTGTACCTCTACATTGGGCGTATTAAAATTATCGTACGAAATATATTGCGGAGCCTGCTGTACTTCGGCTTTAGCGACCACTTCACGTTTTTTTGTCTTTATATAACCTAAAGCTGACACTAACACCACAAACACAATGAATCCGATACAACAACCGACCACTAAGCTGAGCCGTCTAGTCAGAATATCAGCTATGCCCATGTAAGTATTAGAGAAAGGACTGTCTATTGCCGCCCCAAATATTTCAATAGTTCTCACACTAGCACATTTACTTGTCATTGAATCGTTCATGTATGAACGTAGATGGTTCATTATTTGTTCGTCTCCGTATATATTGTTTGTGTTGGAGTTTTCTGGCAAAGGAGCAATTCTAGCATCGGGCACGGAAGAACCTGATGATGCTAATGATCCAAAGTTTCCGACTGCCAAAACACAAATGGTATACCTGGATCCCGGTGTCAGATGATTTAATCTCGTCGACCTCGCGGTTGCATTCAGAATTTTCCCTCGTATCTGTGAAACAATACTGAGTTAGAAATAGCGATAGATATGGCCTGAGCTCTTTTGAAATTCACATTCGGCCAAATATCGAGAGTTGAAAAAGTTTGCGGCTATGAAGCATTGTTAAAGGGAAGATTTAAAAGGATCCACAGCACAGTCGAACATCCACGGACGAGAAACATAAATATTTTTTATGGACCATTGAAGTGATGCACAGCCTTTGTATTCAAATGTTTGTTGTAATGGTTGCCGCGGCATTTTATACAACATTTTACTCTAAATTATAGGTTTTCAGTGGCGGGCAGGTACGTTCGATAACAAATGGTTACATGTAAAGTTTACCGCTTACCGTATTTGAGTTTTGCTCAGGGAAGTAGGCCACTTGGTACCCGTACAGTCCAGATTGATTACGGCTCTGCCATGATACGATGACGGAGTACGTTTGTATATCTTGAATAGCTACTCGAATAATAACGGGAGCATCGCAAAGTTTTTGCGGTGGCAGCTGGATAAATATACTTCCATGCAGCTCTTCCGGATGGTCGCATCGTAAATTGCTCGTTCCTTTTTTAACTATTTTGTAATGGTCCAGCATCCATCTCCAGACGTCTTGGGACTCGCAATTACACGTCAAAGGATTTTCTGAAAAAATATATCGTCATTACAAACGCTGCCTTGTGTAATGCGGACGTATTTGAACAAGAAGTTTAAATTATTGCTCGTGCTTACCGTCAATATATAAGGTTTTTATTTGCGTCTCTAGCGATGTTAGTAATTTCATCTGAATAGTCTCGAAGTAGTTGTGACTCAAGTCTATGAATGATATCTTATTAAGATTTTTGAATGCGTCAGATGATATCGCCGAGAGCCAATTACCATTCAAATACAATTCAGTAAGACTCTGGAGCCCCCGAAATATATCTCTGTGTATTCTAGTTATGTGGTTGTACGAGATATCCAGTTTTTGTAAACTCTGTAAATCTGATGTAAATTCTTCCAGTTCTCTAATAGCATTTTGAGAAATATTCAAGATACGTGTAGAATACAATCCTTGAAGCCGTTCCCGTGGAATATTTTCTAATTTATTTTGACTCAAATCCAGGATTTCTAAGTTATGCAATTTCAAAAATGCCCCGGGCGATAAACGAATTATAGAGTTCTGACTGAGCAATAATCTTTTGAGAGACGGAAAATTTTCGAAATCTTTACTTGTAATAATAGTTAGGTTTGTGTCTGTTACAACCAATTCTTCTAAAAGTGGAAACAATTTTGACGGATAAGACTGTAATAATTGCACTAAAGAATTCGAAGAAAGATTTAGAGTTGTTAACGCTGGAAGCACTGCTTCTGACAAACCATTGCTAGGAATATACTTGAATAGGTTATGTGACAGGTCTATTTCTTTCAAACCCAATGAATGTTGAAAAAAGTTTGGAGGAAGAACTGTCAACAAGTTTCTACTTAAATTTAAAGTGAGAAGATTTTTCAGGGCAGGAGAATTGAATCCGTTCAACATCGAAATCCGATTGTCGCATAAGTTTAATGTTCTCAAGTTTTGTAATCCAATGAATTTAAAGAAATCCACACTGTGCAGTTGGTTGTGGCATAAGTCTAAAATTTCCATTGATGTAACATTGAATAAAGCGACATGTGGAAAGTCTGTAAAATTGTTTTCACTTAAATTCAATTCTTGTAATATGGTGGTGTAAGCGAAGACATCTTTATGTAAGTCCTTCAATTTGTTGGAAGCCAAATTGACGCGCAAAAGATTTTGATTCTTTATAAAAATTGTCGGAGGCAATTGAGATATGTTCGACATTTCTAGTGAAAGTGTCTGAAGTGAGGGAAGATGTGCAAAAGTCTTGTTCTCTAATCGAGTAAAATTGTTCCTGGCGATCGTCATTGACTTGAGGCCAGGTATTTGTATTTGAGTGATTTCTCTCGAAGTCAAAACGTTATCGTTAATCTCTAAGTGGCTCAAGTTCGGTAAACTTTTTAGAGAGTCGGCTTCAATAGTCGATATAAAGTTCTTATTAAGGCGGAGTTGTTTGATAGGCAAAGATGAAATATCAAAATCAAATATGACTATTTCATTTTGAGATAAGTCAAGTACTTTTAACTTGGTTAGAAATTGGAAAGTGTCTTTTGCAACTTGATTTATACTGTTGCATTGCAAATACAATTCTTCCAAAGTTACAAGCTTATAAAAAGTTTCATTGCTTAGTTTCATAAGCCTGTTATTACTTAAATCTAAAAACTTTATCTTTTTTAAATGCATAAAAGTCCTATTTTCTATATGTACAATACTATTGTTTTTCAGATACAGCCTTTGTATGTTTAACAAATCGTTAAAGAGATTAGATGTTAATACCTTAATGTTATTTTGGCTCAGCCACATTATTTGCACGTTAATCTGCCCCCGAAGAGAGCTATTCTTTAATAAAGATAAGTAATTTGCGCCCAATTGGATAGAAACTAAAGAAGAATTTCTATTTGGGAATACATCTCCGATGGTTGTCAATCGGTTGCCCTGCAAATTAATGTGCTGCAAACTCTTAAGAGTAATAAATGCATGTGAGTCTATGGTCTGAATGACGTTGTTCTGCAAGTGTAATTCTAAAAGTCCAGGTAAAGGACTAAACACATTTCTTTTTACATGAGCTAGCTTATTATTCTGTAAACGAATTTCTCTTAGTTCAACAAGTTTGTCGAATATTAACTCGTCTAATTCATTTATTTCGTTATTATCTAAACTTAACGTTACTAATTTACGGTTAGATTGAAAAATACTACGTGGAAGAATTTTCAAAAAATTTGTTCCCATATGAAGTTGCGTCAAATTTTGCAAGGAGGAAAAGCTATTTGGATGTAATTTCTGCACACCATTATGTTCAAGGTTGAGTACCGTTAAACTGACTGCATTTTCAAAGGCGTCTTCAGGTATTTCAAGAATATTGTTTTCCGATAGAAATATCTCCGAAAGTTGATGAAGATTCGAGAAAACCCCTTTTATGTTATGAAGATGGTTATGACTTAAGTCTATTGTATGAATGTTTCGATTTTTTTGAAAAATGTTCTTAGCCAAAAACTTGATTTTGTTTTTACTTAAATCGACTGTCTCTAACTTTTCTAAAGAGTAAAAAGCTTCTTCATCAATATTTTCTATTTGATTACTGAAGAATGTGAGAGTTTTTAATTTAGGCATACTTCGGAACCAACTTTTCTCTATTGATGTAAAATAATTAGAATTTAGGTCTAACGCCACAAGGTTTGGGATCGTGGCATTAATATCATCGGGTATCAAATTTATCTTGTTCCACGATAACCGTAAGTAACTAAGCTTGTTTAATTTCCCTAAAGATTGTAGAGGAAAAATGCTGAGGAAATTTTCTGTTAAATCTAATTCAACCAGAGATTCTTCCAGGTTGTAAAATGCATTTTCGGAAATTTTTGCTATTTTGTTGCCTTTCAGGTTGAGTTTTTTGAGCTTGAGATTACCGAAGGTGTTTGCTGGTATGTCTTTGATGTCGTTGAGTTGTAAATCAAGTGACTCAATGTTAAAGAGTTCGACGAATGATTCATGCGGAATTTTGCTTAGTTTACTGGAAATGATGCTCAAAGATCCTAACGAATCACGTAAAGATGTGAACGCGTTTGGACTTATTTTGTTTACATGCGTCTGTGAGATTTGTAAGTTGTTTATTTTTATTTTCGTAGGGAACAATTCAGGCTTGAGCTCTGTCGTTGAACTTTCAAGGTCATAAATTGATAAAGACTGGATTGTTCCTTTTATCTTTGACAGCACGTTTTTCACGACGCCCGGAGTTGCACTGGGACATTCCAAAAATAGTCCTGAAAATTAAATCATCATTAGTTCTGTTTGGTTTTGTATCAGCCCATATACGTCCCACTGTAGGGCACGGGCCTCCTCTACAATCGACAATACGATTGAGAGTGGTTAGGACATATAGTCCACCACGCTGGCTTAGTGCGGGTTGGCGGACTTACATACCATATAAATTCTTATAAATCGCTATGGTATGTAGGTTTTCTCACGATGTTTTCCTTCATATTTTTGACACACACATGACTCCGAAAAGTCAGAGGTGTGAACATGTTAGCAGTCGCGTCTAGTCCGTTTACCAACAGGCCGCTACGCACTTCTGTTTAGTTCTTCTGTTGCAATCTGTTTGGTTTTATCTACCGTTATTCCTAACAAAAGGTAAAAGTGTAAGGTTCACATTTTTATAAATAGTTTGTCTCAACATGGTAATTATCTTATACAAGGACAGAATGGTAATCCTTTCTTAGGAGCTAATATCAAGACATCCTATATGATCCACAGCGAATAAACGATGTCAGTACTATTACCAATGCCTAAAAATAACATACACATTAAATATATCTTTAAAAATATACCTTCTTTGAAGTTATAGCACGGACAAATAGGGTTCTCTGCAAGGCTGGGGCACTGCGATTGTTCTTCGCCTTGCAGTATCGGAATATGAATGATGATTAATATAAAATATGCGCCGCATTTCAGACGGGACAATCGGGTGATAATTCCCATATTGACTCGACGTCATTTCAATGTCATTGTGCATCAGGTGTCCCACGTGATAGATGTCCTGTCCCTGAAACAATATAAACATTAAATCATTCGCTAAATTTAATGCACTCCGCCTGATATTGAGTGTAGAATAGTCCTGACAGAGGGCTGATTATCTGTCTCAGTCCATATATCTACATCACATTATAGCCCTATAATGTGAAGGATAATGCCCATGCCCATGGACCTTCTCTTCCATCGAGATTAGTATTGAAAGGGATTAGGCAAGTTCATCACACTAGCCTAGCCTAATGCGGGCTGGCCGACTTTACATACCATAGAAATTCTTACAAAACGCTAAGATACCCAGGTTTTCACACGATGTTTTCATTCACCTTATGATATGTGGTGATTGACTATACACAGTGATAGTCGTACACATGCATCCTGCGCAGAATGGTTATTGTAAAGCCATGACTCACAAAAGAGGTGTGCCCTGGGGGCTGGGATTTGAACCCGTAATCCGCCATAAACATGATCCGCGTCTGGTCCGTTACCAATAGGCCACCACGTACAAGATAAGTTAGGCCATAGTTTATAGTTTTGTGAATTACATACGATAGAAATTCTTATTAAAGTCTCCATGGTGTGATGGACTGAAACCCAAAATCCTTCCTGATGTAGAGGAGACTAAATCCACCAAACCACCAGATGACTGAGGGTACGTTCAGTGCAGTCCAGAAAGAATATTCATCGAAACGTGGTATCGCCGATCGATACAACTGAAATTGAAACACGAAAACTTACGTGGTCATACTGCGCAGAATAGTATTAGTACGTTTTTTTTTTTTTTTTTTTTTTTATTGCCTTGTAGGCAGACGAGCTAGCGGCCCGCCTGATGGTAAGCGGCTACCGCTGCTCATGGACCTCCGTAGTGCCAGGGGACCAGCACAACAAAGTCGCTGCCTACCTCGAGGAAAGTACTCTCCTTAAACCTCGTTTGAAGAAGGACAGGTCATAGCGCTGAGGAAACACCGATGCAGGGAGTTCATTCCAGAGCTTGCACGTACGTGGTAGAAAAGAACGCTGGAAACGTACCGTCCGGGAACGGTACGCGTCCAGGTGGTAGGAATGAACTCTACTGCGGAAACGTGTGGTGCGATGGTACATAGGCGACGGTGGTACCAACTCAAACAACTCCTCGGAGCACTCCCCATGGAACAAACGATAGAACACACAGAGAGATCCGAAGTCTCTCCGCAGTCCTAACGGTTCCAATTTGTCCGTGAGATCGGGATCATTGACTATTCGACAAGCTCGTCGCTGCAAGGAGTCAAGTGGGTCGAGCTGGTATTTTGGGGCACCTGCCCAGAGGTGGGGGGGACGTGGGGCCGGATTTGCGCTTTGTAAAGCGTCAATCTATGACAAGACGTAAAGTACCGCTTGGCTCTGTTCAGGATTCCCAACTTCTTGCTCGCCAGTTTGGCTTTGTCCTCCAAATGACTCCCAAACTCGACCTTGCTTGATATTTCGACGCCAAGGATTCCAATACTCTCGGATCCTTGGAGAGTAACTCCTTGGAATTGCGGCGCCATGACAAAGGGGTCCTTCTTCGCAGTGTTTAACCCTTCGAAGACACAAGTTTGCGTGTTGCAAACTTGTGTCTTCGAAGGGTTAAATTGAACTAGGTTCAATTCACCCCATTCGGAGGCCCGCCCCAGAGAGCTCTCGACTTCAGACACAAGTTGACTCCGTCTTTCCATAATGGAATCCCGAGTGGAATATACGTCTAAAAATATATCCTTTTCGCAAGCATTGGTTTTGTTGCAGTAACCTCTCACATTTATTGTTGAGATCTTCGTTTTATATGTGCATTTCTGCCTATAAGACATTTAATATAGCCGTATCCAATTAATTAAAAGTACCTACATTTAATTTGGCATACGAACAAGCGGCACTGCAAATCAAAACTTATACTTCATTAGGGCTTTCTATACGTGTGTCGTATTCCGGTCGACAAGACCCTATACTTATATAGTACATACATACATGTTTTTTTTACTCTACATTTAATATTAAAATACTTGAACATTTTTTAAATTTGTTTCTTTTTGGTATCAATATAATATAATAGGTTCTTTGCGATGAAAAATAAATCACTAAAATTAGTTAGAAGCTGCCGAAGATTTGCCGAAGTGTTGACATGTATATTAATTGTCGTACCCGCCCTCACCCCTACACTTCCTTCCCTCCCCCACTGTAGCTTAGCATTTATATTGAATCCAATGCAAAAATCCTTGGTATCCTACTCAATTTTGAGGACTTCTGCTCTCCAGATACGAAGTCATTTATCAGATCTTCACAATTTTTAATGGGTCTAAATGACAAGCACCAGCTACCAATTAGATAAGAGTTATCAAAATCGGGTCAACCAGTACCGAGTTATGAGGTAATAAATATAAAGAAATATACAGCCGAGTTGAGAACCTCCTCCTTTTTTAAAGGCGGTTAACATGGTGGCCTGGATTGAACCAATAGGTTCAATCATTAGTTGAAGAATTTATGAACTTTACTCAGTACTTGAACCATTTGTACTTGAGTGCATAGTTCGCTTTACTTGACGGGCAATTAGTTGAGTGAATCTTTTGGTTCAAAAATCTCATATGAGCTACCAGAGACTGAGAATCGAGGTTGAGGGGGTAATAGACCAATATTACATCATCGATCAGAAATGAGCTCAACAAACTGTGGTTATGTGGCGTCTCAGCCTACTCCTTTAAAGATGACCAAGCTTAATGGTTACTTCCTATTTAGCTATTTTATATCCTTCATACATTTTGTACACGTAAAGGCAGCCTTGTGCCACTCCGGTTTTTCGCTCGTTGCACGGATGTTGTCAAACGTAATTAACCGAGTAATACAACTATCCGGTGCGGCAAACAATATTCGAATTGTCTTTGTTTAAGGTCCATTTAACAATTATTTATTTGGCCTTCATCTGTGTAACTTTTAAGACATCATTTATATATTAATTTATAGGTTATTTTAGATTTGAATTTTTAAGATGAGTTGGTAGTACGCGTCTTTGCATTTTAATGAGAAAAATAAATATGAATATTATTAGATTTATTTATTCTATAATAGCAAAATATGTGTAATTGTATTTTTAGACAAAGATCCGAAAATCTATACCTACATGTACGCCGAAGCATTCCGAAAATTATCTGTATCTGTATCAGCCCATATACGTCCCACTGCAGGGCACGGGCCTACTCTACAATCGACAGTACGATTGAGAGTGGTTAGGGCCATATAGTCCACCACGCTGGCTTAGTGCGGATTGGCAAAATTATAAAGTTTGGTAATATCGTCAACAATTTATCAAATAACGTTTAAGGATTCATTTCAAATGATTAACATCGTCGAATTGGAAAACGGGGCAGTGGAAATAAATCTTTATTTCGCAAAGCTTGTAGACTCCTGCTAACAAAATTAATCAAAAGAGACAATAGGGCGTATAAGAAAATAGTTTCCGAGTTCCGTCATAACAAAGGCGTGGCAAAAAACGTTTAAGCTGCTTAGCCAGGAAAATGGAGACAATTACAGCCGAATGAATAGCGACTGAAATAGGACTTCTAATTATTATAACATGGAGGAATGATACTGATAAATAAATTGTGGATAATACACATATTATTGCAAGTGATGTAATAGTTATAATGTTCGGGTAATAAGGTATTGTACTTTTACTTTGGAGAATTTAAAGTTGAGAATGCGAGTCCACGCCATAAAATTAATAGACAAATATTTCGTTGTCGTAGCTGTTCGTTTGTAGAATACTATTCTTGACAGCCTTCGTGGTGCAGTCGGTTAGACCGCCTGTGAAATGAGAAGCCGCGGGTTAGATCCCCGCACCAAGAGAAAAAATTGTGTGGCCAACAAATATTTTTTTCGAGTTACTGAGACCGAAAAATCTCTCGTAGTTCCTGATCCCCACGACATAAGACTCAATCTTAGTGTGAGGTCAGGACTATGTGTGTTACTGTTGGGTCTTATTTATTGTTTATTTATTTATTCTTGTTGTGGTGCGGCAGGCTTAAAATCTATCATGCTTTATGAAACTCTTAAAAGGACACTTTCAGTATCTCTATTTAAACAGGTATACTGGTAAATATATTTATTTACATAAATTATGTATTGTTTATGTTTTGTTTGTACTATGTATATATTTATCTGTAAATAGTGTCATTTATTTGAGCTCTAAAAATAATTCTTCATTACACATTGCTCTTTCTTTCTTTCCCTTTTTATAAATCTGCCACGTTAAGATCACCATTTGTACTTTGTTGTTTAAAGTCTCTATATATTGAAATATTTATTGCGTAAAAGAAGAAAACTATATAACATATTTGCATATTCTTAAAGTCTATTAATATGTCTGTAAATGTTAAATATACAATTTAAAATGAAATATATTGCGTCGATCGTCGATTCTTTTTCGATTCAGCAATTTAAAAGTATTACTTGAATACGTATATTTGATAGTCATATTATGATTATATTTTACTTCTGACTTCTGTTATATTCTGACAATCTGACTATGCCACTTAGTTCATGCCTGGTTAATTGAAACAAAGAGTGTAAGATACAGGCCTTAATTGAATTTTTATAAATAACAAATTTTCATTTCTGCAATTCTGCGATCCCATTCGGTTATTTGTTGCCATCCGAAACTCGTTGCAAAAAATGCTGGCTATTGAATAATTATCGAATATCTGCTGCATCAGATGTTGAAAAACTTGAATGAATATGACAATCAAATTAGTTTATATATATCGACTGATATTTTTATTTAATCAAAACATGTATTCAATTATTTAACGATGAAGGTTAACATGACTATCTATCTGACTGTATTTATTTGAATATCTTCTGTAAATTCTGGGCAGGACAAAAATGGATATCATCCACACTTGGCCTGGATTGTTTTTACATTTCTAAACCTTCTATTTGTAGGGACGGCCTCAACAAACAGTGGCAAATATTCTGATATTCGTTATCAAATTAATTTTAAACCACGGAAAGTGGCTGTGGTGAGTGGTAGATCAAACGGAACTCCACGGCTGAATGTATGCCCTTCTAAGAACTGCCGTAGTGACCCATTGGATTGCCCGTGTCCATATCCTACTTCTTAGATTAGATCGCCTATCCACCTTGTAATGTTTATGCTGCATTTGCTAATAATATTGTTTGTTGCAATACATAATAAGCAAATGTTATACAGGTGATATTATTTGTTAATAATCCTTAGTGGAATAGCATTTCCCCTATGCTCTTGATTATAGAATTGCAGGTTTGTACTAGAGTTCGGTCGAGCCATCTGTAATTGACGCTTCATACCACAAAGGAAGGCTTAATTTATTAAGATCGCGTATCAATGTTAAACATGCTCCCGAATCTTAAGGCTAATGACTACTCTAATAAAGTAACTAGGATTCCAATCAAATACGAGTAATGTTTGTATTTCTGTTTGTTTAAAACTATCTTATAATTATAACTATCTTGACTTTTGTGTTAATTTATGCGCCTACTTTGTATTCTCTCTGCACCATCCAAAGGTAGACTAGCAGAGAATGCCTCAGGCATTAAGTCCGCCTTTATACAATATTGTATATAAAGCATAAATAAAATAAATAAATATAAAATAAATCAATTTTCATTATGGTATAATTGGCAAAATGAAATAAACTCATTTGCAAAAAAAAAACGGGCACCTAAGCAATGAACCATTTCAAATGTTACTATTGGTTTGTTTGCTAATTATAGGTAGTTTTACTTTCACAATTTTGTAAATTAATAAGCAAATAATCGTTTTCGTCAGTATTATCATAAAATTTTGATAACATTTATGGGTTTTAATGCTAAAGTTCACTAGTAGTGTATGCTCGCTAGTAGTGCATATGCTCGTGAAGTAAAAGTTAACAAAGATTTTTGTTTGTTTTTTCTTTAATAAAGTAAAAGCAGATAAATGTTTAGTATCGAGTGTGACCCCCTCTAGCTGAAATCATAGCTTGAATTCGTCTGGGTATGCTAGCGAGGATATCCCGGATACTTGCTTGCGGAATACGTTCCCACTCCACGGTAATCACATTCTTCAGCTCTCTGATGGTCTGCGGAGCCGGTTGTACTGATCTCACGCGTCGTTTCAGAACGTCCCAGACATGCTCTATGGGATTGAGCCTGGTTCTGGAAGAAAACCATGTACCCAACCACGGGATAATCGTTTTCTTGTGAGTCGCGCATTGAGAAATCGCAAGTCTTCGTATGTGGACCTTAAGATCAACCTCGAAGAAGTAAGAAATGTGCATATTAGTCTATGAACGATCAGGAGGAGGCTTCTCGCGGCCAATATACGCAGTCATCGCCCGGCCCGCGGCCCTAAGTTACTCCGTGAGCACAGAGTTGCCAGGCTTAGGTTTGCTCGAAATTGTGAGTCATGGACTCAAGAAGACTGGAATAGGGTATTGTTTTCCGATGAAGCCAGGATATCTCTGTTCGGTGAAGATCGACGTCGGCGAGTGCTACGAAGACGAGGAGAACGCTTTGCAGAGGCTTGTTTTGAAGAAATCACACCTTATGGTGGGGGCTCTGTTATGTTTTGGGCAGGAATAAATTCAATGGATCGTACAGAGTTAGTCTTCATTGAAAACGGCTCACTGACTGGACATTGACACATAACGGAAGTTCTAATTCCTCATGCATAACCCGCATTGGCCGCTTTAGGCGAAGACTCAATTTTTATGGACGACAACGCTCGCGCCCACCGGTCTGGCGATGTGGAAGCGTATGTGCAAGAGGTCGGCATTCGTCGTTTGGATTGGCCAGCTCGAAGTCCCGACCTCAATCCTATAGAGCATGTCTGGGACGTTCTGAAACGACGCGTGAGATCAGTACAACCGGCTCCGCAGACCATCAGAGAGCTGAAGAATGTGATTACCGCGGAGTGGGAACGTATTCCGCAAGCAAGTATCCGGGATATCCTCGCTAGCATACCCAGACGAATTCAAGCTGTGATTTCAGCTAGAGGGGGTCACACTCGATACTAAACATTTATCTGCTTTTACTTTATTAAAGAAAAAACAAACAAAAATCTTTGTTAACTTTTACTTCACGAGCATATGCACTACTAGCGAGCATACACTACTAGTGAACTTTAGCATTAAAACCCATAAATTTTATCAATATTTTATGATAATACTGACGAAAACGATTATTTGCTTATTAATTTACAAAATTGTGAAAGTAAAACTACCTATAATTATCAAACAAACCAATAGTAACATTTGAAATGGTTCATTGCTTAGGTGCCCGTTTTTTTTGCAAATGAGTTTATTTGAAATACGTTATCATTTTGTTTTAGATTGCCTCTGAAAACCAGTGCTGTGTTGTCATTCTGATGAATTCAGCTTTAATACTGAGATGGAAGCCCTTTGGCACGTTTGCGTAATAAATAAATAAATAAATTTGGTAATCGTGTCAATAAAATATTGATTCTTCTATGAATTAAAAAAAATATATAAAGAAAAATAGTCACCTTATTTGTAGCGCTGGTTTGTGTGGACGTGAACCGTAAAGTATTGGATGCAATAGGGAATATGCATGAGACTCTAAAATAAGTAAAAATATTTATTTTGTAATTTTTATTGATATAGATATATACCATAAAAATATTTTTTAAATTCATCAACTCTAAATTGGTAAAATAAATACTTAAAAAATGACTTTTCAGATCTTTTCAGATTTGCCGCGCAATATTTTCCAAATGCTTGAAAAGGAAAGTGACGACAAAGTACACGATCTTATGAAGTTATAGCTTCTTGGGTGTATTGTTATACGTTTGTTTATGAGTTATTTTGTGTTTTCTTAACATTATTAAAATAAATGGATTATTTTTTGAACAAATACAGGTGTGTAGCAATTTATCAAAGAAACTTAATCCAAACACTAAGTTGTTGATATCGTGTACTCTGACGTCACAGCGAGTTCGCGCCAAAATGGCGTTTAAATGCTTCGAAACTGATAGCAGTTTTGATTATTTTTTTATACTTTTTTATTGGTATTTTCAAAGCCTTATATTTTCTTTCGGTAATGTAATAACAGACAGAATCGAATAAAAAATATATCGAATAAAAAATAAAAAAATAAAATAACAGCATGCATATTCCCTATTCCTAGGATGGTCAGTTCACATTTTTTAGGTGTTTCATTTTGAGGTATCTAAGAGAATGTTGATTTTTAGGTGAAAAAAAATTGTGGTCGGTTCACCTATGGGCTTGCACATTGTTATCACAACTTGGGATGAAAATAGGTTCGACGACCCGTGGGTGTTGCTATCAGCACCTCATTCCACCGAGGATAGAAGCGTAGAATATAAGCAAAAAAAAAAACATTTTTAGTATGAAAATGATCAGCTCATTTCTAAAAAAAGTATATCATTTAAGTAGTACCTTAAATTAGATCGACTTATTATACGTATTTCGTTAGTCCTACAAAATAAATACTAAGAAGCTTATTTGGACCCCAATTAAAGAAATAAACGCCGCCTACATTTTACTAGGAAAATATTTTATCATAAATTGTTCTTTTTACAAAATAGGTTTTGACAAAATAGGTACAAAGCATACACAAGAACAGTAGAAAATAATAAAATACGAATATCCGTTCCCGTTTTAACTATCTCAAGTAACAATCAAATAGATCTACTAAAAAGAAAACATTTCATTGACCGTACCTCATTAACTGTGTTGTGTGTGTAATAGTGTAAATGCACTGTTGTGTTTCGGTTAGAAGGGCATTGCAGCCAAGGGCAGAGCATTACTTTGTAATTCATGGTATTGTTTGCTTTTGCTACTGTCCATTAGCGGTCGCATTGCTTACCATCAGGCGAATTGAATAATCCTATATAAAATAAAATAATCCTCATTAATTTTCCATACTCACTTGATTATTGTATTTCGAAATTAATTTTGCCTTTGCACTTACATAATACTCTCCTTTATAGTCGCTTTTTAAGAAGATTCACTTTTAAAAGCAAATAAACACACACAGTGCTCACGTTACAAACATATTTCTTGTTATGTGCTATTACAAATTAATTACAAAACGAATGAGCATAACTTTTCCCACAGAACAGGCTACTTTGTAATTACAGCAATTAAAAATGTTTTGTGGTATTTCTTTAATATCACTCCATTCATGTTTGATTGTAATCTCGCTGAATTTGCATACGAAACATAAAAGACGAGAGAAAATTAAATCTCGTGGCGGGTGATTAAAAGACAAAATCAGATTAAATCATTATTACGCCGCTACAAAGCTGTTAGTCTCGACTTGGAATTAATATTTCAGCAATCCGACAGAAGTAGAAGTTGCTACGAGCCCATTCATCATGCGATTATTCTGAAATCACAATATAATTACGCTAATGTCGAGAGTAGCGCGCGATTCATCATTGTTAATGTCTCCTAATTAAATTTTATTGGTCATATATTTCTTGGATATTACTAATTTCATCATTTTTTTTCGTATAATTTGTGCTAATTATGTTAACGATAAGCGGGCGAGATTGCGGCGACTGCCTGTTCTTCTTGCGATGGCAATTATGTAATATTTCCAGGAGATGATTTATATGTGGTAAATTAAATGTAAATTGATTTTTAATAGGACGTAGGAAACATTTTACGAATAGTATCCTGTTTACCTTTTTCTTTATAAAATTATACTCTAACAAAGTGAAATCGTAGATTCGGTTTCCATGTACAACATGTCCATATATCTTTTGAGTTTTGATTACAGAAAAATGATTTCGTATATTTAATTTCGACTCATTATATTGGTAAGCAGGTGTGTAGATTTAGATTTTTGATTAGGTCAAAAAACATTTTACAACAGTTTAATTTGAGACTTGAACATATATTGAATGACATTGAATTATTTAAACATACAACCCACACCATTATCCACAGACTAACAAAAATAAAACTAATAAAGGAAGGCCTATGTCCAGTAGTGGACGTCAAAAAGTTGATGATGATGATAATTCTCTGAAGGAAGGAAAGCAAAGAATGCATAGCCGTTGAACCTATTTTAACAAAAACTTAATAGCTGAAGTTTTATGTTCTTGACTTAAAGATATGGATATTTCTAAGGGGTGGTTACATATCACAACATCCAAAGCAATTATTTGTTATATAGATGTATTGATGTATGTATATTTTTAATATTAATTAGTAATTATTTGTATTTCTTATGTTTTTCCTTCTTAACTCCTATTCTTTACACTTTAAGACTGCCCTCTATTTATCCGTTCATAAAACCCATCCCATGGTTGTCTGGAAGACATTGCCTTTGAGCGATAAGACCGCCAATTGTACTTTTACGATTGTGATTTTCGTTTTATTTGTATTTTTTTGTGTGCAATAAAGTGTATAAATAAATAAATAAATTAATTAATGCTAGTTAAATCAAATCAACTTCGACTGTACTTGTTATGCTACAGTCTGTATCAGCCCATATACGTCCCAGTGCAGGGCAATGGCCTCCTGTATAATTGAGAGTACAAATGATTCCTCACGATGTTTTCCTTCACCGTGATAGTGTTCTTACGCTATTATCTATGTCAAAGTCAACAAGTATGACGGTATGTAGAATATACCCATAAACATGTCATTACACACCCAACAATACACTACATAAATTACGCATATACCGTGATAATATACTGATATTGTCATTATAACATTCAAGGATACAAACATCCCATATGAACCAAATATAAATGTACATAAATTCGCGGCGTCTTGTATTACAACACAAAATACGTCGAGCCGATTTCGTGGTATCAAATGAGCCATGTGTTGACGTGTCAGCAAATAAACGGTGCCAACAAGTCTAAGCTGTGCCAAAACAATACAAAGAAATGTACTCAGCATTGGTGTTACGCGAGAAATGCTTAAACACTTGAAATGAAGTTAATGCACTCGCGCGGATATTCTGACTAGTTGAATGTCGAGTGATGGACGTTTTGGGTCAACTAAATAAAAACGACGTACAATATTAGTAGAATAAAAAAATGCAATAATCGCTGTAATCGTTTTGATGTTGTTTATGGAATCACAATTTTAACGGAAACTGAATTAAAATTAAAATTATTGTCATAAAGATATAGCCTAGGACGAAAACAATAATAGGTACAATTCTGACAAATTCTTGGTTGTCCGTTTAGCCATGGTCAATATTAGATGAGTTGACAAGACCAATAAACGACCCACTCACATATTAAAAGTGCAAACCAGACTACCTAAACTATTACCGTGTGACTGCGTTCTATCAACAAAATAAGGTTAAATAAACTCTGATGGGAACATAATAAAACTACCGTGACCTCGTCATCAAAATGCATACGATCTCAAAAATATAGGTCAAGAAGCCGAAAAACAACGACTAGTGCAGCTGCTGTGGGAACTTCTACCGAGTTTTACAACACTTAAGGACTTTGAGTATTTATTACTTTTTAGAAGATTTTTGTAATTTTATTTTGTAAATTAAAACTTGTAATTACTAGTAAGACTTGGCTTTTATCGTAATAAACGAGTTTTGTTAAAAGGCGGATTTAAACGAATGTTTATGTGACTGAAATAATCACATTAGTTTATCCTTGCATTGTTATAACAAAACAGGTATAAAATATCCTTTAAATAGATACGGTTAGAAGTTAGAATGTAACGTTTCTTAATCTAGACGTTGTCTACGAGCTTCTGTCATCGAAAACGCTGTAGTCAAAATAAAAATAATAGTTTTCTAGCTTCATATTTCATTACAATGGACATGTCAATGCTATTGCGTTAAATTTATAATTGCTTTTTTTCTTGTATTGAATGCGAGACGAGTATGCCATTCCCCTGATAGTAGGCGATACGACCGCAAATGGACAGTAGTAAAACCAAACAACACCATAAATTACATAGCAATAATCGGCATTCCACTGTGCTCTGTGTGTGTGCCACCCTGAGACAAAGGATGTTAAGTCTCAATATATCTACTACAAAATCTGGCTACACCATCATTGAAACCTGAAACAACAGTGTATTTACACTGCTGTTTGGCGGGGGAGAAAGGCATTTGGTGGTACCTACCCAGGTGGCCTTTCACATATGAGAAACCTACCAGTGAGAGATCTAGCAGTAAATTAGGAAAGCTTGTTTTAAATATTGTGATTTAATATTGTACGTGTAGTTCCAAATTTTGCCACACGCCAAGTGATTTAAGATGATCTGTACTGGTATGTGAGAAAAGTGACACATCGAGGTAATTTATTATGAAAATTTCCATCCGCTGACATTTCAAAAGTAGATACATTCGAAAAACATGAAATAAATATTTATTATATTATTATACGGAATAAATCCAATTCAGATTGTAAGCAAAGCTTTTACTATAAATATAGTATGAATCGAAGTATGAATCCATTAAAATATGCTGTAAATATAATTTATTGAACATGCACATGAATGCATTAACAAAACGTCGGTGCGAGATGTTTGTTAGTAAAATCTATCAATAGACACGTCTGCATTTTATTACGGATGTTATCTGTAAAATACATTTCTTCGTTCACGTCTGCGTAATGTACAATAACATGAATTTATTAATCTTGATATTATTGCGTAGATAGTGTTTGGTGTATTGAACTTTTCCTTTTATTTGTACCACACGTGGGATGGGCACCACAGACACCACAGATTGTTATTCATTATATGTAATGATTTAGCTCATAATTTGAACTAGACGGTAAACACGGATTAAATAATATTTTAATTCCTGGTATTATTTTGTCTTTATTGGCACATCAAAGTAACTACAGTGGTAAGTACAATCCAATACAAATATAATCTACCACCGACACATGGTCCTCTATTGCTATATGACAAAAAATTCGCCCTTCCTGCAACCGGATTTATACAGGCTTATACAGTCGTCCACGTCGTAAGTACGTTACGTTACGCATCAAACGGATTACTTTCTTACAATGCGTCTACATTTTCAGCAACAATCGTAGAAAATGCCTCTCATAATATCGGCATCAGCATTGCTCGTCGGCATACCCGTCTGTCCTGTCTGAATGCCCTACCACTAGTTTTTCTATCGCTATATCAAGCACAAATCCATGTCTCCGGTCTGATGAATAGAAAAATCCAATATCACTTTGCGCGACTCAAGATTCGAAGTCGAGACCTCAGCGCTACAACCGTATAATACAACTGCGCCACTGAGGCAGTTTTTTGTGTTGGTCCTAATATTTTTGTTTAAATAAAAGGAAACAGAATATACACGTACAATACATTACAGAATTGAAATTTCTGATTCTACACTACCCACATGTCTATTCAATTCTATTTGTCTACCAAGCGGGATTGGGTCTCCGAGGTAAACTAAGGTTTGAGCACTCACATAATGTAATAGAAAGTCTCAATAGTCGTGTATGGCCATAAAATACATTTTTATTAAATGAGTTTGCTAATGGAAAAATAACATCGAAGCTCGTGCCCACTAAGGCTTATTTTTTCAATTTGATACATTGATGTAAAGATAAAGGCATTGAGTATGGGATTAGAAAACTTCATGAGATTTACTCGTCGAATGATACATAGATGTATGGTGTTGGAGACGTGAGCGATTGAAACAAGTTAGGGAGAAGATGTATTGTGTCCCGTGGTTAGATCACAACTGATCAGCTATGGAGATGTGGACTACCAGCTCTTCGATACCAAGAAACGATTCAAAATTTTATGTTACACAACTGACAACTGATTTTTAAAAACAAAAGCGAGCGGTCCTATGTAAATAGGTCGGCGCATAAATATATAAAAATATGTTTATAGTATCAAATTGTTTGTCCGTGTGTTTAAGAATTTATTTTTATACAGGGTATATCAAGACTGCTACCGAAAACGAAGCCGGGTGGTAGTTTAAGCGACTTCAGACACAATGCAACAGAAAAAGTTTAAAAAAAAAAGCGACAATTTTTTTTTGTAATTTTTTTCCTATGGCTATATTTGGGTGGTAAATACATTTTTTCCTAAAATAATAGTGTATACCCTTTTATTTATAAATAATCTAAGGTATAAAAGAGTTTAAATTATTATTTTAGCAAAAACTATGGATTTACCACCCCAAAATGACAATATTTAAAAAATCATAAAAAATAATTGTCGCGTTTCTATGCGAAATTTTTAATTGCATTGTGTTAGTAGCCACTAAAACTACCACCCGGCTTCGTTTTCGGTAGCAGTCTTGAGATACCCTGTATACATAAATAATTATATGTTGTGTGTGTTTAGTAAATATATATATATTGTGTTGTGTGTATAAATATGGTGGTGATTTAAGTCACCCACATCTGGATTATTCTGATAACTATTTTGTGGATCGCGCTTTCTAGATCTCTTCCAACTACCACGAATACTGTATGTGTATAAATATAAATTTAATAATTTAATGAATTAAATTATTCGCTAATCTTACTGGTAGGCCTCTCATATGTGAGAGGTGGCCTGGGTAGGTACCACCGCAATGTCTATTTCTCCCGTCAAATAGCAGTTTAAATGCACTGTTGTGCTTCGGATTGAAGGACATTGTAGCCAGAGTAACTACTGGACATATTGAGACTTAACATCTTATGTTTCAGGATGGCGAGCGCAGTGGAATGCCAAGCATTGCTTCGTTATTCAAGATGTTGTTTGATTTTGCTACTGTTCATGAGCGGTCGCATCGCTTACCATCAGGCGAACGGCATGCTCGTCTCGCCATTAAATGCAATAAAAAATAAAATAAATAATAATCTGAAGCTTCAGATTAGCGAATGATTGGTAATAATATAATATAAATAATAATTGGGGCAGCTGCCCCAACTTTCGTTCGTTCTCGTTTATCCATACCATGGTTGTCTGGCAGAAATTGTTTCAATAACACCGCGATTTGCGATTTTTTTGTTTTTTTTTCTGTCTGCTTCTATGTATCTGGTGTACAATAAAATGTTGAATAAATAAATAAATATTGTAATCTTATGTGGACTAGTTACATTATTTGGTTGATTGCAGATTTTGTATGCTTATATGTGTATTTTATTTTTATATTTTATTTGGCATTGTTTCTTAACTTCATTCCCAAGGTAAAAGATAATCCTGTCATATCATTTTGCATTTTAATGATAACAGCCTGCACCTACAAAACTAGGGGCGTGAGTATGGCTAGTAATATCTTTCTATCATTATAGGATCAGCTTGCTGATCCACCGCCTTAAAAATAACTGTAATCCCTACAAAGAGTTTTCTTCTTTTCCTTTTCTCATATCCATCCAAAGAGTGTCTGTAAGAAATCGCCTAGAGCGATAACATCGCTATCTTTACTTTTTTTTTAAATTGTAATACTTTTAAATGTTTTACTTTTTATGCAGTTAAGAATAAATAAATAAGGGGTTTGTTTAATTGACTAGATTGTTTCGTCTGTGGCGTAATTGTGTAGTGGTTTAATGACGTCATATTATCTTCACTCTGCACACTAGATGACAAATTAGTATAGTTTGCTGTATGTTGAACAATAATACAATTAGTTCCAACATAATATCTGTAGTGGTAGTAAATATTGGTATTATTAATAGTGCGTCTGCGATGGACCTTCGTTGGCTCATGAAAAGATGATTACTTTGACAAATAGCCTGACCCGGTCCGAATGGGGTAACTAATCTACTAGAGAATGTTGTCCCATTAATTGTCTTTTACATTAATGTTTAAATGATTGGATATGATTCAATAGTCGCCTCATATTTTTATGATTTATCAATAAATATAATTAATTGAAATATTTGTACATGTTTGGATACTTACAGGATTTTTAATAATAAAAATTAACCTATATTGCCTAGTGCGTGTTACATTATCTATTCCTGGTGTACTATAAAAAATAAATAAAATAAAATAACATATTTTGTATTTCATCGTAGTCGCTCTTGTGATTTTGTGGACCGACATAAATGTTTCAATGATCGTCAATTCATAATATTGTTTCAGGTTTGGCTGTTGTCATACTGTTCCTTTTATAATGAAACGACAAAAGATAAGTGGGGTCGAGGGTATACCTACTTATATATATGTGGCTGTAGAATATATTGGTTAATATTACATTTCAGTATTTGTACAAAATATACAAGAAAAACATACGAGCACTCGTTTAATTAAATCCACTTAACCTCACGGGCAATTATGGTTACAAAAAATGAGTTTTAAAACACCAGAGTAGGTTAATAAAATTACAATTCAATATTCTACGAAGCGAAAATGTTAATAGGAATGTTTTGTTAATTTTATATTTTTCAACTCAGTGCCAATATTGAAATTCGGAATACAGGGTATATCAAGACTGCTACCGAAAACGAAGCCGGGTGGTAGTTTAAACGACTTCAGACACAATACAACAGAAAAAGTTGCAAAAAAAAGCGACAATTTTTTTTTTGATATTTTTTCCTATGGCCATATTTGGGTGGTAAATACATTTTTTCCTAAAATAATAGTGTATACCCTTTTATTTATAAGTAATCTAAGGTATAAAAGAGTTTAAATTATTATTTTAGCAAAAACTATGGATTTACCACCCAAAAATTACGATATTTAAAAAATCATAAAAAATAATTGTGGCGTTTCTATGCGAAATTTTTAATTGCATTGTGTTTGTAGCCACTAAAACTACCACCCGGCTTCGTTTTCGGTAGCAGTCTTGAGATACCCGGTATGATATGAAGGCGAGTTATAAATTACGTGTGTCGTAGGACTAGCTGGAGGGTCTAGCGCGGCGCTGCAAATAGTGAGCAAGAAGGTATGTGAACATTTTAACTAATAGGAATGAATCGATGGTTGTATGTTTAGCGTTATAAATACGTGATTAGACAGCGTCCGTGGCGCAGTTGGTTGAACACTGCCTGTTATACAAGAGGCTGCGGGTTTTATTCCCGCACCGAGAGAAATGTGTGTATGGCCCACAAATATTTCTTTCAGGTCTGGGTGTTTGTGAGACCAAACAGTCTCTCGAGTCTCTCTAGTGTGGGGTCAGGACTATGTACCATATGTGAATATTGGATGTTATTTATTTATTATTACGTTTTAACTGAAAGAGATCGCTTTTAGTATAAAACTGTACTTTAGTAACCTCCTCGGTGGCGTAGTTGTGGCGAGGTCTCGGGTTCGAATCCCGGGTCGTGCAAAGTGTTATTGTATTTTTCTATTCACTATCAGGCCGGCGTCAGGTATTTCTCGTATCGGCTTATTAATCGTAATACTGATTTCAGTATTATATTTTTATTAATTGGAAAACGCTTACTAGTATTGTGTCTGGGTTCAGTTTGTGTATAACCAGGTTTTGTTGGCATAATGACAGACACAAAGAGAAAGTGAGAGGGATAGGTATCTCTACCCAGCAGATATTCAATTAACATTGCACCTTATTTACCACCTGGAACATATCTTAATCAATTTGTGGCATGAGTATAAAAAGCATGCTTCTATTCCATTTACATTGGCTTTCTGTTGTTACTAGCGTATTACCCCAGAATCTGCTTATTTACATTCCAGACCATACTAATTCTCTATGTAGTATAATACAAAAAAGTTACACAAAAAATATTTCAGTAACCTAAATTAATATGTGATACGCCGTTAACCTGGATACGGTTTTAAAAAATGTCTGAGTGTGTTTTGTATACGCACTGCCTAAAGAGGAAAATAACACGTTTCTCTTTTGAACTCGTAGGCCACTCGTAGTCAGGTACGTGTTCCCCGCATTTTTACCGCAGTAAAACATTTTTCTTTGCCCTCTCGTCGAAACCCCAAAACCATTAAAGGGAACTCGCATGGGTTCAACATCTGAGCCAACGACAAAAACTGAGAAGATAAGCCCACTTTTACTTTATTACGCTTTTTTAACACTTTTATAAATGTACAATACGTCAAATGTTTCGCGGGATATATAGCTTGGCAAAAAATATTCTGTTTTTGATGACGGCGCTAAGATCGAATTTAAGAATAATATGGCAACCCGATATACTACGACGAAAAATGTTCATACTTGTTATTTTTAATAATTATTGTAATTGGTTTCTTTGTTGATTTTAAAACACAAAACAAATAAGAACGAAAATGTATAGAAATACCGAATAAAAATATATTCAAGAAACACAATGACATTTTTAACAGTGCTGCCATAATTGTTTTTCTTTAATGCCACTTGTCACCGCGTCGTACTCTTTTTTGCCAAGTTACTTAAATTTTGTAGTAAAATAAAATGTAATTTTATTTTACCCTAGCGACCGGTACACCGCGATGGCACTTTTTCATTAATTTTTATTTCTTGTTCTTCGTAAACCTTCTTCGGGTCTTTTGATATACCGTAATTTATATATATATATATTTACATTTAATGCGTAATATTAATGACGCAATTTAACACAGTACCCATTCCGGTATTTCAGGTTTTTTAAGTAAATAAATAATGTGGTTAAAGAAATAAACTTAATTTATAAGATTTGTAATAATTACTGACTTATATCAAGAAATGTCGTAATTAAAAACAAATGTAGGTACTATTATATTTATGTTTTCTATAAAAAATTTCGCTCTTTTATGTAATTACAAACTATATTGACTGACAATGCAATTTGTGTTACTACGTTCACAATTTATAATCAAAAACGACGTTTTGACTTTAATATTGTTCTTACTATTCTTATTATTATTATTATTCCTAATATTGTTGGGTGTATTTATTTATTATTATTTATTTATATGATCTACGTAAAATAAAAGTTCGTTTCTATAATTTATAATTTCATAAAACTAAAGCAAATACAATGAGACAAGTAATATGGTTGTCTAGTATTTTTTACATTAAGCTGCTATGCGATCTTACGTCGTATTTTCTGGTTTAGTTAACTTATTTGAGCTCTGTCAGTAAATTATATGTATTTGACTACCTCCTGTTATTATTCTGACTACACTAACGTAACTACTGAGTTGTGGGCACAGAAACTACGAGAGATTTTCTGACAACAGAAATCCGATACAATTAATTATGTCTCACGCAATTTTTTTTCTCGGTGTGGGATCGAACCTGCTGTCTTTCGATACATAATAGACTTCTTTATTGATTATCACGGAAGCTATTATAATGTAGAACATTTCCCATGCTCTACATGAGGGCCTCATTGACTAATCCATAATGAACTTTTGCTTATGAAATTCATTCCTAGGAGCAAAATTAACTAAATTTCATGATAACAATCAAACCAGCCTCTTTTTCATTTTTTAAGCTCATTTTAAATATCTCTCTACGCTCATTAAATTAATTCGCTTAGTAAGGAGCGAGATAAAAAATTAACTCGGCTTTAAGTTAAAAACTGAAGTTTTGTTTTGAATACCCAGAGTGCATCCTCAGTAAATGAACAAATTATGTTTACGTAGTATCCTTCTAATGACAAACGGAAACAATAATTTCAACCCAAATCGGCTTTCGTGGCAGGTGGTATTAATGTTTTGTTTATCCGAATAAATATTTATGAACGTAAAATAGGTGTCATGGATATCTCTGTTAAGCATTTTAAAAATTATAATTAATGTAAAAGGTATCTTTTTGAATTATTTTTAAATTTTCAAAGCGCAAAATAAATCGGCAATTATGTTAAATTTAATTCGGATTAAATGTAACACTTTAAGCCCGTCATTTGGAGGGCCATTATAAAAAAGCTTTAAATGTTGTCGTTGAAATAAATATTTGAAATTCGAACAACGCGTAACCGTAATTCTTTATTATTTTTTGCTGGCAATATCGTCGGCGTGCGATGTCGATACCCTGACACGTTTTTATTTTATAGCCCAACTTCCTGATGTCGTTTTCTGACGAAATATGCCTACGTTTTAAAGCATAAAACACTATTAAAAATTGAATATTTTCGACCGGTCATTAGCTCATGCAATATTTTGTCAGCTGTTTTACGACCACCAGTGTATAAATATTATTATTACTACAGAAACACATGTATAAAACTTCCAATATACAAAGACACACTCAAAATACACAGATGTTCCTCTTATACATAAAAAAGGTACAAATAAATTTTTGACTACAGATGTTAAAATATACATAAGTACTGTGTACACGACCACATGCACACTGAAAAAAGTATTGATGTATCGGAAGAACTTTTGTATCGGTACGGTAGTCGAACCCAAGACGTCTCGCTTCACAGCCGGTGCGTTAGAATCGGGGCATAATAATAACCAATTTTTATTCAGATTGATTTTTTTTCGTCAATGTAATTTAATATCCAACGATATAATATATTATACTTGATTTTAATTTTTTTGTACTTTAATATAGTCTCACAAAATAATGCACTTAATAAGTGTTTATTAAAAACACTAAACATACTTTATTTGGTTCAATTTCTAAGTTTCCTAGGTTATATTGTCACGTTTTTTTTAAGTTTTTAATAAACTTTTTTTTTCCAATCGCTTTGGTAGACAATAAATTATCTAAAAAATTGTAATCGAAATAATATTAACAGGTAATAGAATGCAATATTCCAAATTGTATATATTTTTCATATTTGGATATTTGTGGTTTAATGCCTGAGGCATTCTCTACCAGTGGGACCTAGGGTTATTTTAACTAAAACGGCATTTATTATTGAAGAATAAATCATACTGCGTGGTATCCCTAGTAGATTTTTATTGATCTTAAAATTGTTCAAACTTTGATCCTATAGCTCCTGAAATAAAATGCATTTTTGCATGTTATTTTGTTAGATGATGCAGTTTTCCTATTTCTTTTGCTTTACATTTTGTTCAGATAAAAATATCCGATAAATTGCCGCGCATACAAAGCACCCACACGCATGCCAAACCCGAAGCTATTTGTTGATTGCGCAGCTACAACAAGCTAACTTACAAATGGATAACATTTGATAAAACTATATATTTTTTCTCTTTTAATATACATATACATACTATATAGATTATAGAGTATAAGTTGCAATAACAGGAGAGAGTGTTAGCGTCCAACCATAAATAAATTTAAAATAATGATAGATGGCAAAACGGTGAAGGAATACATCGTGAGGAAATTTACATATGATAGCGATACGATACAATTTCTGTGGTATGTACAAGTTTGCCAACCAGCACTAGGCCAGAATGATACATTATACGGCCTAACCCCTTCCAATCGTACTCTCGATTGTAGAGGAGGCCGTACCCTACAGTGGGATAGGCATAAATGGGCTAATAAAGGTAGATAGCATTAGATTTATTTTAGGTACTTTACATACTTAACTTATTTTAGGCACGTATACGTCTAAATTAGATTTAAAGTTTTATTCAATAGAATAACTAATCCATGTAAACGTGTCCAATATCTACATTGAAAGAGAATATTAGCAATTAGAATTATTATTTTCATAAGCATCCAAGATATCTGAACCAGACAGATACAACAAAACTAAACGAAATTACCATTAAAAGCCATCTTTATGTATATTTTAAAATCCTAGACATCCATAGAGATAAATGTAAAACATAAATCTGTTTGTTCTAATTTCTAATCTTTCTAGAATTTTCCATTTAACAAGAAGACTGATTAGAGGGGAGGATAAGCAGTAGATTTTCTACGCGAGAGGCATTTTATTCAATACTCACACAAATAAATATTTGAATATCTTTTTATATCTTAGGCCTTCGTGCACATAAATTTTGTGTTTGTAAATTCACTCACGAGATAATAATAAATAACGGAAGAACACGTCGTACGTCCCACCAATAGGTAGAAAACCGGTCGTTATGACCTACGTACATTAAGTGTACATTGTATATATTTGGTTTCAGGCTATGTATTAACTAGTACCTGGTTTTGAGAAAGCCGTCCAGAGTTATACTTGTCGATGTAAAATCTATTTGTAGTGCATTACTTTTACGACTTGCAATTTGATCACTTTTTCGTATTAGTATTAACAAAAGATTTTCATAAAATAATATACATACATAAATATACACAATCGTCACGCTACTATCCCATAGGGTATAGCAGTAGGCAGAGACAAGGTCGATACTGACTTACTTTCTTCATCCACTTTCATCAATCTCTACATCCATTCTCGTCGATTCAGGGAACTTTTGACCTAACCCTTGTTGAGTGTATCATCATAGATGGTACAGCTGCGGTGAGGTCGTCCCTTACAGACTCTTGCATTCACATCCGTTGTAAATTTTACTTGCTTAGTCCTCTTTTGTGTAAATCCAAGGAACCATTATTAGTGTAATTATTAAATGTAATACTTTCTTAATGTTTTAAATGTAAATTATATTTTGTTTTACTTCATGAGTGCTTTTTGTACCAGAAATACATAACTATTTCTTCTTTAACTTCTAGTGACTAGAACCTACCAGTTACGGTCGCGACAAATTTTTCATTACTATGTTCATTTTTATATTAATTTATGTTTATGTAGGTACGTTGCGAATGTAACTAATAAATGGTTTTTCCTTCTTTCTTTCTAGTATAATTGTTTTATATGCCTTTAAATTGCCTAGAACGGAGTCGGCACAGACACAAGATATATGGAACAAATTGAGGCAACAATTTGTAGCATCATTTGCTTCGCTTCCGTAGACTACTCGTATTTCTGCCGTTAGATGTTGAAGTGTTGTGTAATAATTTTAATGTCCATTACATTAGTATTACATTAGTACAGTAAGTAAGTAGCAGTAAGTACGTATAGAGGGCTAATAAATATTTTACAATGAATATATTTTAATAATGAATAAATGTGTGAAAATTTTATTAACATTAAACGACACCAATTGTAATACACGCATGATTTTTGACCTTATTTTTTAGTTTCGTTTTGCGGTTGACACCACGTTTATTTATTAACATGAAAAAAATAGTTGCAAAATTAACAATATATTTTCGGCTTGGTTTTATATTAAAATATGTATACGCACAACCCAAAATGGCTAATCAAGGTGTCAATAAAAAATCGTATGGTGAAACACATAAATATTGGAACGTTTTTAAAATGCATAAGGGAATAAATCTGATTTTATTTAAATTCGTGAAACTTTTATTACCTATGTTTTATTTATTTATATTGCTAATTAAAAAAAAACGTTCAAAATTGTAACACAACTAAATGTTGGCCCTAACCTCATAGTAGTGCAATGATTCTAGTGCAGACATTTTTATAGTGACGTTTAGGCGTTTAAACACTGTTTTTGTCGGTTCCAGCTATGTTCCGTTTTGGAGCTAACAAATGGGGCTTATCTGTCACCCTCGAGATAGGGCCGTTGACGAGTGTGTCGTGTCAAAGCTGTCATTTGAACTACAGCAGGCACGCAGCGGGATTTCAGGCGCATTTTTTCGTATGCAATTTTGTTTTATCACTGGTTATCGGATGAGACGGGCATGTGTTTCAAGTATTGGTTTTCAAACATCTGTATGAAAATGTTTTAGAGGTGGAATTTTAATAATATTTTTCTTTATTTTAATAATATTTTTTTTATTGCTATTTAATATGCAAATTAAATAAATAAGAATGGCGAGTAATTATTTAAATAAGTGCAGTATGATTGCTAGTTATGAGTTATTATAATTTCTTAGTTTATTCTGTCAGCCAGTTTATTTTTGGGCGCATGTAGTTCCGTACGCGTGTTGCGACATAACCGAGTTCATTATGTCAGTTCTAAAATAGATGGCATAAAGTTTATGTTCTTTTTATTCGGGACACAGATAATTTATTTTGTTAAGCGTTTCAATTTTTCCGCTCGCGAGCGCCGCTTTAATAAAAACGTTGTCCATTTGTTACATTCATTATTCTTTTGTTTTCATATTTACATGCTACTGTATTAAACATTTCTATATCAAGTTTAAAACCGTTTTGTAAGAGCTTCAAGCATCTTTTAATTAGATAAATTCGTGAAGTTTTTGGTGAACAAAAATAGAGTTAGCCGACGAAGTCCGCCGGAGTTTTGTTGTGCGAAACTTTCGTTAAATACCGAACCCAAACTTTGTGAGGCTTGATTTGGTCTAATTTATTACAGAAGCGACATTCATTAGTTCAACCGAAACTCTAAAGATGAGAAAGTTTAGTTAAACTAATTCAACCCCGCTGTAAAATTAATAAGCAGAGAAAATAATCACAAATTTTAATTTTACTCACACGACAGAAATTTTAAAGTTTCAAGTTGTCTCAATATCCATAGTTCCGAACACAAAATCCTGTGGATCCAAACGGCAATCAAACAAATCGGCTTCGCGAACACACAATTGATACGCGGATCGAGTTCGACGCGAGTTGGACACTGCCGTGAGCACGTGGGCGCCGCTGGGAGCGACTGCTGTCTCCCGTCTCCCGTAGCTGACTGGAGCAGGGATCTCGAGTCTCGACGGAGTCTGCGTAATAGAGCGGCATCCCTACAGATTGCTATATGGGAATAAACGCTAATAAATTACGAACATCGTACACGCGTAAGGCGAACGGGACCGTGTTCTTGATTAGTTTGAAGCCCGCCGCTAATGTGTTAGACATGCACACTACTAAGCCAGTCGTAATGTACATTCGCCGGATTAGTTTGTTGAAAGCTTTAACGTTTCGTATTTTGTTAGATGTTGGGGGTTTTGACTCGGTTATTTAGAGGCGAGAAGCCGAAATCTCGTGATCCTCCGCCAGCTCTGTTTCAATAGCTTACGAGTCCGAGCTCGAATCCATTTAATAGCTCCGGCGGTTTAACAGGTGACTTGTTCAATGGCCGGCCGCATAATAGTGGGACTTAAACCGGTATAGCTATATATCACACGCATTATGTCTACTGACATGCACTGAAGGGGTTTATTGTTTGATGGTATTGGTGATACGTTATTTCGTATGTTATAAACGAATATTTGAAATGAATTCTTTAGAACTGAATTAAATTTGTTTTCTGCTTATTTGGACCTATAGGCTTGGAGTATTTATAATATAGAGGGAGCGCTATCATAAATTCGCGTCTTCAAAAACATACATGTATATTAGTGGAAATTGAACTAATTATTTAACTACTATTTGCTGTAAATTTCTTGGGTAAACACTCGTTTATTTGATAATTATCTGCCTAGAAGAGTTTGAGTGGAATTCTGAAGTAAACATTTTTTTTACTTTATTTTTTCAAATGATTCGCGCATGCTGGTCAACCCGACAAATGTCAGCATAAAAAGAGTAAAAATAGGTTTACCGGCACCATCATTTTTATCTATTCTTTTTTTTAAATTACCAGTGCTCCCTCTATTATAAATACTCTAAGCCTATAGGCTACATTCTATACGTGATAGTGTAGAAAAATGCATATGACTATTTCGAAAAATATAATAACTTAGCTTCGAGTAAACAATATTTAAAATGCAAAGCAGTATACAAACTGCATTTCCCAAACGGGGAATCACTACCGTCATCTTACGGTTTCCAGTCCTTGCAAGTTGTCGTCACTTCAGTCTGACTGCACCAATAAGACGAAAACTAAATTGAATTTCATTAAACCGTTTAAATGAATTGCTTTAGAAGTTTCTCCGTACATTTTCAGAGTAGTGTTACCCTGTCCCTTCCAAGCTCCGAACCATTCATCAATCTTTTTAAGCTGGAAGATTTAGATAAGTAAAATATGGAAGGTATGCGAGTATAAACACCAGATAAAATGAATTTATACGTGACGTTTCGGGGTTTTAGCAGACTGATAATGTTTTTTGTTGTTGCTTTTTTTTTACAAGTAATGTGATGGATAGCGAGACTTGAACTGTGGTTTTACAAAGTGTATTTGAATGTTTTATGATCATAAGTTTTGTGTTGAATGATGACGCCATTCGGTCAGTAACAATTTACCGATCAAGTGTTATTGCATGAGTGTATTAAACTGTAATGACATAAAATTAAGTGTGGGTAATTATGTGCTGAATCAAGCAACAGGCATATTGATTTATAAATGTGACTGCTGTATAAAACAATACGCAGATTAATAAAAAAAAAAGAGAAATAAAATGGCTCTTTATAATATCATTGTACGCGTTATTGAAAAAAAAAATACCCACACCTCCTGTATGATAAGATATTTTCTTATATTAAATATTTTATTGAGTGGAAACAATCAGTTGCACATTGTGTATGAATAATTTTATATTTTTAACAGTAAATGTTACGTATATTTAAGTAGCATTTATTAAAAACAATTAACAAGAATCACTGCAAACCAAAGCCACTGTAAAACAAATCCTTACTCGAACATAAAATAAATGTTAAAATATTATTATACAGCATTTGAAGAATTTATTCGTTCACATTGGCTTTATTTTCATAATGTGGCTCGGTTGTTTGTGTTGCTCGCGAAGTGGGTCCTCGCGTCCACGACAACTTTAACTCTTACTCTTTAACTTTAACTCTTTCATTCATAACATACATTGATAGCTTATTTAGTGTTAAAACGACTTATTATAAATTTAAACAGAACCTTGATTTTAAACGCCTTCTCGCGTCTAGTGATTTTTGGAGCTTGTAGTTATTTATTATACGGATAAGTTGATGTCGATTTAAGCGGAATAAACAAAATAAATACGTCAAACATGCCAAGAAACTTTGAACATGCCTTTTTGAAGAACATAATTTGTAAAACCCGTTATAACCCAAGATTTCAAGTTGTTTTTTTTTTCATTTTAGGCTTATCCATATGACGTGAGAATTCCTGTTACTAAAATACTAAATCTATGGTTGTCATAGTCCATAGATGCTTTTAAAATTTAATTATTTACTTATGTTTTCATCTATAAAAAGACTGTAGAGGCGTAATGAAAAAAGTAATTACGGCCTAAATATCAAATAGTAATACATTTTGAATATGCGTTTATAATGTACTCAATTTAGAGTATTTTAAAGGCGCTTGGGCGCTAGGAGGATGTGCGATTGATTTTTTGACAATCGCAATAGAATGACTGAATGGTACGTTAAGATAAACGGCCTCAATCGTAGATAATTTTTAAACTTACACTGCAATGCCTATTTCTCCTGCCCAACAATTGTGTAATGCAATATTGTTTTCCGCTCTGAAGGACATAGTAGCCGGTGTAACAACTGGAAATATTGAGACTCAACATCTTATGAGTTAGGATTGCGAGCGCAGTATATTGGCAATCATTGCTTTGTAATTCATAGTGTTGTTTGTTTCGCTACTGCCCATGAGCGGTCGTATGGCTTACTATCAGCCAAATGGCATGCTATCACGCCATTCATTTTTATAAAAGGGCAACTACTTATGCTGGGTCTGGAAGGACAGGTATTGGTTTGCCTAGGTGGCGCTGGTGGTTGTACTGTGGTACGAATACAACGCTGAGGTTTCGGGTTTGAGACCCGGATCGGCCAATTGATTAGCTAAACGGTTGATAATTGAAAAGGTAAGTGTATTTTGTATTCATTATCACTCTGGAATTTGTGCCAGATACGGCCATAGGCTCACCCCCTATAACATCGCGGGACTGAAGACACAAGGCGATACGTAGGTGTCCTGGTACCACATTTGCCTGTCCTTCTGGGAAAAAGGTGTGAGTTTATGCATGTATATAATTGGTATTATGTTGCATTATTAGTATTAGGGAGACTTTATTAAATTGATCTGTCGAGTAAATTTTAAATTACGTTTTGTTTCATTTTACTTGGGGATTTTTAGATGAATTAAATTATTTTTAGGATAGTTTATAGGGAGATTAGGAGGGACCAAGAAGGTTGAACTAGATCTTCGGGAATTTAATATACCGATGGTGGTGTTAAAGATCCTAAGTAACTATTCCTCGTTTTCTCTTTGGTTAGTCCTCTGTTAAGCAAGTTTTACCAACTTAATCCATACCTACATAAGATTAGGTACAAAGTTTTACCATACATGTTCAGGGTACGTATATTATATAAGCTGGGTGTCCCATCGGGTATAGAAATGCATAGTTATTTGCGCTGAACAAATTTCGATTGGCTGTCGAATTGATTAGTGGAATAGATAGTGAGAATTTCCCAGGGATTTCAACATGAAAACGGCCTGTATCCGGTGACTTCCTACAACCTATACGGAGTACCTTGTGGGTCGATGTACGATATTATCATTATTACATTATCCACGATCATTAAATTAAAACAAAAATAAATACTCATTTCACAATTTATTAATTGATATACAATTTACATTGTAGTATTAAAATATTAATATTATAATAAATTATCCGATGACGTACCACAATCAACGACTGAATGCATAAAGCAGTAGACCGGACTCTGTGGCGTACCATAGGAGAGGTCAATGTCCAGCAGTGGACTGCAACGGGCTGATGTTGAGAAGACGGGGTTGATCGAGGTGCTGTCAGGACACCTTCGTTTGGCTTTGTGTATTCCGTCCCGCGATATGATAGGGGCGAGCCCATCGCCATATCAGGCACAAATCCGGGCTGATAATAAATAAAAAAAATCAATACCACTTTGCCCGACTCGAGATTCGAACCCGAGATCCTGAGCTTTGAATAGTATCGTAATACAACTACGCCACTGAAGCACTCAATTATCCTAGTATCGGTTTATATATAGTAATATAACCAGATATAACGTTATTAATAATTAATTATATGCAAACGAAGCAGTCACAGGTGGAAAATGTGGGCAATTAAAATTGTACGGTTGCCAGCGAGATGGAACAAGATTTTCCAGTGGGAGATATAAAAGTTTGATAATTTCATATGATTAATATATTATGTTATGTTTAATTAATTTTTGTTGTGCACGGGTTTCGCAATTTGTTATGCGATCATGTGTTGTGAAATTAACTCTATGTATTATGTATACGGCATCAGCCCATATGCACTGCAGGCCACAGGCTTCCTCTACGATTGTGAGTCCGATTGACAGGGGCTTAGGCCATATTATATTGTCTACCACGCTTTTTTAGTGCGGGTTGGCTTTACTTATGGTTCGGTAATGATCGGTTTTTACGATATCGTTTTATATTTAGTAGATCATTGGTAATAGCCTCAGCTCTTATCATATTTTCGTACGGAAATAAGTTTGTGAACTGAGGGTAGCACAAATGTCACTTCTGCCTATTCCATCGGTGATATAGGCATGAAGATGTATCATTATATGTATGGTTATACAAAAAATAATGGCAGCTGTCAATATATTATTTTAGTTGAAAATAAATTAAATGTTTGTAGATGTAAAAAATTTCGTCCTCTTGAGTATTATTTTGTAATACCACAATACATATTATAAAAAATTACCGGCTTATTCACAGAAAAAAAAACATTATATTAACAAAACATTTGTTTTGCCATTATTGACAAAACATTTGTTTTGCCATTATTGACAAAACATTTGTTTTGTCTTTTTGGTCACTGAATTTAGAAGTTGTTAGACAAGGAAAAAAAACAGGTATTCTAAAGATGGCTGGTGGCGGTTGGAGACGACGTAACGGTCTGAAGATGGAGCTCATTGGCGTAGGATAGGCCATAGGAGAGGCCTATACTCAGACGCGGACGGGTATGGGCTGATGATGATGATAACGATGATTATGATGATGAAGTAAAATAAGTTTAAAAACTGTGTATGCACAAGGCTGTTAGACTGTATGAGAATTTCATCATTTCACTTTATGATTCTTTAACGTGTCGTAAAGTATAAAAATCTTGTCAAAGCTATTTTTGAAAGGTTTAAAACTTAGGAAAGTGGGTGACGACTGCAATAAATGTTAATATATGCGACAATTTAATGCGAATCAGTGTTCCTCTTGAGCGTATTACGAAATTATTTCATTAAAATTTATTGTGTGTTAAAATTGGATTAAAACGGAGCTCTAGTATCATAAAAATATACTTAAGACCCGCATAAAGTTATATGTGTTCTTATATATAATAAAAGTTAGTACGATGTCTGTTATTAGTGTCTCGTGAAATTAATTAAGTACTATGAGTGCGTTATTAAATATATATAAATTATTTATTTAAGCTTTTTAAACAATGTTTAAAGGCGGACTTAATGCATGATGCGTAAACTACTAGTGGACTTTTTCATGGTACAGAGAAAAGAAACAGTCGGTAGTAATTATGTCGAAATAAAACGCTATTTTTGTTTATTTTGCTCGTTCATAATCAACTGTACTTGTGATTTGATAATGATTAATATAGGTCGCTAAAACATCACGACTCATTGAAATTCAATTGTTGATTCATGAAGTCGAGACCTTGAAGTGTTTTTGCGTAAAAACTAAATAGCTTGAAACTGTCTTAAAAAATATCTTAAACATTTGGAGCTCCTATTTTTACTGAAAATAAATATATAATGGTTTCTTAGATTTACAAGAATTTTACAAACAAATTAAATTATAATTTACGTCACGGTCACGTTAACACGAAAACTGTAAGGTAATCGAAACGTCAAGAAGTTAAAAATGTAAAAATTGAACCAAATCCGCGATAATATCCTTAAATAATAGTTTAATTTGATAGGACAGTAGTAAAATAAACGACACACAAATTAATTAGCAAAACAAATCAGTGACAGTAACATTAAGTAAAAAATCAGTTTAGGACTGTAATAACATAAATATTTCCGATTGGCGGGTGCAATTATCTCTTAGCAATCAGCTTCATTGTCTATTCGCCATTACACGCGTCTATTAGCGCAATACATTAGCTGAGCGATACATTTAACTTTCATTACCGCAACTGACAAACAAACAAACAGCCATGGAGCGATCTATGCTCGGCATCAAACTGCAAGATCGAGTCCCGAATGTCGAAATCCGACGCCGAAAAAAAGTTCGAGATGTCGAAAAATGTGTTTTGGGACTCAAATGAAGTTGGGCTGGGCATGTGGTTAGACGCACTGATGACAGGTGGAGTAAGACGTTAACAGAATGGTGGCCAAAACTGGGTAAGCGCAGCGTTGGCCGTTCGGCGGCAAGTTGGATCGACGATATTGTCAAAGTCGCAGGCCGAACCTGGATGCGACTGGCAAGGAACAAAGAAAAGTGGCAGAATATGAGAGAGGCCTATACCCAGCAGTGGGAACCTACAGGCTGTGGATGATGATGATGATGACCGCAACTGAGCGATTTGATCAGCAACCCGTGGCAATGTTGCTTGTAGATTTAGGTTGAACGTCAACTCAAAGATAAAAATAAAAACTATTTATTTTGTAAAACATACATACATACATAAACTCACGCTTTTTTCCAGAAGGGGTAGGCAGAAATGCCAGGACACCCTCATAAGGTAAAATATAACATTTAGTAGATATGATGATTATATTTGAAAGATTAAAAAGGACTCATACTGAAAGGAAAATAATGAATAGATGGTTATCGGTCTCCCATATGTGAGAAGCCACCTGTGTAAGTATCACCGCAATGTCTATTTCTCCCGCCAAATAGCAAACAGCAAGCAAACAGCAGTATAAATGCACTGTTGTGTTTCGGTGTGAAGGATATTGTAGCCAGAGTAACTAGTAGACATTTTTTTTTATTTCCTTGAGTGGCGAGACGAGCATGCCGTTCGCCTGATGGTAAGCGATTCGACCGCTCATGAACAGTAGCAAAACCAAACAACACCTTGAATAATTACAAAGCAATGCTTGGCATTCCACTGCGCTCGCCATTCTGAGACATAAGATGTAAAGTCTCAATATGTCCAGTAGTTACTCTGGCTACAATGTCCTTCAATCCGAAACACAACAGTGCTTTTAAACTGCTGTTTGGCGGGAGAAATAGACATTGCGGTGGTATCCACCCAGATGGCGTCTTACATATGAGAGACCTACCACCAGTAAACATACTGAGACTTAACATCTTATGTCTCAGGATGGCTAGAGCAGTGCAATGCTAAGCATTGCTTTGTTATTCAGGGAGCTACTGTTCATGAGCAGTCATATCGCTTACGATCAGGCGAACGACATGCTAGCCTTGTCATTCATTGCAATAAAAAATAAACATTTGTTAAAGAAGGGCAAAATATGGAGCAATCTACTACTTTATATTGCTTGTACACTAAGTTTGCTTCTTTAAATAAGTGGTTGGGGTTAAGGTTGTCTGGCAGAAATCCCTTAAAGCGATAAGACCGCCGATTGTACATCAATTTTAGTTATAATTGTAAGTTTGTACTGTTTATGTAAAAGTGTGTCCAATAAAAAATATTGTATTGTGTCGGATTTTTACCTTCTATATTCCACGTCAACAAATTTTCGGTAAAGTATGTATACGAATGAACATAGCAATATTTAGTCATCAGACTAATGCCGGATAAACTAAATAATAATTATAATATGTTTATCGAATTTTATACACAAAATATGTTTCAAAACTTAGGTTTTGGAAGCATAAAATGTTGCTGTAATCACATTACAATAAAGCATAAAGTTGACTGTACAAAAACAGTACACTACATTTTGAAGTTTACTGTGGCACGAAATACGAACAATAAATAAAATATATTAATATATCTTAGACATTAATTATTTTTATTGTTCATTGAAATGACATAGAATCATATCCCCTATATCCTGCGACTGATATAAACTCGGTGAACTGTGTTTGTCACCAGTGGCGGCTCTATCTAACACTTGAGTTAGATATTGCCATGACATACTGTGTATTTTATTTGATTGTTATCATTAAGGGCCGCATTCAGACAGTTTTAAAACCAATTTTGATTATGTTTATTGCAATTAATGGCGTGACGAGCGTCGCATTAGCCTAATGGTAAGACGACCGCTCATCTACAATAGCAAAATCAAACAACACCATGTATTACAAAGCAAAAGCTTGGCTTTCCACTGCGCTCACCATACTGAGACATCTTATTTTTTGTCCCTTTCCAACGATTTTTAAATTTAGTTTAAAAGAAGAAGACAAAACATTCAATAAAATAGATTTAAAATTGTGTATGAATATAGCCGTAAGTATTTACAGAGCATTTCAAACCATAAGTTTTACAATATTATTAGAAGCGGTAATGAGCGTGGAATGTCCTCGAGACGGGTGCTCAATGAGTCTAGCAACAGGATTATTCTTAGACCTTGCTCCTGTCCTCTTTAAGGGTCAAGTGATGTTTGCTAAGGTAAAGTTTTTTTTTTGTATTCGGTAAATTATTATTTATGTTTGTTTTGAATATCTATAAGTATCATACATTTTTATTTATGCAAAAAATAACGACTGTAAAAATATTTTTTTTGTGGTAATCAACTTTCTTATTTTATCCTTTTTATTTAAAAACTCTGTCTGGACGGCACTGCGCTTAATATCAGGCGCAGTCTATATGCCGTAACAGACTTTAAAAAAGTCGGACCTGAAATTAAGGAGCCTCAAACTTGACCTGTTCTAATATGCTTAAACTTGATGATAATAGCGACGGCGAAAATTTGTGTAAGTCTAATAAATAATTATATGACAGTTTTATCTTTACATTTTATACATAGCCGCGCATGTAAATCCATTGGTAGGCCACAACTGTCGCCAATCATTAGAGGTTCTCGGACCACAGTCCATTGCACTGTCCGATGCGGGCCGCTGACATAATTAATTAATCTAGAATATAATACAATATTTTAGATAATAAAATATAATACATATTTATTTATTTACATATATAATATATATTATATAATAAAATATAATACATATTTAATCTATAATTTGAATAAATAAAACACCGCTTCGCAGACCTGCGCCGATATCGGCACAACTTATGTCCCCTATAAGTTGCATTATCCCGAGGGAAATAAGGAAAAGTAGGAAATACGCCCGGGATCGCACAAAATATGTCGCTGTGTTTTATTATTCATGGTTTTTTATGAATATTTAATTTCGACGTTTTTATTTGTTTGCCGTAGATAAAAATTAGCTTTTAGTATCTGACAACCCACGCGCCGCCTACGCGACCTAATTTCGTTACAGATCCTTCCTGTCGCGTTTTATGTTCCTGTGTTACGATATACACTACCTGATAATTTCACAACTCGATTTCCAACTTGCTTGATTTCTAAAATTATATTTCTCTTTCGCAGCGTCAACTCGACTGCAGAAGTAATATCTAATTGTTCGCAATGAAGTTGCACCAGTTAGCTGCAGATCTAAGTAGTACAGAAGTCTTATTTAAGAAAACAAAAACAGATTAAAATGGGATAAAGAAACGGCACTTAAATCTTTGGAATAAAGAAACTTTTTCTCCCATCTGACCTTCGTTCCAGTAAAGCGAAAACATTTTTATTTCATACTCGAGTGAAGTTTATCAAGCTCTCTTGCTCTTTAATAATTATAAAGTTGAGTGGAAAGTGTTTGATGTCGTTTACTTCGTGCAAATATTAGTTTCAATCTCGAAACGAGGTTAATAAGCTGTTACAGAAGGAACAGACAGAAAAGAGAAAAAAAAAACATCTCGAATGTGGGAATTTCCTTGTGCAACAAACTCCAGTAATTGAGTGCGCCGAGCCCGGATGTTTGTGTAGGTTGGAAGAAGTTTTTATCAGCGTCGATTGGCGAGCTCCTAGTGTCGCACTAACTGCACGCGATGTACCTACTTACTCACTTAACTATATAAAAACTTATGTAAGCACCCACTGCGCGGTAAGTACGCTCGGGAATGGCCTTTACTACATCCTTCGGGAACCCGCTCCCTCGCTTCTAAATAAGTTTTTGATGCCTAACATATTTAATAAGAATTCAGTAATATGTTTGTGGTGTGTGTGGGTGGTAGGAGGAACGGTCATAAAATCATCGATCTTTTTTACTTGTGGCACTGAAAAATTGCCTGGTAGGTATCTTTAAAAAAAAATAACACCACGTATGTGCTCTTACTTTCAAACACAGAGAGAGAAATTGTATATGGTTTCAAAGAGCAGGTCCACATTACATTTATTTTTATTTTTTCTTCAGTCCCATTGAAAATAAAAGTATCTCCTTAGTAATTGATCGTTCAGGAAACAGTTATACATAATTTTGTAGTATAATCACTGCCTTACAATGAAAGTTTCTTTCTCAACAAAAATAAATATATTCATTAACAGTATAGCTTGATATATTTGACACGATAGATTTGTATAGGTATAGTGTTATTATTTTGACTTTATAAAATGTTTGACTATTAATGCAATTATAAAATATTTTAATTTACTGTCTTCATTAGCGTTCGTGATTTGGTATAATAACGTAATGTTTTCATCATAACTAATTCAACATTAGCGAATGGAATGAATTCTCAGAAGACGTCGTCAGAATATTTTATATTGCCTTTATTAACTATTTCAAGTTGTATTCGGATACAATAATTAAATTTATCCTAAAGCTTTTAGTGGGTAATTGAATGAAATTCGTTTAGTAAATTAAATGCAAGGTGGAGACTAGTTTGTAAACATTAAAAGCTTTTTGTATGTAATTTTTTACAGCCTAACATAGTTGGACATTTATTTATTTATTTAAATCTTTATTGTACACAAACTTAACAACAACATATCTAAACAGAAATAATAATAACAAAGAGTACAAATGGCGGTCTTATCGCTCAACAGCAATATCTTACAGACAACCATGGGATGGATTTAAATGAAGGAAAGGAAGAGAGGGCAGTGTACAAATAAAGAATTACTAAAAGCTAAATAATACTCATTAAACATAACTACTTATATACATATACTTATATACTTACATGTTACTCATTACCCTAGGGAACATTGTACATAATTTGAAAAAAGTATAAAGAGATTTTTTGTCAAAAATCGTTACTTTTGTTTTCACAATTTTTGGACATCCCATATAGATACGAGTATTTTACCGCGTTTCTGAACTTCAGTTTGGTTCGGGAACTTATCTGAGTTGTAAAAAGACTGGGTATCTATAGGGGTTGATCAAAAGTCTTGGAACATAAAATCGCGATTTTTGACAAAACTATCAGGCAGTTTTTGATCAAACTTTGTACAATATTACATATGGGAGTTAGGAATATGTGGTTTAAATTAAATACAATATGTCAATATCACCCTGTATACACATATAAACATACATACACATAAAAATAAATAATACAAAATTATAATATACTACAATTTCCAAATGATTAAATCAAGGGAAGTAATAGTGAAGTCTGCTTTAAAGGGAAAGGTAGTGGCTCTTTAATCAGTTTTTTAAATGACGATAGCGTTTGCGCCTGTCTCACGACAACAGGAAGCGCGTTCCAAAATCGAACTGCTTTGACAGTAAAAGAATTATCCATCGCTGTCGTGGTATGCACAGGCATTAATATGAGTATTCCGACGAAGCCGAATAGGTAACCACTTGAGCTTAGCACGAAACTCAGAAACATGGTCATATTTGCGAAGACCAAATATAAACCTTATGCAGAAATTTTGAAGACGCTCAAGTTTATTTAGTTGGTCTTCGGTGAGATCTAGATAGCCGACATCGGCATAATCAAGGATGGGGAGAAGGAGGGTTTGCGCAAGCGTAATCTTCGTGGTAATGGGTAGAAAGTTGCGTAGCCTTCGCAAAGACCTGGCGGAAGCAAACAGCTTCCGGCTAATATCCGAGAGCTGTGGACCCCAGGTGAAAGATCTGTCTATTTGTATGCCCAAATTGCGGACGGAGTCACTGAAAGGAATTTTGACACCTTCACAATAGGCACTAGGTAATTGGGACAAGTCAAGCCTCGAGACCATCCTGGGGCTGCCGACAACAATGACTTGGGTTTTAGAGGGGTTAATCTTTAAACTATGAGCTATACTCCAATTACAGATTTGTTGAATATCTGTATTTATTTTAGCAATTGCATCAGTCATCTTGTCTAACGGAGCTTTTGTTTATATTACGATACGTAAGTTAACGCCTGTATCTTTTAAGGGGTGGGTAGAGCGATGTCATGACACGTTCAAATACTCGTACCTAAATATTCGTACATATACTCGTATCGTTCCCACATATAATAGCGTTGCCTAGCGGTATGCCGACTAGAAAGTAAAAAAGAACGTTGCTTTACATCTCAATTCTTCATTTAAGCACCTTCTCAATTTCTACACCACCCTAAGGTTGGCTGTTAGAAAATAAATGTAGCATTAATCCCCGCGTTTATACAACTATGTCATTATATGTTAAATAAATAAAATATGAGTTTTTTTTTTAAAATCAACGTGTAATTGGCAGACTCCGTGGCGCATTCGGTTAGTCGGTGCCTGTGAAACGAGAAGCCGCGGGTTCGATCCCCGCACCGAGAGAAATGTTTGTGCGGCCCACAAATATTTCTTTCGGGTCTGGGTGTTTGTGAGACTGAAAAGTCTCTCGCACTTTCTGATACCCACGCACAAGACTTGATCTCAGTATGGGATCAGGACTATATATGTGACTGTTGGGTGTATTTATTTATTTATAATGCTACTTCAGTACTTAGGCGATTATATAGTAATTCTGTATTTTGTGTCAGCCCATATGCGTCACACTGCAGGGCACGGGCCTCCTCTACAATCGAAAGTACGATTGAGACTGGTTAGGCCATTATATAGTAATATTATTGTTTAATTGTAATATTATTGTTTAACATTTTCCTCATTACGACGTATCAATTGCGCTATTATGAGATATAAATCTACATTCAATAGAGTTATATTGATAATGTATTAATCACATATTTAGCACAGACAAAGGAGATCAAAGCTAGTATGATGCTTAGTTTACAATGATAATTATTCTATTGTAGATTGTTCGCAACGACGCGTGTCAGTCTTTATTAACAAAAGGATGTTAGCAATCCTACAGACAATTGAGTCATTCTTCATTCATGCCAATTTGGTTGAGCAAAATTATTTAATACATACAGTTTAGTAGACATACATTGTTTATAATAAAAGGTACGTTATAAAGTTATGAAATGAAATGAAATGAAATTGGTCTATTGATCATTGATCATGTAGGCAATTAAATAGCTCTTACAAGTCAATACATAGTACTTATTCTATATTTACAAAACAATCGACTATACCATTATATAAATAAAATTTATTCAAATAAAATTTTTGGTAATCGTCTTATTTTTTTGTTATTTATTACTATTTATAGATGATATATTAATAAGTATTTAAATATTTTGTATTTATACAGCGTATATCAAGACTGCTACCGAAAAAAGCCGAATGGTAGTTTTAGTGACTACAAACACATATAATTATATTGAAATGCCCTAAAATAAAACTATGTTTTATCATACAACTAATATGTATAAAAAAATATTTTTTCATGTGCGAAGTTGCAATCCTATGTTTTGCATTACGATAATTATGAATTTATAACGAATAAATTTATTTTATTATAAGAAAGTGTACTAATTGTAAAGTATGCATTAAACTATTTGTATTTGTACTGTTTTGGTGTAAGAAACATACCGGGTATATCAAGACTGCTACCGAAAACGAAGCTGGGTGGTAGTTTTAGTGACTACAAACACAATGCAACTAAAATTTTCGCAAAAAAACGCGACAATTTTGTTTTATGATTTTTTAAATATCTTAATTTTTGGGTGGTAAATCCATAGTTTTAGCTAAAATAATAATTTAACTCTTTTATACCTTAGAGTACTTATAAATAAGAGGGTATACACTATTATTTTAGGAAAAAAATGAATTTATCCTCCAAATACGACCATAGGAAAAAATAACAAAAAAAAATTCGTCGCGTTTTTTTTTCAACATTTTCTGTTGCAATGTGTCTGAAGTCACTAAAACTACCACCCGGCTTCGTTTTCGGTAGCAGTCTTGAGATACCCTGTATATGTAATAAGACTTGGAAATGTTAGCTTTTGCGAAAGAAGTTGCTGGCCGTTTTAATATTTGTATTTCGTGCTAATATTTGTATTTAATAAATATGATCTGGTTGTGAGTGGAACTAATCTTTATTTATTGAATAAAAATGTTACAGACAGAACTTACACTATTCATTATAGTTTATGTTGTCATGTAACATTACATTAATAAAACAAACATGGCGTTGAACTAAATATACGTATGTGCACTCAGGCCTATGTCCCAAAAAAGGTAAGCAGAGTTTGCCAATAGTGTTAACTGGTATTCATAGTTAGCGAAGAAAAAGTAATTAAATGAAATGAAATTTGTTTATTGGTCATGCAGGCATTTAAAGAGCTCTTATGACAAGTCAATACACATAGTGCTTAATGTCTATATATTAAAAACATTTTTTATATTATTATTTAGATCACTTTCTTTTATTTTCTTATTTTTATTTATTTATTTTCTTGTTAGTATTTTATTTATAATATTAAGACTTTTTTCAGGTAGCGTAGAATAAAAAAATGGATGACCAATAAAACGAATGATTTTGACGGATCGAAAGTAAAACACTTTGAGTGCCACTTTATTAATTAAGATAAAAATAATTAATGTTTCATTCTGAAGTCGAGTTTAATAGAACTACACTGAGACATTACCGAAATCTATTTCGTTTTGCACAAATTTAATTAAGAGCATTATTTAAGAGCTGTCCGAGTTTGAGAAAACAGAAAAGTTATTTGTCGGAAAGCTCCAATTAAGGGCAAAGCTTTCTGGACTTAATCCAATAAACCTACTCATTTAGTGTACGGAATGAAAGGTAAATAATTTTAGGGAGTTGCGCGCTCCGGATTGGGTGACAGAGTTTTGTTTTCCGGGCGAAGGGTTAGTGGACACAATAACAATAATGTTCACATCTATTTGGTTACATACAGGTTATATCAAGACTGCTACCGAAAACGAAGCCGGGTGGTAGTTTAAGCGACTTCAGACACAATGCAACAGAAAAAGTTGCAAAAAAGGCGTCAATATTTTTTTGTTATTTTTTTTTCCTATGACCATATTTGGGTGGTAAATAAATTTTTCCCTAAAATAATAGTGTATACCCTTTTATTTATAAATAATGTAAGGTATAAAAGAGTTTAAATTATTATTTTAGCAAAACCTATGGACTTACCCTGAACCTATTTACTACCCAAAAAAGACGATATTTAAAAAATCATAAAAAATAATTGTCGCGTTTCTTTGCGAAAATTTTAGTTGCATTGTGTTTGTAGTCACTAAAACTACCACCCGGCTTCGGTTTCGGTAGCAGTCTTGAGATACCCAGTATAAACCAGTTGAACGATGACCAAAATTCCCTACACCATACTTAGCTTTTTATACCATACAAGAAGACACATACATTCGTTATACACATGCATATAGAGACAATTTATAAAAAACAAATATCATGTAATATTTCTCTCTCTCTCTCTCTCTCTCTCTCTCTCTCTTTCTAAATCAATTGTTGAACATAGGACTCCTCCAATGATCTCTACATCGACCTGTTGGAAGCAGCTTGTTTCCAAGTAATGTATCATTAACTTATTTCTGATATCTTTGACAATATTATATATATCTTTGATTATACATTCTGTATTGAGAGGTTAAGTCTTGTTATGTCCAGTAGCTACTATAGCTACAATATATTTTAAACCGAAACACAACAGTGAATTTACATTGCTGTTTGGGGGATAAATACATCGGGTATTTCCTAAAATAAAAATTTGAACCACCACACCGTTGCGTATTTTACAAAAAAGAGTGTACATTATTATTTTAACAAATACGATGTATTTATCACGCAAATACGATGAAAGGTAAAAAATTGCAAAAAAATGACAATTTTTTTAGTGGCATTATGCCTGGGTTCACTAAAACTAGGACGTGGTTTCGTTTTCGGTCGGTATAAATAGGAATCAAAGAATACAATACAATACAATGATTTATTAATAATACCTGTTATTACATCTAATAAAAAACAATGTGTATTACTTACAACCGAACTTGTACCGAAGCTTTGCCTGTCCTGGCGGGTGTACTTCCAGTCGACCTGGAGGTGCAACGTCGCGCCGCCATGTATTACTCTACTAGGGAGAATATGGATAAAAGTTTTTTAACCGCACGTGAACTTTTAAAAATTGATAGATTATTTAAACCGCTTTCAGTGGTATATAGCGAACTATTAGATGAATGGCAAAATAGATGGGAGGTATCTTTGAAGGGACGACATCTATATCAATATTTTCCTTGCGTTCGTGACCGTTTGACAAAGACTTGGCTGGATGTCGATTATTGCGTATCACAGTTTCTCACGGGCCATGGTAACTTTAGGTCTAAACTTTACTCTTTTAAGCTTGTTGAATCGCCTGCATGCCCATGTTCAACACCTAATTGCGAGTATGAGCAGTCCGCGCATCATATACTTTGGGAGTGTAGTCTTTGGCAGAATGAGCGTAAAACTATGCTGGATAGTATGCAGATATCATCTGGAGTCGTATACTACATGGACCTTGTAGAGACTAGGAAGAACTTCCGTGCTTTCCGGCGTTTTTGCCATACTTATTATTGGAATCAAGTCTAAAAGCTCACATAATAGGTCCCATTTAAATTTTAAATGTAGTGATGATGTGATCCGTGGTGCTTTACAGCTGGCTTCTCCGGCTGTAAAAGTCTTTTTACGAGGTTATTTACCTGTTTAGTTCATTGTTTTGTCGCCCGCTTTGCACGGAGGGAAGTGGACAATAATTTATTTCCAACTCCTCCTATTAATTTCACTTTCTGATTAATTTCGTTGCGGGTTAAAGACAAGTTAGACATTCCCGGAGACTCGCCGAGCTTCAAGGCTCGGTGTCATTACATTGCGTGCCACTGTTGATCCTGGCTCACAGGAGTGACAGTGGTGGGTGTGAGGGTGGGACAGTCTCCAATACTTACAAATTATCTAGTAAAAGTTAAGCTTGTTTAAAACTACAATATCATTAATTGATGAATAAAAAGAGCTTATTCACAATGCCCAATTACATTCAGAATAACTGTACTCTGTTTAAAATAAACAGATTACACCAATAATTTCACTGTCTAGAATCTTTACGTGATGTTCATTTTAAAGCGTTTTGTTTTAAATACATATTTAAATATGAGAAAGCCAATTATACATTTTTGCTACACAATTATACATTGTATACATGTTTAATTTCATTATGATCATTTCATTATGATCATTATTTATTATTGGACGCAAAAATTACGATTAAACTTAAAGAAAGAATAAAACGAATGGAATATTTCAAACTAATGGCATGGTAACGATTGGAGCCCTTATCGCTAGCTGCAAACTTCTCCAGGCAACTTTTGGATGGAATAGATTATTAAAATCATCAAATTTCTTGGAAATAAGAAGCAAGCGTAACTACAAGAACATTATTCTCACACAAAACCTAACACCGACATACGTGCAGACTATCTAACAATAGTAATTATGTCTTGAGGCCACTGTTTAAATATTCTTATAGTATCTTATTCAAAAACTAATCTTATTCGTTTCTGAGTAGCCTGCTATGCGTTTAACCTGACTTTTAAAAGTAATCTTGAATCCCTAGAAAAATCTGTGTTAGCAAAATATGTTTAGTGTTACAAAATATTTAATTCAAAATCATAATAATTTTTTTATAAGATTTTCTGATTGATGACAGCCTCCGTGGCTCAGGTGGTTAGACGCTGCCTGTGAAACGACAGGCCGCGGGTTCGATCCCCGCACCGAGAGAAATGTTTGTGCAGCCCACAAATACATCTTTCGAGTCTGGGTGTTGGTGAGACCGAAAAGTCTCTTGTAGTTCCTGACACCCTACGACACAAGACTCAATCTTATTGTGGGGTCAGGACTATGTGCGTGACTGTTGGGTGTTATTTATTTATTTATATTACTATGTTTCTTTTTTCTTTATTGTGCATCTCAATACTTTGAACAGAGTAAGGCATACATTTTTGATTAGACTAGTTTGAAACTATAGCATGAGCAAACGTCAATTATCTAAGTAGATCTTGCAACTCAGTGTCACGTAGAAAGTGCAAAACATCACAACGCAGTAAATTGAGCGGCGAAAGTTACAACTTCATCGATTAATACTTTGTTGACTTTATTATAATTAAGATACATAAAAATAAGTATTTAGTCTGATTTTGAGAGGGAAGGTATCTTAATCTTCTTATTAAATCTTTAATGGAGCAGTCTTATATTTTAGACAAGCAATACAGTTTCTCAACATTACGTGATTCGTTCTGAGGTTTAAATTATCATACGGTCCCATAGGTATGAATTTGATTAGACATCTGACTATTCTGATATATTTTCAAGCCACTTGTTGAAATATTGATAATTACTGCTTAATCATGAAGTCCCATCCACAAAAACTAATGCAAGGATCTGAATACACGTATCAACCACCTGAGAATAAAAGATAATGGACAGTATGGCCTAACTCCTCGTAATCGTACTCTCGATTGTAGAAGAGGCGCGTGCCATGTAGTTGGAAGTATATGGGCTAATGCAGTACGTACAGAATACATTATTCCCTATTATCTAGCATTTATTATCGATTATAAAATGCAAATAAGCTCTATTGGCTTACTATTTCAATAAAACATGATTGACTGCCTACAAGGTGGACTGACGACCTGACTGACTGGTTAAGGCTGCTGGAAGCCACTGGCTACAGCATTAGGTCAATATGGAGACCCTTGGAGAAGGGTTATGTTCAGCAATGGAATTCTTGTGGCTGAAAGAAGAAGAAGAAGAAGTATTAATTGTAATTTAGGTCGCTTCCTACAGGGTCTACGAAAATGCTTGGGAGAGACCTTTGTTTAGCAGTGGATTTCTTGTGGCTGAAGGTTAGATAAGAGATAGTTGTCAGTAGCCCCGAAAAGTACAATGTTGATCAAAACCTTGTATCAAATTTGCAGAGCAGTCTGTTGTTCAATTTTATGTTTAACATTAGAGGTTACATTTTATAAAGGAAATTAGCTATTTTAGTACGACAAACATTTATCAAATATTTCTAGTTAAAATGTTGCATGGAGTTTCCGCTGTGTGATGTGTGCAGTCATCTGCGAGAGTTGAGACCGGGAGCCAGTAGATGGATGGCCTCTTAATGTAAACATTTGAACAATCTGCTAATTCGTTTGTTGTTGTTTGGGAAACGGAAAGTAGTTGCAGTTGTTTGAATAGTTCCGTGAGTAGCTTTTAATGCTGGATGCATTTAAGCAATGTTGAATTTTAACATATTATGTATCTGATTTTATTTAACGCACTTTAATTATTGTAGAGCCTGAATGGCAGGTATATTGTTGTAGTTATAATTTGATATTTTTGTAGAAAGCCTTTATTTAGCAATGGATTACCTGTAGAAGGTTGTCCAAATGCAGTTGTGGGACATCTATGCCCCAAATGAGATGAACCATTAATAGTACTACACTAGGTGGCCACCTAAAAGAAGATCTGTACGCTTCTTGCGCAGGAATATCGAATGAACATTGACGAAGGATTGCAATAGTTATGCTGTCACAGGATTTCTTAGAAAGCCGACCCTATTGCAATATCAGCAACCACGCCAACAAAGTCGTACCCTTTCGATTTTTCCCTTATCTTGGCCCTTTCCCTTACCTCAACTATAGGCTATATATCATCACGCTATGACCTATAGGAGGAAAGCAGTAGTGATATTTCTAGCAAATACGAGGAAATGTTGTTCGTTTTTCGTGTTCCGATTGGTCGATATTCTAAACTGATAGTCAGAATTAAACATTTTGACCGCCATTTTAAAACGTGTATGCACCCGGGCGGACCCCGGGCCCGCCCGCTAGTCTCATTATAAAATAAATTAACATGTTTCAAAAAACTAAAACAGACAAAACACGGGTTCGCAACGCCAGCTAGTGTCTAATAGCACAGTAGATGCTTTCAGGACTTTTCTAAGTAAAAGCGCGAGTTTCGCTCAGTTTAATAATATATATTCAAATTTTCTGTACGCGGCTCCAGTGCACGCGTTCGTTAGTGAAATGCATAATGCAACGTCATCCGGTCTCGGACCCTCGCGCCAAAAGTGAAATTTTAAGAATACTGTGTTTATATTATGATTAGACGCGGCCTTCAATGCTACTGTCTTTAGATTTTTGTTTATTTTTACTAATCTATGCAGATTAAAATATGTTTTATGAATGGTTACATCTAGATAGGTACAAGAATAGTGGCAATAAAAACTTCACAATATATATATTTTTTGAAAAAAATATATGGTATGTATAGTCCACCAACATACTATTAAATCTCAATACTAATCGAGCTCTCTATTAAATTATAGATGCGTTCCATGCTCTTGATAACCTCCTATTTTATTTATAGTAGGCACATGATAGAAAACAAAATTATTATGCAGGTATAAGCAGTTTGAGAATCATATTACGAAAATTAGTAAATTCTCTGAATAATATTAGAATGCGATGAGTTTTCATTCTCAGAACGTTATTGTGAAGCACAGATGCGTCTAAAGGTATTATAATAATTGACTTAAAAAATAATATTAAAAATATGCCAATCGCGTCTCTTTGCTAAATGTTCAGCATAAGCTCAAGTTTTAAACATTATTGATACTTATTAAAATCTTGAGCTTTGCTGATAGTATATGTTGGCACATCATATCACGAAAGTTATGAAAATTGACTAAGATGCAATCTGCAGAATCTCGCGTTGGGAAACTGTTACTCATCTATAAGCAAATTCTATTATGTGTTTGGTGGCGCCTCCTTGTGATATAGAAACTTTAAGATTAAACAAATAAGCGATGATTATATTCCATTTTAATAAACTAAAACCTTATAATGACAGTAGAAAAGAGAAAATCTTGTTAAATAATTGTTCAATTTTTCATCTGCATCACGTGTTCTTGGTATGAAATATGAATTACCTTCGACACAAGAATCCCACTGTTGAACATGGGTTATTCTAAATACGATCATCAAACAAGGATTTCCGAGGACCGTGAATTTTTTTGGGTAATACGACCCAGAGGCCTGTAATGTAAGTAACATTCAACATATTGTTATACCAAGAAACTGTTTTCTAAAGTAAGTTTTACTACATAGTAAAAAAATAGGACAATAAAATAATTTATTCATTTTACTAAGATTTATTCGTAGTGATTTAGTGCAGGTTTACAATGCCGTCAATATATGTATATAGGCCAAAGGCCCTTCCACATGGCAGGTAGCTTGGCCCTACAACCTACAGTCCTGGGCTGCGGCCCAAAAAGCCCTTTAGTACCAGTCCTGCATCTGTCCACTCCTGTCCACTCTAATGGCAGGCATTAATTCAGTTATTGTCAATCAAAGACAAGAGCCGTGCCCAAAAATGTTTATATCGACTCGTTGACAGAGGCCTGTTTTCACCAACTTAGGGGCGATCTACATTTAGGAGTATATTTCCTTTGGCTGAAGACGATCATGATAAATTGAAGTCTGTTTCCTATAAAATCATAACAACAAATACAACACCACCAATCAAACACTAAATATATTTTATTATAAGTTGTTATAAGTTTATTTTCATTCATTTATAAGCGCGTTCTGTTATCGTTTTATAGAAACAACATCCGTGTGTAAAAAGCAATGTGTGTTATCCCAGCGTACAATAAAATTTAACTCCTAGATTCACTATGGGTAATTTTAGAAGCGCTCGTACTGTGCGGTCCTCTCTGTGGTTTAATTTCTGCATGCATTTAGTAGACAGAGCTGGATATACGCCTATGTGTGTTAAAATAATTAATAAAGTTTCATTTTAAAATTAAAAACTGGTATTTTCAGGCTTTTGAAATTGGTATCAGAGATAAGAATTTAAATGACTACATAAGTTTCCTTTGACAATGACTATATCTAAAAAAATTGTGTGTTATATACATCTCTATAGCCTAATTTTGATGTAAGCAAAATCATGGAAATTTTAAAGACTCATATTTTTAAAAGATAAGTGTCACATCTTTCGAAAAACCGACAACCGCTGGAGTAAACGTGTCCTTGAGTGGAGACCACGTCTTGGCAAGCGTAGTGTAGGACGCCCTCAAGCTAGGTGGATTGACGATTTGCGAAAGATCTTTGACACAATATGCTGGATGCGACAGGTCGAAGACAGAATGTAATGGCGCAATTTGGAAGGTGCCTATGTCCAGCAGTGGATAACAGTATATGCCGATGATGACGATTAATGCCGTATTTAGATAAATAAAATTTTGTCATATGAATAAGACTAAATATCTATTAATAATATTTCTTGCTGATGTATCTTTTGCATAATTATCACATTATCTACTATTTATTGGAGCTTTTCTTATCTTTGTTTTTACACTACCTTTTGTTTTCCTTTTTTTATATCCATCCAAAGGTTGTCTGGTAGGGAGTGCTTTTTAGCGATCTCTCATTGTGATGTTCTATTTGTTTGTGTACAATAAAGATTAAATAAATAAATAAGCAGTGAAATAAATATCCATGAAGATATATCAACAGTGGTGAACGAGTAATCGATCCGAATGGAAAACTATTGTTGGTTACTATGGATGCTAGCAACACAAAGCATAGAGAGATTGTGGCCTGCTTTGTAAAACTTCTTAGACTGATTCTGAATACACTGGGTATAGTGTTATGTTCTATTTGTTACATGTTATTGTAACAAACCGCCTGTGCGTGATGTTTGTCCCTTAAGAGCCTTTTTATTGTATAGAATATTTTATTTTAGGACATTATCTATTGTACATTCTTATTAATTGTTTACCTAAGAGTTGAATGGATTATAACTATATAAATATACACATGTATCCTCAGACATAAGCAGCTGATTAAAGAGAATTGAATAAATACTCATAATATCATGTAAAGTTTTATGCTGTCTTACTTTCGTGTCACGAGGAATTATTTAAAAGGGGCACCTTTCACGGTAAAGAAAGCAATGACACTATTATTGATTTCACAACAATATGGTTTCAAGTTTCAGTCATGATGAAATAAAATTAATGAAACTGTGTTAAAAAAAAGCGTGGAGATGTTAACTGCTCGGGCCACTGTATTGTTTAGATAGGCATAGTTGCGGAAGTCACTTAGCAATGAGTTATAAAAAGTAAGAGATATGGGGATATAATTTTACCAAAATTCAAGGATAAATTCTGAAGCTTTGATACAGCTGAAATATCTCAGTCTGGTAGAGCACTAGGTCAGGAGCAAATGCTCCAAACTTTCTCATGTTGAAATTTTGCCATCTTTAACCTACTGCCCTATTAATTTCGCTTTAAGGAATCGAAGATTTAGCCTGCGCAAAACTGGATATCCATTGACTGAATTTGAATCTCAGAAAACTTACTCAGATAATTGTGACGAATTTTCCGGCATTATATAAGTCAGTCGCACAGCCATGATAAATTTGATAATCTTTCATAAAGCGCCTTTTACACGGGGAGATATTCACATGGTGAGAATCGTATGCTATTATCGCATGACATACCCGCCATGAAATTATCGTGTTTGACGAATACTAGAACATATACGATGTTACCTTATTTATACTCTTGCGATTGTCGCATATTCGAGACGAGAACCTCTTCCCGTGAAAATGAGGCTTTATGCTAACAACTAGTGACAATAGATTACATTTGTTTATCAACATAGATATTCAATATTTAGAACTATAAACACGATTATGTTTGTACTATAAAAGCACAACAACCCACTTTAATATTTCTGTATGAAACAATCACAATGTGTTTGGAAACTAATTTTGTATTTTCCATATTATACTGTGGTTATGCCTGAGCGATCAAACGAGCAATGTTTGCATGTTCATTTATAAACTTTACGACAAATATTACTAATAATTTTGGTGTTAATTTGTACGACTGTTGTTTGTTAGGATAAAATGGTGCTCTAAACATGAGTTTACATCAATTCCCGTTTTGTGATGTGGCTGTAATCTATTTGTAATCTTATCCAGAATTTCAGTGTTATTTGAATTTCGCTATCATACAAGATTAGTTAGAATACAAATCCTGGCTTTGGTCTAATAGAGAGCACAAAAAACGGCAAGTAAGACGAAATTAAACTTTATATTATAGTGGCTCCACCTTTCGTTTGTGTAACATAATAGATGCGGCAATCAGCTCATTTCACATATTTATTAACATTTGAGCGTAAAATATTTTAATATCCTTAAGTTATGATTAAAATGCAAAGCATATTTTACGATATGCGTGCTAGAGACAGAAAATTCTATGGCTAGGGTTGGTACACGCCGAAGAGAAACATATCCTCGCTTCTTCACTGCATTGTCAAAGGTAGACTGGACTCTTCATGCGGGGGCTTAGTCCATAGGTTCAATTTCCAAGCCAGGCAATAACGATTAGGCGATTTTTTTTATAGAAATCATGAATTTTCCTATGCTGGTATTTGTTTTCATTACACATTTTGCCTCATGGTACATTTTGGGATGGAATCAGAGTTGGTTATCAGTTATATTAGCAGTAAGCTGTAGATAGCTGTAATGGCGCATATGGTAAGTAGTTGCCTTGAACCTATACGTATTTCCTTCGACACGGCACTGTGTCACAATGTCTGTGTGACTAACAAATGTTTGTTCAGGGCTTGGTGTATTTAAACCAATAAGTCCCCTCTAGTTTATGATACTTACAACTAAAACAGGGTATTATTGTTGACAGAAGACTATGTGTGTCAATTTCAGATGTACATGTATATTTATTTAATTTAGACATTGATTACGGATTTTATCGCGAATTTAGTTTAATTTAGACATTTTTATCTCTGTATCTAGTAAAGAACAAGGTAAATTATACGATCTATCTAAGCAAGTTTATTGCAACGATTATAATTATGATTTTATGTGCCATAATAACATGTATCAAATAAATCATATTACTAATTCACATAACAGAATACTGGATTTAGTCTTAACAAATTTCATTGGCCCCACTCTTAGTGAAACAATGAGTTCATTGTGCAATACTGATAGTCACCATCCTGCATTGGAGGTAAAATCTGACTGTTTTAACACCTTGCGCAATCACAAAACTCTATTGCCGAAACAATTTGCTAGCTATAATTTTAGTAAAACTGATTATCCATCTCTTAATGCTTATTTGAGCAGCATTGATTGGCATGTTACCTTAGACAAATTCGATAATGTAGACGACATGGTTGCAGCATTATATCAGCACTTAAAAGTTGCCACTGAACAAAACTGTCCCAAGACTAGATCAAGGCGGTGGAAATATCCCAAGTGGTTCTCTGCTAGCTTGATTAAGATGATTAGAGAAAAATATAAATGTAGATCGAAATATAAAAATAACCATAATCCGAGAGACCTGCTAGAGTTTGAGATACTAAGAGAGAGGGTGGATAAGAGGATTAGGAGTGATTATAATAAATACGTAGCTCTGATTGAAGATCGCATAACAGGCAATCCTAATTTGTTTTGGTCCTTCATTAAAGACTCTAAAAACTTCAAATCACAATATCCATCTACTATGCATCTGAATAATGTTACGGCCCACAGTAATGTCGCCATGTGCAATTTATTTGCCGATCATTTTTCATCCACATTCTTATCACCTGTGCCCTCTATTCTTATTAACCCACTGTTGTCCCCTCCCTATGGTCTAAACATGTTGTCTAAAATATATATTTCTTACAATTCTGTATTTAGAAAGCTCAAATCACTTAAACCTAGCAGAAGTAGCGGTCCTGATGGTTTCTCACCATTTTTTTGTGAAATCCTGTGCCACTGGTTTATCTGCTCCTTTAACAATTATTTTCAATAAGTCCTTTCAATCTTCAACTTTTCCCACTCACTGGAAAAAAGCTTTTGTTGTTCCTATTTACAAAAAAGGAGACAATTGTTTAATCACCAACTACAGACCAATATCACTTTTATCATGTTTCTGAAAGGTCTTCGAGTCTCTTATTTGTCCCTTTTTATCGTGGCATATAAAAGAGATGTTATCTCCTTCGCAACATGGGTTTACGTCTCGCAAATCCACTACCACTAACCTAATGACTTACGTGAACGAAGTGTCTGCATCTATAGACTCTGGTTCGCAGACCGATGCAGTTTACACTGATTTCACCAGCGCGTTTGACAGAGTGGATCATGTGATATTATTACGGAAATTGGAGCATAGGTTTGGCATTTCAGGCAACTTGCTATTGTGGTTTAGATCCTATTTGTCCAATAGATCCCAAGTGGTGGTCAAAGATGGACACTTCTCCAAAATATATTACTCAACTTCTGGAGTACCCCAAGGATCACATTTAGGTCCTATACTATTTAATTTATTTATAGACGACATAGTTCAGCGTGTAAAATATTCCAAATGCTTACTGTACGCGGATGATTTAAAATTATATAGGACCATTCGTTCCCGGGAAGATTCTCATCTCTTACAGGCCGACTTATCTAGTATTGGGAACTGGTGTATTTTAAACAACATGTCACTAAACGCTAGTAAATGTTATCACATCAAATTTACTAAGAAATTAAATGCTCTTGATTCTACGTATACTTTGGACGGTATAAACTTAGAAGAAGTTAATAAAATCAGGGATCTGGGGGTTATTCTTGATAGTAAATTAAACTTCATAAGCCATATTGATCATATAGCTCAGAGTAGTAACAGAATGTTGGGTTTCATCAAGAGAGTTGGGAAGCACTTCAAAAGAACTAAGACATTAAAGATGCTGTATTGTGCCCTTGTCCGTAGCCGCCTTGAGTACTGCAGTCAGATTTGGAACCTCTTCTATAGAATCCGCATTGACAGGTTGGAAAGAATACAAAAGTCTTTCACAAGATTTCTGGTCTACAAGGCGAAGTGCAATGGTGATACCACCATTTGCCTACGTGCGGACTATGATACGAGACTCGACCACTATAAAATGAATTCACTGGAAAAAAGAAGATCTTTACTTGATGCAACTTTTCTGCATATACTTATTAGTGGTGCTATCTCAGAGTCTTTTCTGCTGGGGGAGCTGAATTTCAATATTCCTAATCTGAATAAAAGACCTAGTCGCATTGATAGGAATACGTTCCGTACGCGCCGATATCGATCCAATGTGGGGAAGTTTTCGCCAATCAATAGATTTTAATGACCTTCAAAGTTCTGCGTCTGTTGATTTATTTTCAAGGTCTGTCCCTTGTTTTAAAAAACAAGTGCTGCAATCAGGTCTGTCAAATTTTAATTCATGACTTTAATTTTCATAGTTGTATAATTATTTTTTCTTATTATTTTCTATATTGTGCAGTTATTTTATGTGTAGTTCTGAAATTTATATTTGTTATTCTCTGTTTTTTTTTGTTATTGTATTATTCAATTGTAATACAAATGCTGTTTCATACCTGTAATTAGTGAGTAGACTAGTCCATAAATTGTACAAGTTGTAAAATGCATGTTTAGTTTATTAACTGTTGGTGTGTCATTTAATAAATAAATAAATAAATAAATAATTAGCTAATGATTAAGGGTTAAGATCATCAAGGTGAATACAGTGTTTGAATTTGATACTTTTTCAAAATAATCAATAATTAAACTTCTTGCAAATTGTGTAAATTGACGCCAAGTCTTTACGGTCTACAGGCCATGAACAAATACACCAATAAGCCTCTATATTTAACCTAACCAACTCGAAACAAAATCGAAAACGCTTACCTACAAAGGATTAGATAACATAAAAATAACTCCCAATTTCCGAACAAGGTGATGGAAAACGCGTTAAGATATTGATCACGTGAAGGTGACGACAGCCCTACATATGGGACGGTAAGGTAATGTTTGTAACAGCGTCGGTAATTGAGTTTTCGAGCTCGCAGCGGTTATGTTTACCCAACGTACCTAAGTGTGCCTGTAAGTTGCCTGTACTCGAGCCCGGATTAATCGTAACACGTCGATTAAAACCTACGCTATGCAACGCAGAAAGAATTTAACCTGCTGAATAGTGTATTAAAAATAAGCAGCTAAATTACGATAAATTTAAGTTGGTCTGTAGCGGACTTAAAATGAACTCATAATAAAATTTTGTTTGTAATCTAGCTCGTTATATAGTTGCATGCATTTATTCTATGATCATTGACTCATAATCGCTTCACCAGAGCCACCAACAATTGTCATTGACAAAAACTATTATAATAAAACCAAGTTTCAACAACGGAACAGATTCAACGCAAATGGAAATTTTCGGTCTAAACAAAATAGTTTGCGCCAAAATAGTTTTCAGCGTCGAGCACTCAACCCGATTGTTTTCATCCGACGAACGGAAAATTAATAATCACTCTTATATTTTCATTTACGAAATCGAATGACACTCATGTAGAGATTAATTCATTGGATAATGGATGGAGTGTACAGAGGATTGCTTTTTAAATTTTGATATTCGATATTAATCGTGCAAAAGCAACGAATTCATCGATTATGTGAAAAAAATATCTGGAAGTTACACGATTCATCAGACGCAGCATTAAAACAAATGGCCTTACTGGTACTCCAGTTCGTATGTTTGAATAATTCATGTTCACAATCTATATAGCAGACAACGGAGAGCATTTTACAAAACAAACAAATTTTATTGATCTCTCAGGCGTTGTTTGTGCCTCCACAATAAATATTTACATTTACTTCGCAACACCTGGCTTATTTGAAGTACCGCCCACCGCAGGCATTAGAATAATGAAATGTTTGCACCAATCTAATTCCATCGCGATTGAATACTATATTTTAACAATAGTATTTCTACCTTCAATTACTGATTCCTAGAATGCAATAGGATATTTAAATTAAAAAATAATACAGTAACATACAGACTGCCTCGGTAGCGTAGTTGTACTAGGGTATGGACACAAAGCTGAGGACTCGTTTTTGAATCCCGGGTAGGGCATAATGATATTGGATTTTTCTAATCATTATCAGACGGAACATACATGGCGAAATGTGGGTGCCCTGGTACCTCTGCCTAACCCTTCTGGGAAAAAAGGCGTGAGTTTATGTATGTATGTACAGTAACACTAACTATAATGATAGAAGTCCCTAAAATACGAATAAGAAAAAACTCGGATTCCATTGCGTCTTTAAAAATATTTTCATGAAGATTGACAATAGAGGAAGCTTTAACGAGATTCCACTCGTTTCACAACAAACATTTGTATTCAATACATTTCTTCACAAGGGTATAAAAAGATCTTATATTATTGAACCTTCAATATTCTTTAAAAAAAATATATTTTAGGCGTTTAGTATGTTGAAAAAAACCTCAATAAAACTACATATTTTAATATAAAATGAAATTATACACTTTATAAAGAAAAGTATTTATAAATGGCGGTATTATCACACTAGGCAAGGTCTTACAGATATTCATAGGTTGGATGGAAAAAATCAGGAACAAATCGGCTATCTAAGTTGTATAGCCTTCGTGATGTAGTTGTACTACAGTACGATGACAACGCTGAGGTCTCGGGTACGAATTCCGGGTCGGGCAAAGTGATGTTGAAATTTTCTACGCACTATCAGCTCGGAGTTGAAAATGCTCGATATGACGGTTAGTTAGCCCACATCATCACATCTGCCTACCACTTTTTGGAAAAAGGCGTGAGTTTATGTATCTCCAACGAATGTTAAGTGATGTATGGTAAATTAGATTGAATGTAAATAAATCCTCATTTGTCTTTGATATTCAATCAAATTTACCATCGCCACGCGCCCAGTTTATGAGAATTGATTCCTAGTTATTAGTAAATAGTTTGTGACCAGTTGAGAGGCGGAAGCAATCGGAGGGTGTGATGAGAGAGTACTCGTGAATTCTTTACGACTGTGCGGAGTGCGTCAGCAATTTCATTCCGAAAATGAAAGCATCAAAATGATTATTTTTAGTTTTATTCGAAGATTTCTTGAAACGTAAATATGAAAAGTCTTTGATTTTTATGCCGTTTTTATACTCGTAGTTAAAGTGTTGATGATTATGTTCATAAAAGTTACACGTTCATTTATATCATTATGAGTCACGGACCAACGCTACACTAATGTTTTTTAAGTTTGTATGTCATTGTTCTCTAAAATTACTGTGCCTATCAAGAAAAAATTTTTTTTACTAATGTAATGGTGTTTTGCCGAATTAGTTTATCAAAAAAAAACTGGAATTTACCAAAATAAACTCTAGCGGCACCGAATAAACGATGTAGTTGACTTGATACGTGAAGAATAATCGTTGGTACCCATTTAACCCAATTATCGAGTGGTAAAAGGGGGTGGATACTTACCATGCATACCGCAGTACCCTTGGGGAAAAGAATCCAAAATGCTGACCACGATCGAGAAGACGGAGTATCGAGCGACCCCTTATTAGATGGATTGACGGCTTGATTAATACAGTGAAGAAATTCTGCAGTGTCTTCAGAAATGTGTGATGTGTTTTTTTGTTTAAAAGATTCGATGGAATGAAGTGCCTAAAATCGAAAGTCTTCGATAGTTGTGTGGTACCAGTGATGACATACGGTACCGAGACGTGGCCTCTCACTGTGGGCCTCATTAAAAGGCTCAAAGTCACTCAACGAGCCATGGAGCGGGCTATGCTCGGTGTTTCCCTACGAGATGGAATCAGAAATGAGGAGATCCGTAGGAGAACCAAGGTTACCGACATAGCCCATAGGATTGGCAAGTTGAAGTGGCAGTGGGCCGGGCACATTGTTCGTAGAACCGATGGCCGTTGGGGCCGAAAGGTTCTCGAGTGGAGGCCACGTACAGGCAAGCGAAGTGTCGGACGCCCGCCTACAAGGTGGACGGACGATCTGACTAAGGTCGCAGGAAGTCGCTGGATGCAGGCCGCTTCCAACAGGTCATTGTGGAGATCATTAGGGGAGGCCTATGTTCAGCAGTGGACTTCCTGTGGCTGATGGAGTGAAATTTACATGTTGCATATTATGTAGTTGTATAAGTGCGTGGTGGCATGTACATAAATGTACCAGATGAGGCTACCAACATGTTCACGATGGCCGCGGGTTGAAATCCCTATGGCTTTTCGGAGATAAGTGTGTATTGATAGTCAATCACCATGCATTTTATCGGTGAAGGAAAATCGTGAGGAAGCTTGCATACCATAGCCATTTGTAAGAATTTGTATGGTATGTAAAGTCTGCCAACTCGCACTAGGCCAGCGTGGTGAACTATATGGGCTGATACAGATATTATGTTGTATACTCACTTTGTTATGTTTTGTGTTGCATATATATATATATATATAAGTATAGGCAAGTTTCAGTGACATTTGTTGAATAAAATTATAACGAGAAGTAGATAAATATTTCAAATCCCGTTCCTAGAAACTGTTTGTGATTCAGTGATGTAGTATATTATTTAGTTTCCCGTGTTTTAAAATTCACGTGTTATACACATATTCAAATGAAAAACCGTTCGGGTTCAAAAGAAAACTCGGAAACGATTGTTTCACGTGAATAAAACTCCGAACAAATAACTTGTCAGTAAAGTAAACGTGAAGTCTATACTAGCATTATCCTTAAAGCTTTTTCCCGCGACAGCCCGCGTGAAAATCCTGAATCCTGATATTGTGACATCTTTTATTTTCTAGCCCCCGTTCTCACGTTGAGCTCGTATTATGACATCACGTATGTGTTATATCTTGGCTAAAAATTCAAAAACTGCACGTTAAAAATTGCACCGAGTTTTTGAAAAAAATATTCTTTTGAATTTTTATTAGCCGTTGAAATGAAAATAATAATTTATTGAATCCATTGAAATGTTCAATATCAATTAGATTTAGTCATATTTTTATCTACCACCCCGGTTAGAAAAGTGGTTTTCACTAGAGAAGAACGGGCAAGAAACTTTAGTGTTGCTCTTTTTTAAAACCAGTTTACAATATAGTGATTATTAAAAAGTTTGTTGAATACTTTATTAAAGATAACCAATAAGAAGTCCAGATGTCTGGTATCACTATCGGTTTTATAGCACTTCACATTGACAGCGACCCATAAATAAATCACAAATTAAAGCCACTACGTAACCGGCACAAAAGTAATTTGCAGCCCGGATAAACAATTAAAGAGGTCACAGAAACACGAATAAGAAAAGTGTCGGCTGTTTAAACAACCATCACCGTGACGCAATGACTCAATGTAAACGTCGCAAATGAATTCCCTCTGAGGTTGCTGTGCGATGAGTCGAAAGAATACTTTGACCGCATTTTCCGCTTCATATGTATCTACACATAATTGGGTGTATGAAAAACTGCGACTTCTGTCGTCCCTATCACAAAAAGTCGGCGAAGTCAGAACTTTAATACGATATAACTGGTTAACGATTCGGCGTACTATTTCAGTGTACGTGCAACTTTTAACAACACTGTGATTTTTTGATGACTTTTTGTAAAGTTGTGTGTTGGAACGAAATCTAGTTCACACACTTTTACGATTGTTTGGTGTTTTGCAGTGCTCGCGGTGTTTCTGTATGGAAATTGTACTTTTATATTTCACTACGTTTTTACGAGAAAATAAGTTCAAACGTTGTGATGTCAGACTGTGTAATCCTTATGCCTTGTATTTAATAAAGTTTGTAAGGCTTTTGTTAAATCTTTTCTTGTGATTTAAGTAATACATTTATTCATAGACACGTTGTTTAAATACAAAATATTATTGTGTTAATATTGTATTATTTTATGAATAACAAAACAAGCCAACACGAATCACTTTCGTTTCATAAAATAGGCACTTATAAGTATTAAAATTAAAAATTTTTTTTAAAAAATTCTCAACCGAAAAGATAATTTATATCCAATATTATATATTATGTTAAATTTATGTCAACAGACACAACTTGTCAACTTAACTTTACCTAAAATGAATTTATTTGAAGCATATAACACGTTACTAAGTCGCTAAGACGTTTCCTAGATTTTGGCACTATGTAACTAGTTTCTAACTAGTACTCGAAGCGTATTTAGGTTCGTCGCGAATACCTGGACTTGAACACTCATGGAACTGAGAATCAAACATTTCAATATGTTTCTATTAAACACGTAAATTTACGATTTATGTAGAGTTTGAATGTCTATCGGAACTAGATGCGTTTAGATATTAAACATTTAACATTTTAATATTTCCCACTATCATCACTAAATATGATAAAGAATACTGCCAGACATACATATTACAATTAGAATGAAGAACTGGGTAAAATTCCTTATAATATAAATTTAAGAATATATGATTACAAATTATGTTTTATGTGTGCACCTATGTGCTTACACCTTACTCATGCCTAATAAAGAAGCAAATGTTTATCTACCCTATTGGTGAAATAAATTTCTTAAACTAGGTATATCTTATTAAGCTTTTGAAACGGTTTAAAGATTCAAGCCAAAGAATAGGATTTAGTCTTACTTTGACAGCCTCCGTGGCGCAGGCGGTTAGACGCCGCCTGTGAAACGAGAGGCCGCGGGTTCGATCCCCGCACCGAGAGAAATGTTTGTGCGGCCCACAAATATTTCTCTCGGGTCTGGGTGTTTGTGAGAACGAAAAGTCTCTCGTAGTTCCTGATACCCACGACACAAGACTCGATCTTAGTGTGGGGTCAGGACTATGTATGTGACTGTTGGGTGTTATTTATTATTATTTATTTACTCCAGAGCAGTTTTACAGGAATTTAACAAAAAAGTTAATTAGTACGTTCAGTTTTTTTTTTTGGTTTTTGCATTTTTATTTTAATTATCAACTTTGTAACGAAACCATACCGCAATCTAATTCTATGGTGGCGCCATCTCTTTGCGAGCGGCGGTAAACTCCCGTTACACATTTATTGTCAGTTTTTTGTATTAACTTTATTAAAAAAAAATTTATATACAATATTTTGTAAATGTGATCTTGATTCGTTGGTGGAAGAAGTGGTGGGAGGCGCCTGACGTGACGGCCCAGTGGTGGCATGCGCGTGAGCTGCGCGCGGTACTGGAGATTACTACTTTATTTGCCTAAAATAAAAGATTTTTTCTAAAATAAATGTAGCCTAAGTTACTCCTTGTTATATCAGCTACCTGACAATAAAAGTCCCGTCAAAATCGGTTCAGCCATTTCAGAGATAAGTCGGAACAAACAGACAGACAGACAAACATTTTTTAAATATCATTTTCTGCACAGGTATCCTGTATATAACGATATGCAGTTGGACTTTTTTTATTTTCACTTTTAAAACAGACACTTTTATTTAGATGTATTTTCTACAAACGGAGCATCTATCTTGTATATCTAAACTTGCATCAATTAATTATTATTACAATCATCCTAATGAAATACAAATAAAACCAGTTCTGTAACATTTATTAATAAATAACAAGAATAATATTTATGGTGTACCTTTTTTTATAATGCAGTTGACGTAATTACTTATATTATTTAATTCTTTATTGTACATATAATAAAACAATATGTAGAAACAAAAAGTAAAAATAAAAAGTACAAAGGCCTTATTACTTATAGCAATGTCTTAAAGACAACCATGGGATGGATAAAAAGAAGGAGACAAAGAAGGAAGGTAAAAAAAGAAAAATAAAGAATGAATAATACAAATTACTAATACTAACTAAACATAAAAACACACCAAAACTACATACATATACACATATATATCTATATCATTAAATTTTTACACGTAATGTCTGTCTAAAAAAGTTTTAATGTATAGTATAAAATCCAGTCTATTCATCGTACTGGATATTCTATGTGGATATTGTGGTGTGAACATAAGTTAATTTAGTTTTATAAATACAAAAGTTACTAAGCTACCTTTTAACTGTTCGAGCGGACAGCCCGTCGTTGCCAAACGGAATGCGTCAGTTTGAGTGACGTAGGAACTTGTAGGTAAAGTTTTCATCTTGGATAAATGAGGATCGCCCGAGGAAAGCTCGTATATTATAGTTATACGTTCCGGTTTAGAACAAAACTTTATTTGGATGTAGGATTTTGTTTTTGTAGTTAATGTGTTCTCGTTACTCAAGTTTGTAATTACATTGTTTATTCTGTTTCTCACATAGGTACATAGGTAAACACATCCCATTTTCCCAGAAGGGATAGGCAGAAGTACATTTCGTTTTTATACAGCTTCCGTGGCGCAGTTGGTTAGACACCGACAGTGAAACGAGAGGCCGTGGGTTCAATCCCCGCACCGAGACAAATGTTTGTGAGGCCCACAAGTACTTGTCTAACTTGTCTTGTCTTGTGTTGGTAAGACCAAAAAGTCTCTTGTTCTTTCCGATACCCACAAGATTTAATTGATCTTAATATGGGTTCGGTACTATGTATGTGACTGTCGGGTGTATTTTATTTTTATTTTCCGCCACTGTTTGGTGTTTTGCAGTGCTCGCGGTGTTTCTGTATGGAAATTGTACTTTTATATTTCACTACGTTTTTACGAGAAAATAAGTTCAAACGTTGTGATGTCAGACTGTGTAATCCTTATGCCTTGTATTTAATAAAGTTTGTAAGGCTTTTGTTAAATCTTTTCTTGTGATTTAAGTAATACATTTATTCATAGACACGTTGTTTAAATACAAAATATTATTGTGTTAATATTGTATTATTTATGAATAACAAAACAAGCCAACACGAATCACTTTCGTTTCATAAAATAGGCACTTATAAGTATTAAAATTAAAAATTTTTTTTTAAAAAATTCTCAACCGAAAAGATAATTTATATCCAATATTATATATTATGTTAAATTTATGTCAACAGACACAACTTGTCAACTTAACTTTACCTAAAATGAATTTATTTGAAGCATATAACACGTTACTAAGTCGCTAAGACGTTTCCTAGATTTTGGCACTATGTAACTAGTTTCTAACTAGTACTCGAAGCGTATTTAGGTTCGTCGCGAATACCTGGACTTGAACACTCATGGGAACTGAGAATCAAACATTTCAATATGTTTCTATTAAACACGTAAATTTACGATTTATGTAGAGTTTGAATGTCTATCGGAACTAGATGCGTTTAGATATTAACATTTAACATTTTAATATTTCCCACTATCATCACTAAATATGATAAAGAATACTGCCAGACATACATATTACAATTAGAATGAAGAACTGGGTAAAAATTCCTTATAATATAAATTTAAGAATATATGATTACAAATTATGTTTTATGTGTGCACCTATGTGCTTACACCTTACTCATGCCTAATAAAGAAGCAAATGTTTATCTACCCTATTGGTGAAATAAATTTCTTAAACTAGGTATATCTTATTAAGCTTTTGAAACGGTTTTAAAGATTCAAGCCAAAGAATAGGATTTAGTCTTACTTTGACAGCCTCCGTGGCGCAGGCGGTTAGACGCCGCCTGTGAAACGAGAGGCCGCGGGTTCGATCCCCGCACCGAGAGAAATGTTTGTGCGGCCCACAAATATTTCTCTCGGGTCTGGGTGTTTGTGAGAACGAAAAGTCTCTCGTAGTTCCTGATACCCACGACACAAGACTCGATCTTAGTGTGGGGTCAGGACTATGTATGTGACTGTTGGGTGTTATTTATTATTATTTATTTACTCCAGAGCAGTTTTACAGGAATTTAACAAAAAGTTAATTAGTACGTTCAGTTTTTTTTTTTTGGTTTTTGCATTTTTATTTTAATTATCAACTTTGTAACGAAACCATACCGCAATCTAATTCTATGGTGGCGCCATCTCTTTGCGAGCGGCGGTAAACTCCCGTTACACATTTATTGTCAGTTTTTTGTATTAACTTTATTAAAAAAAAATTTATATACAATATTTTGTAAATGTGATCTTGATTCGTTGGTGGAAGAAGTGGTGGGAGGCGCCTGACGTGACGGCCCAGTGGTGGCATGCGCGTGAGCTGCGCGCGGTACTGGAGATTACTACTTTATTTGCCTAAAATAAAAGATTTTTTCTAAAATAAATGTAGCCTAAGTTACTCCTTGTTATATCAGCTACCTGACAATAAAAGTCCCGTCAAAATCGGTTCAGCCATTTCAGAGATAAGTCGGAACAAACAGACAGACAGACAAACATTTTTTAAATATCATTTTCTGCACAGGTATCCTGTATATAACGATATGCAGTTGGACTTTTTTTATTTTCACTTTTAAAACAGACACTTTATTTAGATGTATTTTCTACAAACGGAGCATCTATCTTGTATATCTAAACTTGCATCAATTAATTATTATTACAATCATCCTAATGAAATACAAATAAAACCAGTTCTGTAACATTTATTAATAAATAACAAGAATAATATTTATGGTGTACCTTTTTTATAATGCAGTTGACGTTAATTACTTATATTATTTAATTCTTATTGTACATATAATAAAACAATATGTAGAACAAAAAGTAAAAATAAAAAGTACAAAGGCCTTATTACTTATAGCAATGTCTTAAAGACAACCATGGGATGGATAAAAAGAAGGAGACAAAGAAGGAAGGTAAAAAAGAAAAATAAAGAATGAATAATACAAATTACTAATACTAACTAAACATAAAAACACACCAAAACTACATACATATACACATATATATCTATATCATTAAATTTTTACACGTAATGTCTGTCTAAAAAAGTTTTAATGTATAGTATAAATCCAGTCTATTCATCGTACTGGATATTCTATGTGGATATTTGTGGTGTGAACATAAGTTAATTTAGTTTTATAAATACAAAAGTTACTAAGCTACCTTTTAACTGTTCGAGCGGACAGCCCGTCGTTGCCAAACGGAATGCGTCAGTTTGAGTGACGTAGGAACTTGTAGGTAAAGTTTTCATCTTGGATAAATGAGGATCGCCCGAGGAAAGCTCGTATATTATAGTTATACGTTCCGGTTTAGAACAAAACTTTATTTGGATGTAGGATTTTGTTTTTGTAGTTAATGTGTTCTCGTTACTCAAGTTTGTAATTACATTGTTTATTCTGTTTCTCACATAGGTACATAGGTAAACACATCCCATTTTCCCAGAAGGGATAGGCAGAAGTACATTTCGTTTTTTATACAGCTTCCGTGGCGCAGTTGGTTAGACACCGACAGTGAAACGAGAGGCCGTGGGTTCAATCCCCGCACCGAGACAAATGTTTGTGAGGCCCACAAGTACTTGTCTAACTTGTCTTGTCTTGTGTTGGTAAGACCAAAAAGTCTCTTGTTCTTTCCGATACCCACAAGATTTAATTGATCTTAATATGGGTTCGGTACTATGTATGTGACTGTCGGGTGTATTTTATTTTTATTTTCCGCCACAGGATGTGATAGGGGCGAGTCTAATGCCATATATTCTTTGATTCCGGGGTTTGGATGCAGATTTTAAAAGCCAACTTATTGTAATGATTAATAATTCTTATGTATTAATATATTCTCGTAACTCTTATCTATTTATGTTCGTTTAAAAATGGAATGAAGAAGTAAAATCATGTTTAAAAATAAACCGATAAGTGTCTCTTCGTATAAAATTTTCAGTACAGTTGATTTAATACAACGTTGTTGAAGCGAATGTTCTTCAGACATTGAGTCCTTTTGGCAGGCGAGGGCTTACTCTCCACAGATAAACCTCGTCAATGAATATTGTACCCGTTTGAATGTGAGGTAATAAATTCATTTTTAGCCGCGTAAGTCTAAGGGCCGGGATTATTTCGCACCATTTACTTCTTTCAGCAGCCGCTAGGTTCAGTAAATGGATTTTTTCCAGCGAGATTAAAGTTTTTGACTAAAAATTGACTGAATATTTAATCGAATTCCAGAAATTTTGACGGAGTAACTGTTATTTATGTGTGGAAAGACGTGGGTTGTTTTCAGACTTATAAATGAAGAGAATGCGTATTCTCGTTACTATATATAAATTATTTTTTGCTAAATTTTGATTACTTTGCATGAATGTAATAAGATATTTTTTTTTGGGTTGAAATGGCATGACAGTGTAAATAGATAGTAGCGATATATTGTTAATTAACTATGATAATTTGTTAAGATAATGTTTATCAATAATATTTCAAGATAGCAAGATGTGGAACCATTGCTGCGAGTTCATCAAAATTCAAAACATCGACATTTTCTAAGAAACGAAATGTGATAACAATGTATTTTCTAGAAGGCCTGGAGTAACAATACAGAAATTGTTGTTGCACAACATTAATTAATATTTATTATATATCTATGTAAACTGCTTAAACACGATACTTTGTATATGATTTCTACTTTAACGTTAAATGATATCTGTCAATATAATATACGAAACAATGCTTCTTGTGTTTAAGTCTAACACCACGTTAAGTATAAATTTTTCACTATGCACTAGTTGGAAGTTTCTAGAATCAATAATTGAGTTTGAAAACACTATGAATGCATAAGCAAATTACCTATACGGTCTGTACTGTTAGCATTCACGGTCCAATCAAGCCGGCCGAGTATGATACAGCAAATTGCAGTCGAACCAGTACGGATCCAAAGTGAACCACTCTTTTGCTCGCCGAGTATGGCATTTTCCAAAGAAATATATTGGAACCATAACGATGCGGGTATTGTACAATATTTGCGCTCGATTTTAATATATCTGAGTTTAGTTAGGAATGGTTAGTTGTTTTGTTGTGACTGGGATGTGTACCTAAGTTCACGGGTATATCCTATATAAATAAAAGTAAGTAATTTACCATTGTTTAATATAAACATCGTCTGTTGGGTTTACGACCCAAGGCATGGGTTTGAGGTCCTGAATTCGAATCTTAGATGAGGCAATTGATTTTGTAGATCAGTTTGAAAAATCTCATATATTTTGGTCAGGACTACATTTTGTGAGCTACATGCTCGACCTTATGACATTCATGGATGAAAGTAATAAGCGAGCATAAGCTACTTTTAACTAAACACACAAAAACAAATCATAAACAAATTAAATTCAATATATAACGTCAACATGTCTCCGTGAAACTGTTTGCGGAACAAGATTTAATTATGTCAAATAACATAACTCACGGTTCGCATTCATAAACAGGTGAAACTAACACGTCAGTAATGTGTTAATGATGTGTGTAAACACAGAGAAATGAGGTTGGAGTGACCAACGCTCGTACCTGCGGTTTTCGGGACCAAACTATTGTCTTTGGTGTTTACAACTCCGCTTTCCCCGCAATCCATGCTTTGATTTTCTGTGACTGTTTTATCGGTACTTTAAAGGAAGTCAATTTATTGGTATTTGAAAAATAAACTTCTTGCTTGGATTGTTTTCGTGGTTTTTGTTGATTTACCCAACTTTTAAAAACGTCACAATTGTAGATATTTTAATTAATAGATACATGTTCTTTGTTTATCAACCGTATTACGATACATCGTTGACTGTCCTGGTCATTATAAAAAAAATGTATCACACATACATCAGAATTTCTAAAATTTAAACATATAAGCTCGAAATAAATACTATGTCACATTTACCTAGTTTCAAATTATGAAACCTACAGTTTGTGAAGTATCTTCGCACCTTTTCCTCGAACGTAGTGTAAAAAGATCCCGCCATCTTGCTTAAGCTCAAATAAGAATATTCAGCATGTTCAACAAGTAAGTAGCATCTTCACAAGTTGAGCGACAATTATATTGTAACAATTTTCTTTATATTGTAACTGGCGTCTCGTCCGCGGTCGCCACGCCCGCCTACCTCGTAGCACTGGCCATTTTCTTCCGAGTAATAATACGAACAAGAATAATGCCATCCGTCATCCAAGTGTTGGAAATCATTGTGATTTAAATATATTTAATATTGTTAAATACAGTGTACTTAAAAATAAGATAAACTAATATAGTTAGAACATAGTCCCACGTAATCAATCTCTGATCTCGGCTCAAGATCTAAAATATGAGTTTTATTTTTGTTTAGCGTAAATACAAAATTTAACAGCACAAATTGAAAAATTACACAAGAAATGCTATGAAATAGTTATTACGATATTGTTTTTTATTTTTGCATCCGTCGTTTGGGATTATCTGAAAAAACTGTCCCCAATGTTATGTTAAGTATGGAAAAGAATTTTCCTTGTATTAAGTTTCCCAAAATCTTAAAAGAATGGAAATAAATTATAAATATACGAAAGCAATTAACGCAGATAAATGCCAATTTTAAAAAGTGAAGTTGGCACTTTTCGCATTAAAACTCCAATCACAGTATTACTGCGTAATTAGTAAAACGATTCCATCATAACTTTAGCGCTTAATTATGTCAATTTACTGAAAAAGGAAATAAAGTGGAAAAAAATAATCCAAGTTTATTCCTTAGACATTTTGTACTTTGATACTTTCGTTCCCTTTGTGTAATTGGAACAGAAAGAACAAATTACTGAGAGGGAAATCTTCAAATTTCTTCATTTACTTTTGTAATGGGATAATAATTATTGTCTCGAATATCGAGCGCAATGACTTTCTCTTCGAATAATTTATTTTGTGTATCGTTGTGTCGATTAATTTGATCAAAGCGATCGCAAATATTGCGTACGTAAATTAGGTATCCACCTAAATTATTAGCTTCAGACGTATGTTATAGTATATGTTAGTATGTAACAGAATCTTTGAACATGGTTTTGACCCCCTTCAAAACGTCGGATTGACTCGAAATTTTGCATACTTATCCAGGACCGATGACAATATAATAATAAAAAAAATATGACTTTATCTTAATCAGAATATTCAGATTTTTCTTTTAAATATATATAATATATTATATTTGCACGCAGCTGTTACTAGATATTTCACAAACAGTATAAGGTGTTTTTTTTTACTGTACTTGTTTCTAGTTAACTTTAATTTCTTAGAATTCCAATTGCAGTTGAAGTTGCAGGCCGAATTCCACTAATAAAAGATAGAGAGTGGCATAATATGAGAGAGGCCTATACCCAACAGTGAGACTCTAAAGGCTGTGGATGATGATAATGAATTTGAATAAATAACGCACATCTGAAGAATATTCTTTTAACAATCGACCAGTAAGTACAAACCTTTCCGTATTTATTTTTTATCTCTTTTAAGGTAAAATAACATTTTGTATTGAAAGGTACCGTGTTAGTTGTTTATTGTTCTTATCCGAAACAGCTACTAGCAGATACGGCATTCACAATCTACAGTCTTGCTATAACTGAATCTGACAGATTCGTTTAAAACTTAGCTCTGTAAGATGGGTCAGTGAATATAATATATTCGTCTAGATTTACATTGCGATCTACATATGTTCTTTCAATATTTGCTAGTAAGTTCGAAGTTCTTTTATCGTCTAATATGATGAAGAAGGAAGCTATAAATATTTTACATTTTATGGGTACCTTAACAAGGAAATACTTAGAGTTAATGCCACCTTAAAAAAATTCAGTGATGAATACAGAACTCGTCTGACCCTATTTGATTTGGCACCGCAATAGTTTGCATCTTTGTTGCCCTACAATTATTTAGTTGATTTTGTTATATTAGAAATATGCCATTAGTAAATTTGGCCCATAATTCATGTCTATTGCATCTTATTTTCAAAAGTTAATGCAATTTATTCAGTAAATTCGAATTGGACACGAAAGATTCAATTTACAAAAGCATAACAGATGGATACTTCAGATCTCTTTTTAAATACCATCTCTTTTAATAAACCCATATTTATTGCTAAAACAATAATTTCAGTCCTAGCGCACCATTGTGTCTTTAGAAATAAAATAGTGTACAGAATTATTCTAAAAACAACTTTAAATTTACCACCCAAATACGAATAGGAAAAAAATAACAATAATGTCGCTTTTTTGCAACATTTTTAGTTGCATTATATCTGAACTCACTAAAACTACCACTGGGCTTCGTTTTCTGTAGCAGTCATGATACACCCGGTATAAATGAAATGTTGAACAGAATGCTCGTGGTTCTCATTCGCTGTCGTACGGTACGTATACTGCAAGTGTTATGTCTGTAATCTAAAACAGGAATTTTAATCAGAATTTATTCCAATTGAATATTTTAAAAATATAAGTATAAAAGGTCGTTTTGCTATAAAGCTATTTTTTTGCTTCGAACGTAATGACTAGTGTTATTTCTTTATGTAACGTGTGGAGAATTTTCTAGTATTTGTATTATCTGCATCAACGTCCTTTGCATCGTAATTATAAGTTTTCTAGGAAATGTTATTCACCTTCTAAAGTAATGAATTTTAATGTATATTATATGATAAAATAGATATAACAGCAATGAGCTATATCTCAGGTACAGTATGAATACATTAGCCATATACACAGCCCAATCAGTCAAACATCTTAGTCAAGATTGCTTGCTTAACACCAGGTAAATAATAAATACATTGTGAAATAATGTATATAAACAACTACAGAACGAGGTTGCGTATTTATTTATCAAATTATTGTGATTCTAATTAATAGCACTTGTTTTAAAGTAATAAACTTCTATAGTCCCAACAAGCCGTTGTTCAGACAACTTTAATTGTAACGAAGTAACAATTAGTTTGATTTGGTTGAATGCTTTTGACTCGGTTGAATTCGACAAATTCGCCATTTTAAATATTGATTCAGTTTTACGCTAAATTATACGAAAAAATTTACTTTATCTTCGCCATCATTTTAAGTAAAATATCTTTATGACTTTTACAAACATTACATCTTATTAATTGTGTGTGGTCGCCTCCATTTAGGCACAGTGTGTTAAAAGACTACGCTCTTTCACAGTTTAATGAAAAATATGAGATGAAGTAATTGCGCAGTATAATGTGTACACGTGCGAACGCTGTTGTGAGTGAGCGAGCGAGCGCGTGCATTTTAGGCTTTTGGAAGTCTCATGCTGAAACCAGATCTATTCCAAAGACCCCTATGGTGATCTGTTAAAAGCAGCCTGCATCTAATGATTTACCCCCTAGACAAATGTCAAATGTAAATGTTTTCTGTTCACGTAATGCCTTTGGAAAAATCAAATGTATGGAAATGGCATTTGGCAGTCACATTTGATCTTTCAGCAGGATTTCATGTCAATTGAAAAGTGACCTTGGTCTGGCTTCCTGGTTTCTTGATCATTCAATACATCCTTATTCAATAACATTCTTAGATCAACTATACCATCATTCGTAAAAAGACACCGCGAAAATGTGTTAAAAGAGAGAATATTCTTGGGAAATAACATGATTAAAAATGTGTAAAAAGGTATGTAATTTAAAACGCCAATCAGCGGTAGCTGACGTCAGCCTGTTTTCACCGCGATATAATGATTATGCGAATCAATTAAATGGCTTTATATTGAGTATTTTACTTAAAATTGTGGGGAAAAAGTGAATTCATATTTTAACTCATACTTTATTTTTTTGTCGCAACATTGTATTATTATTTAATTTTGAAAAGTGGCTTTTATGCGTTTAATTATTTAGTGTATCATAGATAATTATAATTTGATTTATTGGTTATTGCAGATCCCTATTTTGATAATTTTCATATTCAATGCTTCAAAAGTTTGTGTATTGTGTCAAAAGTTTCACTGGAGGTAGGTCTGTCATAAGTAACAGGCCGTCTGGCTAGATACCACCGCAATGTCGATTTCTCTTGCCATATTGAGACTTAACATCTTATGTCTCAGGATGGCGAGCGCAGTGGAATGTCAATAATTGCTTCGTAATTCATGGTGTTTAATTTTGCTACTGTCCATGAGCATGAGTGTCGCTTACCATCAGGGGAACGGCGTGTTCGTCTAGCAATCAACTGAAAAAAAAAGATTTTAAAAGACATTGTTTAGCAGAGCATTGTAGGAAAACCGATACCGATAGGCATGACTCAAGTTTGAATGTGAACATTTGGGTGTACTAGAATATGCTTAAGGGAGTGATAACAAGGATGCTTCACGAGGTTCGATGGCTTTGTAAATCCGGCATAAGTTCGTAGTTAATTAGCTGTCATAATCACGCTAATGCACAATACATAGTGACCTGAATTTTACTGAGTAGTTGCAGTACTTATTAGTTCACATATATACTAGAACAACAGACATAATTAAAATAACAGGAAGTAAACATATTCGTCTAAATAGTTTCACAGGTATATTGTGTAGATTCGATCTTAGATGTATTTAGATGTGTGAATCTTGGATGTATTTATTTAGTTTACTTTTCTTGTTTTGCTTGGCAATATCATGGAATTATAATGTGTATTATTCAAACTCAAGGTATAAGAAAAAAAAAAAACAATCGTATAGTACAATATTTTACGAATTTGAGCATTGTGCTACTCAATAATATCTACAGCTATAGGCCATAGTTTAATTATGGATACCGATATATATACATTTTTTGCGAGGGCTTCACTACATAGTATAAAACAAAGTCGCTTTCGCTGTCCCTATGGCCCTATGTCCCTTTGTATGCTTAAATCTTTAAAACTACGCAACGGCTTTTGATGCGGTTTTTTTTAATAGATAGAGTGATTCAAGAGGAAGGTTTATGTGTATCTGTATCTGTATCTGTATCAGCCCATATACGTCCCACTGCAGGGCACGGGCCTACTCTACAATCGAGAATACGATTGAGAGTGGTTAGGCCATATAGTCCACCACGCTGGCCTAGTGCGGGTTGGCATTTATGTGTATAATACGTGCATATTATTGTAGAGAAATCTATATGCACCCGGGCGAAGCTGGGCCGGGCCGCTAGTTGCATATAAAATCAATCAAACTTAAGTAAGACTTCCAAAGATAACAACCGTATCCATAAGAACATAGTACAAATACTCTGTGCGACATGCAGCCAGCCAAATTTATCACAAGATCAAACGTGTTCCAATATGCACACTCTCCTGTTTGTTGACTTCTGATTGAAATTGTATAAATGGTATGTGTTTTGTGGAAGTATGTCAACGGGTCAAATTGATGGGTTCGTTACACTAACAACGTCTTACGCGTAAAAAATAAATACATACACCTAAAACACACAGTCACATACATACATCCTGATCCTACACTAAAATCGAGTTTTGCGTCTTGGGTATCAGGAATTACGAGACTTTTTAGTCCTGCAAAAAAACAGATCTGAAATAAATACCTTTGGTCCTAAACAAACATTTTTCTGGGTATGGAGATTGAACTTGCAGCCTCTCATTTCACAGCCGGCGTCTAACCAACTGCGCCTCGAAGGTTGACAAATGAAAAGTATAACGAATGTGTATAAAAGTGATTGTGTAGGACAATATTGTTAGGGCCTTGTGAATATAGATTACAGAGCCATTAGGTTAATGATATTTATAAGGCTGAGTAAATAGTGGTGTGGTAGTTATTTGTAGGGATCTAAGACAGAAGTCTGAGTACCGCACAGGCTATCTCAATGACATAAAATAGTGTGTCACTGACTCAAACCAGCCAAATAATAAACTTTAAAGAAATCTGTGTGATTGTGCCTCAAAGACGTTTTTAATTAGAAAGGTACTAGGGTAATGCCCGGGAATAATTAGTCACTATGCCGTTCTAATGTAAACTTTAAATCAAAAAATCCTTTCCGTGACAGTCAAGAATATAACTTCTACTTGATAAATCGCATAAGAAGCTCAATAAGTTTCTTTACAATGTGGATTTACTAACGTCGTGTCCAAAATATAAGCTGTCTACTAAGCTATTGTGATATTCAGATTATTATGAATGACGATAATAACACTTTAGTATAACTCTAGGAAAAGACTATGCCCATAAGCATAAAATATGTTATTTAATTTGTATAAGGTTGTTGACGCAAATTGTTAGCTTTGGCAATTCCTGAGAAACACGCGTAGCAACATAATCATAAAAGGTATTGGTATGAAACTTCCGTTTTTCTCAGAAATTGCTCATTCTTTGAGTTAATTATCAGCGAGAAGTAAATCCATTACAAAATACAATACCATTATTTTCGCTGAAATTCTACCTCCATTGTAATTTTCACAAAGATGCAAATTATTATTTATTTCATGTGTAAAATAATCATATATAAAATGAAAGCAATTTTTTTTAAGATGATCAATAATATATTTTTCAAAACACATATGCCATTTATCTTCACCTCTGTTGGCTTACTTCTGACACTATTTTATTTAGTTCCAACTAAACTCGCTACCATCTATACAGCTTTATTCGCGACTATCGTATTCAATAATAAAGAATGATAACTCCCAATTGAAATGTTTAAATGAGATTAGTGACTTTATTAAAATCGATGGTTGAAAATCTGTGTGGGTGCCTATGGGTTTATCGGTACTTGAACAGGCTTGTTGCGTCCAAGCTGTTCGTTTAACATGCCATACGTACAAACCACGTGCCATTCGGTACAAAGCCGCAACACTCCTAAGGGCGTGTACTAGTTCGAGGCTCGCATTAGCATATCTTAACTGCGAAGTTACAACAATCGTGCTAATGACAAATGCTTTGATGTTTGCGCGGGTCGTACTTCAATTATCATGGCTGGTGGCTTTGTTTCCGTTAATGTATAACTCGGGGTAGAGATTTACAGAATATTATTGGCATTGTTTGATTCTATCTTATAACAGTAAAAACAATTAACTGGATTACTAGTGCAGAGTGATTCGAATAGAGTATTCACCAGTAGATGACTATCTCTATTCCAAACAAAAATACCCACAAATTGTATGCAATATTGTTTACGGAGCAAGACAAATTATAAAAAATATATATCATAGAATTATTATCTGAGGCACGGCAGTGCCCCCTCCAAGTCGAGCTAAAAAGCGGCACAGCCGTACTATCCTTTTCTCGAAGCAATTCAGACCATTTTCAACCCCCCATAACTTCGTTGTCGTTAAAGCAAGAAGCCTTAATTTTCAGTTACTAATTAGGCATTGTGTAAACACGGTATATTTAAAATTTCATTCAATTTGAACCAGTAGTTTAAGAATTATAACTTGTCAAATTTTCGCAATTTTGTCACTCACTGACTGACTGACCGATCATCAAAAGTCTAAGACACTTCTAGCAGACATAGAACCTTCAAATTTAGAATATAATTAGTGTTTAGTGTCTAAAGTAAGGAAAAATTCAAACATTTCATAATTTCTGTCTAGTTTTCTAGATACACCAACTGCGTGAATAACTTTGTAATCTCATATAAATGTATAGGACTACAAAGATACATTTGCAGTTAATGATTCGTTGTACCCGTATATAATGGAATAATAGTTGTAGATTGGTATCTATATATATTATATATGAGGCATAACAGGAGGAGGGTATAAAGAGGGAAAGGGTGTATTCAGCCCATTAAACTGTACAACATTCCTCTAGAAAAACATGACAAAGATAACCTTGCAAAGAAATAGACTAAATAGCTCGAAAACAATCACCATGAAAGAAAGAACACTAATAATAATCAAATCCGCTATATTTGTGATAAATTGATACCTACAAAAATAAGAAAAAACCATAAGACAGAGGCTTTAAGAAAAATCATTATATATATTCTAGAAATAAAAAGTACCGAAAAGGAATAAAGTAGGACTCTACAAAAAGACGTGAGATCCCTGCCAGTAGCATTATGCATAAATTGTACGATACATTATGTTTTCATGCGATGGCCAAGTCGATCTATTTATTTACAACGTAAAGAATTTTTAATATTGATATGATAATACCTTACGTAATAACTTTATACAGAAGGTCCCTTAATCAAGGACTAAATAAATTAATCGACTTGATATTACATGGATCTCACAACTTTTTGCGGTAGAAAAACTGAGCTGCGAGACTTGGAATTTTTTTACAGGATGTTTTTGATGGGATTTCATTATACGTGACGGTATAATGCAAACGCTGCCGCAAATCATTAAAATCATATTATCATAAATCTTACATGGAAAGTTATTTTATATTATCCTCTACAGGAAATAAAAAGTATTCTAGTTTGTACTCAGTGACATTTTCCGCGAATAACAGACATTGCAAGATGCAATAACTAAATATACGGCATGTTAGCATTACCGGTGAAAGTTTCCGAATAGTGGCTACATAGTACGCGAATTGTCTTCAAAGCGAAGTTTTCAAAAATTTCAATATTTTGAATGGCAAAAGGCAATTTGTTATAAGTGCCGCCGTGTAAAGTTGTGCAGTTTATGGGAAAAGTTGTAGACACGACGAGGAAGTCTAGTGCCTAGCCGACTTGGGGACAAGTGCTCGGGACGTGACATCCTCCCCTATTTAGTGCCATGAAATCTTACCCGGACAAATACACTGCTACGTCCGCAGGAACAACCTTACTCGCCTTAATAATTAATGGTGCTTGCATGATACGAAACGCAAGAAAAAAAAAAGTAAATACTCTGGATATGCGTTTACGTTCCTGAAGAGTATATTATTGCATACATACAGATTATATCAAGACTGCTACCGAAAACGGATCCAGGTGATAGTTTGAGTAATTTCAGACACTATGCCAGAAAAACTTTGCATAAATATGCTTTTTTTATATTTTTTTGCTGTTCTAGTATTTTGATGGTATTTACATAGTTTTTACTAAATTAAAAATTTAAAAAAATCTATTTTTAAAGGCGCAATCATAAGCAAGGATTTTAATTATTATTTAGCAAAAACTGAATTTACCACCCAAACACGATGATATTTAAAGCATCATAAAACATTGTCGCGTTAATTTTCGCAAATATATTATGCATTGTGCTAGTAGTCACTAAAATTCAGCATTTTATTTGTACATAGTATACATAGTAGTACATATATGTAAAAAAGCAAATGCGCTGTATAACTAAAATGCGTTTAGGTTCCATAAGTGTGCCTTAATGTAGTGGTAATTGAATAGATCTTTCCTTGAAGATTATAAATATTTTTAGTTCAACCTGCTATCATTTTTTGACGCCTTTAAATATTTAGTATGATTACAATGATGTACATTACTTATATGTTGTTCTAAAAGCTTCGCGTGTATTTACGGAAAACCTTCCGGAAAATAAATGTCGTGAATGACCTTTAGCCTTCTCAGCTAGTTTGCAAAAATAAACGTTTTAAGAAACTATATTTATTAAACCAGTTTTCAAAGCATATCTCACCTTTAGAATTACAAATTAGTTTTTAAACAAATTAGATTTTGGCTTTTAATCATAGTTTGGCTCAAAATGACCTATCGATCCGTTATTAAAGAATTGACGCATGAACAGCAGAAGATGTATAAATCGGACTTCTAGATGTATCTTCCATAAGTATAAAATTTCTTTTGTTACAAATCTTTAATGAACGTTTCCCAAATAATAAAAAAAATAAAAACCGACTTCAAAACAAAATCCACTAAAAACCAAAAATAAATAAAATAATAACTACCACTCCAAAGCAAAAAAATAATATTTATTTCATGGAGCTCGTGCATGTTGATTAATTTGCTTAATGACTTGACTAGCCAACAAATCAAAATATATGCGTAACATATTGAAGGCGGGCCGCCAAGTACCAAACTTGTAGGACCTATGGCTTATATTAATTTAAATATCTATATGTTTGGTACTGGGCGACCCGCCTTCAATATGTTATGTTGTTATGAAGTCGGTTTTTATTTTTTTTATTAAAAATTTTAGTTATTTATATCTTTTTAGTGTTGATAGGCATTTAAATGAAAAAGATTTGGTCTCCACAAGGAATATGTTCTTTCCGATGACAATAAAATCGCTAAATCGGCTAAAAGCCGCCAAAGATATTGGAATATTCACATGTTTATTATTTGTCCCTCAACTACTGTAGCCTAGCTTTTATACTGAACTCAATGCAAAAAGAACCGTTGAAATCCTATTAAATTTTGAGGAGTTCTACTCTCCAGGTCCGAACATGATAATAAGATCTTAATGTTGTGTTCCTGGGATCAAACTGTTAATACGTTCTTTCCAATGAAAAAGAAATCACTAAAATCGGTTAAAAGCTGCTGAAGATATTAGTATTTACGTGTATTTTAATTTTATCACCCCAATACCCCTTTTTCCCTCCCTTAATGTAGCTTAACTTTTATAATGAACTTAATGCAAAAAGAACCATTGGAATCCTACTAAATTTTTAAGAGTTCTATTCTCCAGGTCCGAACATAATCATCATATCTTCATGTCGTATTCCTGGGATCAACCTGTCAATACGTTTTTTCCAATGAAAAAGAAATCACTATAATCGCTTAAAAGCTGCCGAAGATATTAGAATTTACGTGTATTTAATTTTATCACCCACCCCCCCTCACCCCCACCCCTTTTTCGCTCTCTTACTGTATCTTAACTTTTCTAGTGAACGTAATGCAAAAAGAACCATTGCAATTCTCCTTAATTTTAAGGAGTTCCCCTCTCCAGGTCCGAAGATATTCATCAGATCTTCACCAAATTTTTATGGGACCAAACGACAAGCATCAGCTTTCAAACAAAGAAAGAATGATCGAAATCGGTTCACACAGTACAGAGAAACGAGGTAATAAACATAAAAATAAATAAAAAAAAAAAGCAACATACAGTCGAATTGAGAACCTCCTCCTTTTTTTGAAGTCGGTTAAAAATAAGGTTGTTTTAGATTGGTCACTTTAATTTTAAAGGTGCGATATGATGTTATTAAATAAAAACAATTGGTACCAGCTTTATTTCTCAAATCGTCAAATCAAATACCTAACCTACAACACATTTCGCAATTGATACGTCAGAGCGGATTTCATGCAACCAATAAAAAATCGCTGCAAAGCAATTTCCTACATCGCTTTTTTCTATCAGCCGTAGTAATATTACGTATACGAATCAAATTACCTATTTGCGATATGCACAGCGCTATGTTTGCCGGCCCGGGGCCTGTCAGACGCAGTGACACGATCGGAAATGGGTGCAAGCAGAAATTAGCCACACAGGAAATACCGCATACATTGGAAAATTTTTCGGCTTTCATTCATTCTGGATACAATCCCATTAAAAATAAAAGGGGCCACGGTTTTATGACACGTAAAGAATATTTTACTGCGGAATTTAATTTCGAATCAATCGTCATGACGATGGGTGGGCGTGAATCAAAGGAGCTGTTCTGTAAAGGCCAATGATTTTAAAAATAACCAATTGGCTTAATTCTCAGAAATGTTTTGGTAGAATTTTCTTCTTATGCGTATCCCATACATACGAGTATGTAGGATCGGCGCAAAAAATTATTGATGTTGCAGTCAATAGATATATAATATTTACTATGGCAAGCAAAATTCTAAAGCAATGTTATTTTTGTATTACCGCGGTTCTGTTCCTAAAAGGTTGTCGATGGTAACTATACTAAAAATGTCTATAATAAAATACCAGCATTTCTAAAATTTACAGAGGTGTATTTGAAGACACTATAACTACCACTAGGCTTCGTTTTGGTCGCAGTCTAAATATACCCGGTAAAATATTAAAAGTGACCCGATGGCGTAATAAGTAGCTACAGAATGTCTCTAGTACAAGTAGCAGGCCACTTCCAAAAGTTAATCGTGGAAAACCTTGGCGAGCACTCCATTCATTAGGTTGCCTGGTAGAAATCACTATCAGTGATAAAGCCGCCTATTGTACATAATTATTTGTGATTATCCTGTATATTGTACGTTATCTTGGTGGACAATAAAGCACATTTAATTTTGTTAATTTTGAAATAAAGTATATGCAGTAGATGGCATTGGGTAGACTTTGTCAGAATACACACTTATTTATCTGTGCGGAATGCATTCCGCACCGCATGCAGAAGATAGCGTTTGAAGAATCCTACACAGAGGAAACCAAATTGAATTAAGTTTATTTAATTCAAAGGACGAAATATTTGAGTCTCCCCTACAAAGACGTGTTTGATGTAACAAAACACACATCTTTTCGCGATGTAAACGAGGAAGCGCTTTGAATGTGGTTTTCTGTGGTGGGCTATTGGTTTGCTTGCACACGCTCGTCTGAATGCCAGTAACTCATAGGATATGTGTGCTAAAAATAATTAAGTGTACGGGACACATTGTCAGTATGTGACGTCGTGCTACGTGCTTGGAGTGGCATGCGTTAATCTTTCAGCAAATATATATGCTTACGCTTGTAGCTCTGAAGGAAAAGGTAGAGCCGATAGTGTGACCAACAGTTTGTAAAATTTAATAACTAATAAATTATTAAGCCTTAAGCCAAGAAAATTAAGAAAATACACGTTAAACGGTTTGTCATGTCACTCATCTAATCTCAATAAATAACGCAAACAACAGAATACTTATTGTTTAAAATATTCCATGAATTTAACTAAATTTATACCGAAATTCATTTCATGAGCATTTTTCACAATTTTCAAGTTGAAATAAGCAATTAAGCTAGTTCGTTTAAAGTAAACGAAAATATTTTAGCAAGGAATGCAATTACCACACAAACTTCAACAACTATATTATATAAGAAATAGCATAGAGATTCTATAGCCCGTTTAGAATAAAGTTTAAATGAGCCAACTTGACACGAGTACATACTATACGAACACTCGTAACGTTTTATCTGCGATATTAAAAAAAACTCTTTAATTGCCATCTCTCTTCAGCTGCGGGAAGACCACTGCTAAACATTTTGCTGCCAGATGGATCACCATACAGATCTGTTGAAAACGATGCAGCAAATATGACATTAATAATTCCTATGATTATCTTACATATATTATTATATTATCGGCTGAGAAATGTGAAGCCGCGGATTCGATCCCCACACCGAAATAAATATTTGTGTAAACCATTTTTTGGGTATTTGTTTCGGGTATGGTGTTTGTGAGACCGAAAAGTCTCTCGTAGTTCCTGATACCCACGACACAAGACTCGATCTTAGTGTGGAGTCAGGACTATGTATGTGACTGTTGAGTGTATTTATCTGTATCTGTATCAGCCCATATATGACCCACTGCAGGGCACGGGCCTCCTCTACAATCGAGAGTACGATTGAGAGTGGTTAGGCCATATAGTCCACCACGCTGGCCTAGTGCGGGTTGGCGGACTTACATACCATATAAATTTTTATAAATCGCTATGGTATGCAGGTTTCTTCACGATGTTTTCCTTCACCGTTTTAGTGCGTGGTGATTGACCATCAATACACACATGACTCCGAAAAGTCAGAGGTGTGTCCCTGGGATTCGAACCCGCGACCACCGTGAACACGTTGGCAGTCGCGTCTAGTCCATTTTACCAACAGGCCATCACGCACTTATGAGTATTTATCTATTATTATTTAAACCTTGACAGTTATGCTTTCTGGGCTAAATCGCTCATATACAGGGTGTATCAAGACTGCTACCGAAAACGAAGCCGGGTGGTAGTTTAAGCGACTCCAGACACAATGCAACAGAAAAAGTTGCAAAAAAAGCGACAATTTTTTTTGTGTTTTTTTTTTTTTTTTGTGCCCTATTTGGTTGGTAAATACATTTTTTTCCTGAAATAATAGTGTATACCCTTCTATTTATAAATACTCTAAGGTATAAAAGAGTTTAAATTATTATTCTAGCAAAAACTATGGATTTACCACCCAAAAATGACAATATTTAATAAATCATAAAAAATAATTGTCGCGTTTCTTTGCGAAATTTTTAGTTGCATTGTATTGTAGCCATTACAACTACCACCCGGCTTCGTTTTCGGTAGCAGTCTTGATATACCCGGTATAGGTATAGCGTGGACGATCTTGGCAAAATAGAGCTGTCGAATATCTACCACCTGCAAGTACTCAAAACCAACAGGTTATTATAATATCGGAATTATAACGTATGCCTGAGACAGCTTGTGGTGAAATCACAGATCAGTGTTTCGTGCGGTAAAGCTGTATTTGTATGGATAGTTTATGTCCATAAACCGCGCTAGGCCAATACGGTGGAATGAGCCCTAGTCTCCCCTTGATAATACAATGAACTCGTGATTTACTGTGAGATATATATACATAGATAAACTCACGCCTTCTTTCCAGAGGGGCTAGGCGGAGGTGCAACCAGAACACTCACCAGCAATTTCTGACTCGAGGTTGATATGAATATAAAAATACAATCTAACTTTGCCCGACCCGGGATTCGAACCCGAGATCTCAACGTTGGAGACATATCGTAGTAGAACTGCGCCACCGAAGCATACAGTACAGCGAGACATATGGATTGATATACAATATACGAGTATACATATTTACGTTATGTGAAACGAGTTACTAGCCAAGGTTTTCCCTATAGTAACAGCTTAAAATTAGGTGGGCCGTTTATTTATGTAAAATAAAAGTTGGACACATACAAGATATATTAAAGCACTATCGTTTTAAACAATAAGACCACCCATTGTAAAGATTATTGTTGCAGTTTTTTTTTCTATAATTGATTGTCGTTCTTTGTTACAATAAAGAGTTCTTGTATTATATTGTATACCACAACATGTTTTATTACCTACTTTTACTCGTATTAAAAAATATATCCCATTATCAGAATTATAATTTATAAATAAAGTAAAACTTAGTTAATTAGGACAATGAAAGGTGTCAGAATATGCGACGTGGCGTCATGTAATGTGTGGACAATGTGTCCAAACTTTCAAACAAGTTTGCGATGTTAATACAGGAAAGCGTTTATGATTCCCGCTACCGACGATGCGTGAACGAGACTCTTAATGACTGACTATATTTAGAATAGTGTATTTCAGGTGTACCTGTGCTCTCACTATTCTAAATACATTATATTCTTTGTTTTATTGCAATGAATGGCGAGACGAGCAAGCCGTTTGCCTGATGGTAAGCGATACGACCGCTCACGGTATACAGCAAAAAACATCATGAATTACAAATCAATGCTTGGAATTCCACTGCGCTCGCCGTCCTGAGACATAAGATGTAAAATCTCAAAATGTCCTCTGGATACAATGTCCTCCAAACTGGAAAACAACAGTGCATTTACACTGCTGTTTGGTTGGAGAAAAAGACAATGCTGTGGTACTTATCGAGTACCCAGGCAGCCTCTCACATATGAGAGACTTATTACCACTAGTAAAACTCTTTTAGGGCTCTGGGTAAGTGCGCAGTTGAGAATATTTATTTAAAGAACATGTTATTTATAATGTGAATGGTAGTTTGTTAATTTCCCTGTGTGTAACTCTGGAACAAATCGTTAACTACAGCTCGTATATAATTTGCGCGATGTAGTGTTGTATAAAGTAGTTCTGGTCTTGAGAATACAACTTTCCCGAGAGTATATTGACCGTGAGTGATGTTTCGGGAACTGTAATTTGATATTCAGATTAATCGACACATATTTATAAGTCAGTTTTAGTTTAAAAAGATGAAAATGAACAAATAAATAACGTTTGAACAGTGTGTATTGAAAAGACAAAAACATTCGAAATTAATTCAAAAATTCACAGATATACAAATTGGTAAACGTTACTAACACTTTTTTGAAATAAAAATGTAATTTCATTGTAATTAAAACTAGAGACTAGCCCGGCTCCGCCCGGGGTGCGGATTATTTTTAAATCTAATACCCATCAGCAACATATTATTTCTCGTACTGATTGTTTTATTAATGTTTTCTCAATATGATTGCCGTCCTTTATACCGCTTTTCTCGTCCCGTCCCATTATATCCCGCCATGTCCTGCCTCACTCTGTCTCACGGTTCAAGCCATGTATTCCTGTCCGTCCCTGTCCCTTAATATCCACTTGAACTTAAAAGAGTAACAAATTTAAATGAATTCCTTGCTCATAGTATGGGATACAGTATACTGTGTTAGCTACTTCCGTACTAATAAGGAAAATTGGTTCAGCCATCTCTGAGATTAGCGTGCCTCAAGACATACACAAACAGGTAAACAAACATACTAAAAATTATTGTTTTGTATTTTATTAAGTTAATACAGTCCACTTATAATAGTTTTTCTCATATATGTTTCATGTACAGACATCGTTTACGTTTTAAATAAATAGATCGACTTGGCCATTTTAGAAACATTGGTGGTGTATATGCGGGTGGTTGTAAAACTTTGAATAAATAGTCACTCTCGTATCGGTTGTTTTATTGATAACACGCAGTTCCGCGTACTTACGATATACACTATTTGGCGACGAGGAACCCGTTAATTGCGTGCTAAGAACCATTGTTGACGTATATTCATCATGGGTGAAAGTGGAATACCCGACTTTGGCGGTTTAAAGGAGTTCAAAGTGTACGTGGACCGTTGGTCGACCTATATTACAAGAGTGAAGGCGTGATTTTCTATTCACGGAAGAAAAGTGGTCGAACAACCCAGATTTCTAGTTGCAATTGTAGGCACTGAAGCTTTGGATCTTATAATTGATTTATGCTATCCCTAAAACCCCGAAAATGTCAGTATCGACAAGATCGAAAAATTGGTCGAGGAAAATCTGTCACCAAAACGTTCCACAATTATTGCAGAAAGAATGTTATTTCGATCATGTAAACAAGTCGACGGCCAGACCATTAACGAATATTTAGTGCAACTAAAGAAACTCAGCAAATCATGCAATTTTCTACCACCGACAGCTTAAAAGAGAATCTTCGTGATCAATTCGTTTACGGGATTACAAATGAACGAATCCGACAACGCATTATGACGGAGAAAGATGACGAGTTAACATTGATGCGGGTGACGGAGTTGGTGCTGTCACTGGAAGCGGCGATACGAGACGCGGGGCCGCCAGCGGAGGCCGGCCCGGCTCGAAGCGGACGAGCCACTGCACGCGGTGAGCGCGCCGCGCGCCCCCAGCGCTGGGGGCCGCGCCCGCGCGCATTGAGGTGCCAGCGGCGCTGCTGGCACGACGCAGCGATGCTACCGGTGCGATGGGAGGCACCGGCAGGACAAGTGTTCTTTTATAAACAGCGAGTGTTACGTGTGCGGAAAAAAAAGGACATATAGCCAAAGTGTGCCGATTACGGAAACATAAATCGGTCCATGGTGTTAGTGATTTGCCCGAGTCGGGGGCGTCCTTCGAATCTCACTGTGGGAGTGAATTGGACGTGTACCAGCTGAGTCGACGACAGACGAGTCGGATAAAAGGTGGACGATTAAAGTGAAAGTAAACGATGTGCCGATTACTTTTGAAGGGGATACCGGGTCGGCAGTCAGTGTTAAATCCTATAAGACTTTTAAGGAATGTTTCGATCAGTATGTATTACAACCTTATCTATCAAATTTGAAAATGTACAGTGGTCAGAAGGTGAAGCCGAAAGGTAAACTTATTTGCTCGGTACAAATTAATAATACCTAGTCAGGTCATAAATTCTGTCACATGTTTAATATAAAATAATTGAAACAAGTTTATTCATTATGTAACCATTTATATACCAAAATGAACTTAACAAAACATAGTTTCTTATGACACTAAAGTTTATTCAAAATGACCTCCGTGATTTTGAATACAGGCCTTCAATCTGCGCGCCCAGTTGTCTATCGCAGCACGAACGAGGTCCATGTCAATATCGGCGGCTGCCTTAATCAGGGATGTCTTGAGTGACTCCAATTGGATGAGGCTTTGAGCACGCCTTTTCCTCCAAGTGTTGCCATATCTTGTAATCTAACGGATTGGAGAATCTGGACTGCAGAAGGGCCAGTCTTCGTGCCGGATGAAGTCGATTTCACGCGCCGCCAGCCAGTCTTGTGTGCTCTTCGCTGTATGAGCTGGCGCCGAATTTTGTTGGAATACCCAGTGCCTGTTATTGAACATGGTATGAGAAACAGGTTCCACAAGGTTCGTCAGGACTGTATTTTGATACACAACTGCATTCATTTTTACACCTTTCTCACAAAAATGTACCTCTGTTAAACCCCAATAAGAAACTCCCAACCATACCATGAGCGAGGATGGAAAATGACCTCGTTGGACACGCGGAATACGGTTGCTCGTTTCTTCACTACTGTGTGCGTACACCTTATCATTTGTTTGTTGTAGCTCTCTACTACGGTAAAAAAAAACATCTGAAAAAAGAATTTCCCGATATTTTTTTCCCGCGTACCGCTTCAACCGCTTTGGATGTTATTTATTTATTATTTATTATTCAAACGATGTCCTGTTTTTCTTCGATATGCCCGAAGCCCTAAGTCTTCATTTAACACCCTTTTCACCGTGGTTCTGATTAACCCCATCCGAAGGGCCAACAGTTTCTGCTTACGTTTGGGATTTCTTTGAATTCGCGCCTTCACGGCTTTTATCACTGCTGGAGTCCTAACAGACCGAGGGCGACCACTTCTTGACCTGTCATCTACACTAGAGTCTTCATTGTATCGTTTGATGGTACGATAAACGAATCTTTTGTTTATATTCAAATTTTCAGTATGTCAAAAATTTGAATTGGCGCGTAACCGCAACGATGCAACGCAATAACTGCAACACGGTCTTCTTTAAGCGTCCGCTCCATATTTAAAAATGAGTAAAATTCTAAAAGTATAAATTTTTATTTTCATGAACAATTCGAAATTCGAATTCAATAACCTTTTTTGTAGCCAGCATTCTAAAAGAAAAGTTTTTACTGTGTGACAATACTCATGACCTGACTGTGTATTGTCAAGAGAAATCTATGCCTTATAGTAATAGATAATAATACTATAAGGCATAGATTCTCCTTCCTTATAGTAATATACAACGTGTAACAGGATTAATTCACAACCTCAGACCACCCCAACTTTAAAATATTATTGCAATCATAGTTTATGCTTTGAAATCGTACTACCATAATTACAAAATCTTTTATTTATGAAATTAGTTATACCAAAAGTAGGCACTTAACATGGTCACACACGCTCGCGGACACGCACACATGTACACAAGACCCATTCACACGAGTACCTAACGCCGATCGCTGCGCCGCGCGCGCCGGCAGAAACAGCTGACAATAACGAAATACAAATTACGTACGTAACTGATTACTGGGTGGTTTGGTAAACAAATTATTATTAATTAATCTGTAAGCATAACATTTGTGTTTTAGCTATAAAATCTAAATATTTTACTTACTAGATATAATGCGTACGAACCCAACATAAGACAATATTTTGCATGAATCGGCTATAAATATTATTCATTTCACTTCCGCTGAACTTAGTTCCTACAGGCGGCCAGGATACGGGCGTCATTTATTTTGCATTACTAATGAATAAGATAATAAGAAACGCAATATCTAACAACGAAGACTAGATTGGGAATCACAACACAAAAAAAATACAACAAAATTAACTTACGTGTTACATGGCACTCATGCGGCGATTTCTTTTTAAAATATGTTCGAAATGTCCACCACCTTGATACACTTTGATGCACATTTGCGTAATTGTTCACGTAATTTATGTAAAACTTCAGTGTCACTTTTCACTTTTAGGAAGGCTACCACTATTCTACTTTCTAGTACTCTAGTTATACCAGAGATTTATTACGTCCCCACAAAAAGTCAAGAGGCGTCAAGTCAGGTGACCTAGGAGGCCATTGCACAGGTTCGCCGCGACCTATCCAGCGCTCTCCAAACTCAGCATCAAGATACTGACGGACACTACACTGGTGCCGTGCCTGTTGTTAAATGTCCTGCATGCCAATGATACACTATCACCACACAGTGCTAAAGTCTCACCATTTCAGTGTATTCAATATTCGAATACCGAAAAGACATCGCGCGCGAAAGTTATCGAAATATCTACTTAACACTTAAACACAAATAGACACAGATAACTGCGGTGCACGACTGGATTTTTTCACACAGTCGGTGCCCATTTAGGGATTGCAATAACGGGATATCCGACACACCGGGATTCCGCATACATTGTAGCAAAATTACAAACCGAATTTAATCACCATTTTAACGTTCCGTGAAATTATTTTTCATAGAAATACCTACTTGTTGTTTCTTTTCATTGTGATTTTGTTACAATTTAATTTGTTTCGTTTAAGTGCATGTATTGCGCGGGATTTGGATCGCCCGGTCTTGCAAATACCGGGGAGTATTTTTTTTCACGGCGCATCCCTATACCGATTGCCAAACCTTTTGATGTACCGCCGCGCCGCGCCGCGCGCGCCATCGTTTGTCGGATGGATCAAATTGCATTAAACAATTGCTGCATCCTGCTCTATCTAGTTGTAGTTAAATGTGCGGAAAAGAGAATATGATAGTTATTTATTTTGGTAGCTTATTACGTTTATTCAGGCCTATCGTTGTGTGCGTTTGATTAATGATAGATTGCTTAAATAAACTTTATCACGATCAAAATAAAGTTCATTTTTGTTCATTATTTAGTTTATTAGAGTTTTCGTTTAGCGATTCATTTAAAAATGATCTTATGTCGTCGAGTTACGTTTCAATTTCGTTTGTACGGAGAACTAAATGAAAGAGTGTCTGTAATTTACTTGGTCTTAACTAATTATTTTGAAAAAAAATATCTACCAAAAAAAATGTTGATATCGGTTCAGTAGCTGATTCTGAATGTACTACTTTCCGCTTTTACATTTAAATCTGTTACATGTTGTATATATATATATATATATATGTATATACCGGGTATCTCAAGACTGCTACCGAAAACGAAGCCGGGTGGTAGTTTTAGTGGCTACAAACTCAATGCAATTAAAAATTTCGCATAGAAACGTGACAATTATTTTTTATGATTTTTTAGATATCGTCATTTTTGGGTGGTAAATCTATAGTTTTTGCTAAAATAATAATTTAAACTCTTTTATACCTTGGAGTATTTATAAATAAAAGGGTATACACTACTATTTTAGGAAAAAAAATATTTACCACCCAAATATGGCCATAGGAAAAAAATAACAAAAAAAATATTGTCGCTTTTTTTTGCAACTTTTTCTGTTGCATTGTGTCTGAAGTCGCTTAAACTATCACCCGGCTTCGTTTTCGGTAGCAGTCTTGATATACCCTGTATATATAATTAAAATATTATTACAACGCTTCCCTGACGTGTTTAAAGCCGGCATTGGTACATTTAATATACCGGGTATCTCAAGACTGCTACCGAAAACGAAGCCGGGTGGTAGTTTTAGTGGCTACAAACACAATGCAATTAAAAATTTCGCTTAGAAACGCGACAATTATTTTTTATGATTTTTTAAATATCGTCATTTTTGGGTGGTAAATCCATAGATTTTGCTAAAATAATAATTTAAACTCTCTTATATCTTAGAGTATTTATAAATTAAAGGGTATACACTATTATTTTAGGAAAAAATGTATTTACCACCAAAATATGGCAATAGGAAAAAAATTACAAAAAAAAAATTGTCGCTTTTTTTGCAACTTTTTCTGTTGCATTGTGTCTGAAGTCGCTTAAACTACCACCCGGCTTCGTTTTCGGTAGCAGTCTTGATACCCTGTATGTGAGATTAGCCTGTCTGTGCGGGCCGGCAGCGATCTAGTGTGGCGACGCGACGTGCACGTCCCGTGCCGCACGCGCTGCGCCCCGCCGTCGAAGCGGAGTTGCAGCGGTTGCAAACCGAAAAAATCATCACGCCAGTAGAATGGAGCGAGTGGGGTACACCAATAGTTCCCGTAATAAAAAAAAACGGACAGGTACGTTTATGTGGAGATTTCAAAACAACGTTAAATCCAGTTTTAGTCGACGACAAATACCCTATTCCTAAAATTGATAACATATTTGCCGCACTGGAAAGTGGCGTTATCTTTGCAAAGGTAGATCTCAGTAATGCATATTTACAGTTCGTTCTAGATGACCGTGCAAAAAGATTATATACGATTGTTACACATCAGGGTATGTTTTGTTTTAATCGTTTGCCATTTGGTATTAAATGCGCACCAAATAAATTTCCAAGAATTATAGATAAACTGTTTAGGTTACCGCGTGTGACGTGTTATCTAGATGATCTAACCATTTGTGATGTAGACAGAGATAGGTTGTGGCAAAATTTTTTATTGGCATTTAAAATATTATCCGACAGTGGTTTGCGCGTAGCACCAGAAAAGTGTACATTTTTTAAGAAATCTATTTCATACAGGGTATACCAAGACTGCTACCGAAAACGAAGCCGGGTGGTAGTTTAAGCAACTTCAGACACAATGCAACAGAAAAAATTGCAAAAAAAAGCGTAAATTTTTTTTTGTTATTTTTTTTCCTATGCCCATATTTGGGTGGTAAATACATTTTTTCCTAAAATAATAGTGTATACCCTTTTATTTATGAATAATCTAAGGTATAAAAGTGTTTAAATTATTATTTTAGCAAAAACTATGAATTTACCACCCAAAAATGACGATATTTAAAAAATCATAAAAATAATTGTCGCGTTTCTTTGCGAAATTTTTAGTTGCAATGTGTTTGTAGTCACTAAAACTACCACCCATCTTCGTTTTCGGTAGCAGTCTTGAGATACCCGGTATTAGGTCATGTTATTGATTCTAATGGATTACATACCGATCGTAAAAAGGGTTGACGCGGTCACTAAAACACTAGTACCTACGAATATCAAAGAATTAAAAGCTTTTCTGGGGTTAGTTAATTATTATTATGGGAAGTTTTTAAAAAAATTGAGCCATGTTTTGAGTCCCCTTTACGATTTATTGAGGAAAGGTAATAAATATACGTGGAATAAGTCATGTGAGGAAGCGTTTCAATGTATTAAAGATGCAGTTAGAAGTAGTTCAGTGTTGGCACATTTTGACCCCGAACTAGCCACCACTGTGACGTGTGACGCGTCGCGTCGCCGCGCGGGGTGGCCGCCGTGCTGTCGCAGCGCTCTGCTGACGGACTCGAGAGGCCGGTGCAGCATGCCTCGCGGATCTTATCTATCGCCGAACAAAATTATGCACAGATCTGTCGCGAGGGGCTAGCGATAATATATTTTGGTGTGACTAAATTTCATGACTATATATATGGTAGGAAGTTCACCTTGGTTACAGATTGTAAACCTTTGGCTCATATTTTCAATGAAAATAAGGGGGTTCCCTTAATGGCTGCCAGCCGCCTTCAGCGTTGGGCAGTAATATTAGGTGCGTATAACTACCAGATTAAATGCATCGACTCTAAACATAATTGCGTCGCAGATTGTTTATCGCGGTTACCGGTGCAGAATGAGGAAGAATACACTAGGATATAGACTCATACATCAATTTCATAGAAAATACTTTTAATTTTCAAAGAAGTACGTAAACATACACTATGCGATAACGTCTTACAAAAGTTAACAAATGCTATTAAAACAAACTGGCAGTATTGCAAAGATAAGGAATTAAACGATTATTTTAAAATTAAGCAATTTTTTGAGTATCGAACAGGGTTGTATTTATATGGATACAGAGTAATAATCCCAAATAGTTTAAGGAAAATAATATTGGACCAATTGCATGACACGCATCAAGGTATTGTGAAGTGTAAGAATTTAGCCCGCAGCTATGTATATTGGCCGGGTATCGACACAGACATTGAGCGCGTGCGACGTGTGCGCGCCTCGCGCCGCCGCTCTGCACCCGTGGGCTTGGCCGCAGGAACCCTGGTATCCACTACATATCGAATTTTTCACCATCTCAGGAAATACTGTATACTATTTGGTATTAATCGATGCCCATTCTAAATGGATCGAGTCTTTTAGAGTACCAAATACTTCGGCTAAATCTGGGGGCACGACAGTGCCCCTTCCAAGTCGACCTAAAATGCGGCACTGTTGTACCATCCTTTTCTCGAAGCAATTCAGACCATTTTCCACCCTCTATAACTTCGTTACGGTTAAAGCAAGAAGCCTGAATTTTTAGTTACTAAGCAGGCATTGTGTAAACATGGTATATTTAAAATTTCATTTAATTTGAACCAGTAGTTTAAGAATTTTAACTTGTCAAACTTTCTTAATTTTGTCACTCACTGACTCACTCACCGATCATCAAAAGTCTAGCACCAGCAGCATTATGTATAAATTGTACGATACATTATGTTTTCATGCGATGGCCAAGTCGATCTATTTATTTGAAATGTAAAGGATTTTTAATATTGATATGATAATAACTTACGTAATAACTTTATACAGAAGGTCCCTTAAGCAAGGACTAAATAAATTGACCGACTTTGTATTACATGGATCTCACAACTTTTTGCGGTAGAAAAACTGAGCTGCGAGACTTGGTATTTTTTACAGGATGTTTTTTTATGGGATCAACTATATCTAAACTGCTTAATTTGTTCGGTCATTTTGGCTTACCATATGAGTTGGTATCTGATAACGGCCCCCCATTTAATGGCAAGGATTTCAAAAAAATTATGGATGAATTAAGTATCATTCATATCACGTCCACGCCATATAAGCCTAGTAGTAACGGTGCGGCTGAAAATGCGGTAAAAATTGTTAAAAACGCATTAAAAAAGGCTTTGTTCGAAAATAAAGACTTAGATACCGCATTGGAATACTTTTTGTTTATTTATAGATCAACACTACACAGTATAACAGGAAAATCTCCTTCAGAATTGCTATTAAGTAGACGTGTGCGCACCATCTTTGATTTGTTACGGCCGAATACAAGCGATTTTATTAGACAAAAACAAATGAAGCAGATTAAATAGAAGGGTGGCATGGAACGAGAATTTAACATAGGGGACAAAGTATATTTTAAATTGTTTAGGAATAACAAGTATACCTGGGAAAAAGGTCTTATTAATGATCGTATCGGGCCATTAACTTATTATATTAAATAAGGTGGTAGTTACTTAAAGAAACATGTCGATCAGATGACAAGGAATAACGGACAGCCGGATTTAGACCTTAATCACGACTTTGTGGAATCGTCTAGCTCATCTGCAACCGGTGAGCAGATGGAAACACGTACCTCATCTGAAGGGGATGGTGCGCCCAGTCTCGAGCAAGAGACCAGATCGCAGCCAGCTGAGTTAGTAACTCCCCCATCACCCAAGTGGCCGGAGACGGCTGGTAAGGCAATAGCAAATAACTTACCTGGCAAACGTATTCGAAAGCCAGTCAAAAGATTTGGGTATGACATAGCATAACGTTTGTAATTATTATGACCCGAACGGCCTCACCTCACCACATCGCTTATGTTTTTTTTTTTATTGCAGGGAATGGCGAGACGAGCATGCCGTTCGCCTGATGGTAAGCGATGCGACCGCTCATGAACAGTAGCAAAACCAAACAACACCTGATTACAAAGCAATGCTTGGCCTTCCACTGTGCTCGCCATCCTGAGACATAAGATGTTAAGTCTCAATATGTCCAGTAGTTACTCTGGCTACAATGTCCTTCAATCCGAAACACAACAGTGCGTTTAAACTGCTGTTTGACGGGAGAAATAGACATTACGGTGTTACCCACCCAGGCAGCCTCTCACATATGAAAGACCTACCACCAGTAAATTATGTATTATTTTTTAATGTTCATTTATTCGTATTTTGTTTAGTTTGAACATAAGATTTCTATTATAATAAGTTGTTATATGTGTTATAGTAGTTTAAGTAATTGGTGTACTGTTGAATTAATGTTTGTATTAAAAGGGGGAGAATGGTGTATATGTGGGTGGTTGTAAAACTTTGAATAAATAGTCAGTCTCGTGTCGGTTGATTTATTGTTAACACGCAGTTCCGCGTACTTACGATATACACTATTTGGAAGTATAAACAAGGGTCGTGTAAAGCTAACAACATAAAGTATAATACTTATATCGATGAAAAACCATTTCAAAGATGGGTCTAATCTAAATTTCAAACACGTAGATTTCCAAGAGATTCTATCAAAACTAGTAAAAGTTATATCAAAAGATAGGCTTCTTAATTTTCTAGTGTTCTGTAAAAAAATATTTTATACATTTGTTATAATTTTTCTATGAAGAAAAAAAAACTACAATTTCAACCAATTCACTCGATCGCACCTACTCGTCAATCAACGTCAAGGCGTCATTGAGGTCGGACTCACGCCGATTTTTTCACTTATAATACCACAAGAGCTTCAAAATTATCGGGTATTTCCCGATAGGTTCGTTGCAAACAAATGAAGGAGTCAAAACTTGACGACTTTATTTGTTTGCAGGGAACCTTGAGGGAAATGCCAGATAATTTTGAAGCTCGTGTGGTATTCGGGGGATTATTTTTCCGTCCCAAATTTTAATTTCAAACTCATTTTCATGCAAAATCTTCAATTTTCACAATTGAATTCAACCTGTCAGTTTGACGTGTGGTTAATTTGACTGGATCATGTTTTGTTTTTATATATAGCAACTACCAGAGAAAATTTTCAAAAAATTATCAGTATAATACCATGTAGGTTGTACCACGTGACGTCGAATGGTGCAATTCTATTGGTCGATATTTGGGTCGGAAAAATAATCACGAAAATTCATCGCAAAATACACCAAAACAATAGCGTAAATCGCCACAGTAAAAATAAGTACAATTGAAATACTGTATTGAATGAAATTGACGTATTATTATTGACATATTATACGAAGCTGGATTTATTGATGTATTTAGTATTACAATATATATGCATGTAAAATATTTCATGTAATCTCCACACCTTAGAGTACCATAACACCGAGTGGATAGACAATTTTGATTTTCAAACTTTATTTGCACCTAAATACTTTACCTGTACTGATTAAACATTATTTTCATTTGATGCGTCTCAAGTTGTTTAACGACTTCATCACGTTTACCTTAGCAAATTTTACATAGATTTTTATTTGTAAGTGGTAGAGCTTCGCTGGTGTCATCCATGACTCAGCATAAATAGGTAGGCTCGTCCGGCACAATACCACAGTCTCACAGGAGATCGACGTGAAGCGTCAGATTTGCTGTCGTGTTTCGTTCGGTGAGCACATCCAGCAATCTCATTGCCGGATGTGCAATACCTCATTCCTCTTTCCATATTTTTTCCTTCCCGCTCCTATCTCAATTTGGTGGGTCGATAACACATTCCTGAATTTAGCGTTGTGAGTGTTCATGGGTATCAGTGATCAAAGTTCTGACATACCTTCAGATGACCTGTTTGCTCGTTTGCCGGACATACAAAATAAAAAAGAAGTGATCATTGTGAAAACTTAAATACATGCAAATTCTGATGTCGGGATGAATATACACTTATTAATTTATTTTATATCTAAATACTTAGAATTTTCCTAATTACACCTATAAGGTAAATATATTTGGAAAACTATTTTCATAATTTAAAAATATCACATCAGGTAATTAAAGGAACATATTTTTGTATCAAGCTTAGAAATAAATTTCATGTTACAAGTAAATTTTGGCACCACATTTTACTGATATTTATTACTTTTTGTAAATATATTTTCCTAGATATCTGGCTCTTTACCTTTCTGTTACATCTATCTCATTATTTCCCATCAAATATCATCTGTCCCACTTTATCCCATCTTATCCATCAATGTATAAATTGTGCATCGTTGATAGCTGAAATGTTATTTTAAAGGCTTGTATCTGTTAACTTTAAGAGTATATGAAATGTCTGTCTGTCAGTTATACATTTACGTCTTCAAAAACGTAGATACTTCTTGTTCGTAATGTGGGTAGGGCTTCTATATTGATGTTACCTTCTCAACGACTTATTTTCGGAATTTCTAAATAAACCGTTCCGAAAGATAAGATATATACTATTTATTATACTTTTCTATAAAGAACATCGGCGAAAATGGACCATGAACGGGACCAGTTATGAATGGTACATCAAAAATTTTCATAATTTATTAGAGTCAAAATGCATATTTCAATTTATTTTATAAAACCCGGATAAAAAAGAAAAACTTAGTGTTTTTAATAATATTGAACGCATATGAGTGCGTTCCATCAGTCATACTTTGTTTTAAAATAAGGTTTTAACTACAACGTTGAAGGTAGTACTAAATAAAAAAAAAGTGTAGGTATTTTCTATGACACATGACTTTTCATTGCGCTGTCATTTTGCTTTCTTTTGATTTCCGATTTACGACTTCTGTTAATTTTCCGTTATATTTGTGACTTGGCTTTAATCACGGACTCCGATATACGCTTGTATTTCTGACGACTTTGTAAGATTAATCATTGTATAACGATAACGCTTTGTGATTTGTTTTAAAGTGTGAAGTATTACCATATTTCCAACATGAACTCGGAGCAACAGTGCGCTCCTCAACAATTTGTGCATTGTGTTCAATGCAATACCCGTCTTATTATACTCATTTCTGTAATCAGTGAGTTGGACTCACTCACTGATTACAGAAGTACTAATCGAAGTGTTTTTAGCCATGAATCTACAAGGTATCCTATTTACCCTTTAGTCAATATGGTTTAGTATCCTGGAGTTCCCACAGGAAAAGTGTGTGTGTTTTGATGAAAAACAATGATGCCAAACTTCCAAATCAAGGAGCGACGGAATTACTAAGTATTGTTGTAACTGTGTAGTAGGACGTCGCACAGTACTGTTGCTGTGTCCATGTCATGACTTTGATGTTGCTGCCCCTGCAGAGTTCTTAGATTCTATTGTAATAAGAGAAGATGAGAAATAATACATTTAAAAATGTTTTCTGTGTTTTATTTTATTATGTGTTTTATTTTTGTGACCACTGCGTATTATATTCTTATACTAACATATAGGGGGATTTTTCAAGTGTGTGTAGATGGCCAAATACGAAACTATGAAGAATAGCGGTAAATACTCAAGTCTCGTAAATTCTGATAAAATTCTGCGAAATAATGACAGCAAAATACTACATTTTCTCTCATTACCTTAAGGTAACAGGTATGGTGTACACCATATTCAACGGTTAATTAGTTTTATGACAAGGGAAATTATAGAGCATAGTAATTACTAAGCCATCATAATGATTTAGTACACTTTTTTCCTAGGTACCTGATAACCATAAGACCACCCTACATTAGGTATATTTGACAATGACAATGACATTATAATGTGCTATTTTTATTAGTATAATCGTAACCTAAAAAGTTACAAATATATGAATAATTCTAAAATCTCCGGCTTTTAGAAATCTTTTTGCAACTGGACATCACTCCTCATGCACTATACAACACAATAAACTATATCCCAGCTGTGTACAATATATTTCTTTGTCAGGTCGCAAAATGTATGGACGTGACCGATGTTCTTTGGGTAGATTGATTGGGACAGAAATGTATCGGTAGAAAGAGATATATCTTTCAGATGGGAAAACTTTATACATTTAATATACATTCGAAAATAGTGTAATTTTTTAGTTTTCTATATTTTAATATCAAAATTTAAATCCGTATTCAGAATTTTATATAGTGGCCATTATTTTTTAGTTTTAAGTTATTAATAAGATTGATCTTAAAATTGATAACTGAGGCACCCATTATTAAATTAATCTGAATTCATAGGTAAAATTAAAATCTAGTCCGAATTTTAAACAGCATTGCTATATCCGATTTGTCTCAAAATCGATATCTGAGAGTCTCGTAGTAACGATATTCTAAATTCATAGTCAACATTACTGGGGATAGCATAGTAATGAAATTCACTACGTACTATGTTACGGAAAGTGCAATGTGAGACCTGCCATCGAATAGGCTGATAACTTGGGAAGAATTTTGGGAACCCTTTGGTTATAAACAGCAGAATATAGCCATGTATGTATGCTGTGAAATTTTTTTTCTGTCCATGAGCGGCCATTTTAATAAATCTCAGCAGACGCGAATGCTTAAAGCATAATAGTAAGAACGGTGTAAATTAATTACTTTAGTCTATTAGTAATCAACCGTAATTTCAGAAGTAAAAAACCAATTATGTTTTTGTGTCAGGTCATATACGCCCCATTGCACGGCACGGGCCTCATCTACAATCGAGAATATGATTGAGAGTTGTCTCTCAATCTTGGCTCTCAATCAGGCCATATAGTCTACCCGACTGGCCTAGTGCGGGTTGATGGACTTAAATGCCATAGAAATTCGTATAAATTGCTATGGTATGCAGGTTTCCTCACGATGATTTCCTTTACCGCTTTAGTGCGTGGTGATTGACTATCAATACACACATGACTCCGAAAAGTCAGAGGGATTCAAACCCGCGACCACCGTGAACATGTTGGCAACCGCTTCTAGTCCATTTACCAATAGGCCACCACGCAATTTAACGCAAAAACTTTAAAGCAACATTAACATTAACATTAGTATATAAGCATTTTTTCAAAATTTAAATCTACAATTTAAAATACCATTATAATCTACGTGTAACAAAAGAGATAGTCAATTTTACATTCCTATTATCAACTATGGAACGTCTGTAGAAAATTATTAAAATGGGTATTGCCTATTGGTTAGTTAGCATTCTGTATTTATTTGAACTGTGGCATCGGCTGATGTCAGTGTGCGCAGTGCGCCGCGCTCCGCGTGCGCGGAGTGAGATGATATTTAATACCCAAACACGTAAGTAAAAGAGGGCCTTAAGGACAAACCATAAACAATGCTGTAGGTAATGAATTTTAAGCAATATCGGTATCAGGATCAACGATAACTTTTCCTATATTATGAACTAGCTGTGCCCGCGACTTCGTCCGCGTGGAATTTAACAAAAACTTTTTTTTTCTGAAATACTAAAAGAACTTTTCTAAAATAAATGTAGCCTAAGTTACTCCTTGTTATATCAGCTACCTGACAAAAAAAGTCCCGTCAAAATCGGTCCAGCCATTTCAGAGATTAGCCGGAACAAACAGACAGACAAACAGACAGACAGACAGACAAAATTTTTAAAATATAATTTTCGGCACTGGTATCATGTATATAACGATATGTAGTTGGACATTTTTTTTTATTTTCACTTTTAAAACAGACACTTCAATTTTATTTATATATATAGATGAGCATTCTCCTTTTACTGTGTGAAATAAAAAGGAGAAGGACGGATCTCCGTCCTTCTCTCTTTCCATGCTCTTTATTTTCAAATGCTGATTTTGCATTTTATTTGTTAATTTCCCAACTGTTCGCAATCCGCACTAGGCCAGCGTGGTGGACTATATGGCCTAACCATTCTCAATCGTACTCTCGATTGTAGAGGAGGCCCGTGTCCTGCAGTTGGACGTACATATGTATATGGGCTGTTATAGTATTAGCAGTACAGTAAATTAATTCCCACAATATCCAATGGTAATAATATGCAAACAAATTCTTTCGAAGGAAATAGGAAAGGAAGTTATGTGTGATAATCTTTCATTTGCACTTCTCGATCAAGCTCCTTGCTTTTGCCAAAAGTAATGCATAATGTAGTTGGTCATTATTCATCGTGAATGTTTTATTCATCGCAGTGTACTTGTTATCAGAATATAATTTTATTTGAGTTGTACTATTTGCAGACTGTTCTGCAGTAAGTTTACAAGGATTATGTAATAATAGCATACATACATGAACATGGGCGTAGCCACGGTGGGGCAGGGTGGGGCACTTGCCCCACCCTGGCTCTGGCCTCTAAGGTACTTAACTAAACCTAAAAAAATAAATTATATAAGTAAAGTGCTGGTTGTGGACAGACATAAGCGTTTTGTTTTGACTGTTGATTGACTGATTAACAAATTGGCATACTCCCAGAGCCCAAACGGCTGAAGTTAAAGACACATTTTTAGATAATTTTGTATGAGTTATATGGCAAAAGGTCCTATACACCTGATGTCAACTTTAAAAAATATGTCGGATTATATTCAAAATTATTTAAAAAAGTATGTTTGCAAGCTAAATCTAATTATATAAGTGAAAGGCTTAGATTGTCAGATAATAAAATAAAAACAACCTGGCAAATTATTAATACTGAAACTGGGAAAAATAAAAAAAATGACAACAAAATTGCTCTCCGCATAAATGACGGCCTTATTTCAGATAAATCTACTATTGCCAATTATCACTTATAATACCACACGAGCTTCAAAATTATCGGGTATTGCCAGATAATTTTGAAGCTCGTGTGGTATTCGGGGGATTATTTTTCCGTCCCAAATGTCAGCCAATAGAATTGCACCATGAGACGAAATGTACAGTTAACAAATAAGAATTTCATAATGAATAAAACAACATTTAATTAAGATTCAGGCTAGTGCAATTAAAAATACAATTGTTGTAAACATTGGTGCATGTTTTCTTCAAGTCAGAGTTATCGGTAATGGTCCCAGAAGAGGTAGATGGCATGAGGTTTATGCTGTTGATGGCATTTTCTGCAGTAGGCTCACTCCTTCGCAGTTTCTTGACAACTAATTCGTGGTGTTCCTGGTCGAGTTGGAGACACGGCTTGATGGAGTTACTGTTGGCATGTCCAGTTATTTTGATTATCTGCTGCTTTCCCAGGCCCGATTTCGCTAGATTGGAGACGGCTGTTGCACGACTGGAGTGATTGGTGATTTTTTTGTTACCAAGGTCAAGCCCAGCTTTTTGTGCTGACTCCTTAACCCACTTTGAAATCGTGTTTTGGCCTACTGGGGAATCCTTGTACCACCTAGCGCCTGGAACTTTATTCCAGAATGGATTTTGGGTCAGGAATAGTCTGTCGCTCTTGATATTGGCATCTCTCTTCTCTCTCAATTTCTGGAACAGTCTCACTGGGCACTTGTCAGGGATTTCCCGATTCTCCACCAGCCACTTGCTGTCTGATAATTTGTTTATCACCACCTTGTGTGGTCTTGCTGAAAATTGGATTGTATTCAATTCTCCCAGTTGTTTCCCCGTCATTTCGCTGTTCTGCCTTGAAGTGATGTATTGACGCCATGCTGCCCTCACCACCTCTCCAAGCCAATTCCACTGATATTATCATGAATAATTTTTTCTGGAGGCCATCAGGAGTTTCCTCGTCCCAAACAGTGGTCATTGCATCCCAATCTTTTTCCTCCAACGCTGCTGCACTTGCCCTCCGTTTTTCCGGAATCGATTGTAAAGCCTTACGCTTGGCATCACGAGCTCCTCGAGCGGTCTTGAATGCAGCATCCGAAAATGGGTTGATTTTGATGTCGAAATCGTTCAAATACTTTTCTTGAAGTAATTTGGCAGTCTGATTCCACATTGTTTTTATTGTACCTTCCTTATAGTCTTCTCCATCCATTTTCTTCATATTGTAAGCGTAATCTTTCATAATGTTTGCCAATTGCGCTTCACTCGTTTCAGCACTCAATGTGTATTCCCTCTCAGTACAAAAAGTAGTAAATTGGTTCCAAACTGTTTTTTTTTGCCTTCTCCGTATTAATGGGAACATTTCCTTTGACTTTTTATCGATGGTGGACAGAGAACAAACTCCAAATCGACTCATTTTGATGCAAAATCTCCAATTTTCACAATTGAATTCAACCTGTCAGTTTGACGTGTGGTTAATTTGACTGGATCATGTTTTGTTTTTTATATATAGCAACTACCAGAGAAAATTTTCAAAAAATTATCAGTATAATACCATGTAGGTTGTACCACGTGACGTCGAATGGTGCAATTCTATTGGTCGATATTTGGGTCGGAAAAATAATCTTGATAATTTTTTCACTAACATACCATTAGACTTAACTAAACATTTAGATTCATCAGTAGATTTAGCGGAATCTTTTTTAAAGGAAAATGTTCCTGGAAATATGCCTAAGTCTAACTTTCAAAAGGTAACCAGTTGTCAAATAATAAAGGCTTTCAAGCAAATTAAAATAAAAACTGCAGAAGATATATGGGGACTGTCTGTTAAAGCTATAGAAGCTATTATTGTTAACATTGCACCGTTATTAGCTACTATTTTTAATTCCTGCCTAAGTGACGGTATCTTTCCCGACTTAATGAAAATTAGTAAAGTTGTACCCATTTTTAAATCAGGATGTTCGAACAATCCGTCGAATTATAGACCCATTTCTATACTACCGGCTCTTAGCAAAATCTTCGAAAAAGGAAATAATACATAGGAATCAATTTGGTTTCACAAAGGGTCGCTCAACTCAAGATGCCGGGACATCTCTAATCACGTCGGTTTTAGAAGCCTGGGAGGCATCTCAAGATGCTCTAGAAGTTTTTTGTGATCTCTCCAAGGCTTTCGACTGTGTTGACCACCAAACACTTATTATGAAGCTAAGGTACTACGGAATCAGTGATACGTCACTTGATCTCGTAATGTCTTACTTGTCGGGTCGTGAACAAAAGGTTTCTTTGGACGGGCTCACTTCGGTAGGATCAAAAGTTAAAATTGGGGTTCCGCAGGGCTCCATTCTGGGCCCCTTTTTATTCCTAGTCTACATAAATGATCTTCCTTGCATGGTTCAGTAGTGGTCAGACATAGTTTTATTCGCTGACGACACCTCTATAATATTTAAAGTTAATCGGAAAGACGATAATCTAGATACACCTAACAATATTCTTAATTTAATTTCGGATTGGTTTTCTGCTAATAATCTACTATTAAATGCTAGTAAGACTAAATGCGTCCGTTTTGCTTTACCGAACGTGGCAAGCGTAAACACGCGTATCGAATTAAATTCAGAAATTCTAAATTTAGCTAATTCCACAATTTTTTTAGGGATCACTCTAGATAAAAAATTACAATGGGGTCCACAAATTGAGAGATTATCAGCTAAACTTAGCAGCGCAGCGTTCGCGGTCCGAAAAATAAGACAACTAACTGACGTTGCAACGGCTAGATTGGTATATTTTGCTTATTTTCATAGTATAATGTCATACGGCATTATTTTATGGGGATCAGCGGCTGATATCGAATCCATATTGATCTTACAAAAAAGAGCAGTCCGTGCTATTTATAATCTAGGAAACCGCGAATCTTTGCGATCTGTTTTTAAGGAAAGCAATATACTAACCGTGTCATCTGAATACATCTTTCAGAATATAATGCTTGTTCATAAAAATATTAACAAGTTTTATAAGGTCAGTGACACCCATACTATTAATACGCGGAATAAAAATAAACTAGCAATACCCTCGTTTAGACTAGAAAAGTCAAAAAAATCTTTCTTGGGTAGTTGTATTAAATTTTCTAATAAGCTTCCCAATTGGATAACACAGCTACCGGACAAACTATTTAGGACTCAAATAAAAAACAAACTTATGACTAGGGGTTATTATAATATTAAGGAATATATTGAGGATAAAAAAGCCTGGGATTAGGTGTTCTCATGCACATTGCGACCTCCTGGGGCCCTGAACTATTCGCTTATTACACCACCTAATTTAGATAATTAAAAAAAAACTAAAATTGTGAACTCAAAAATTAGAACCAAAATACAATCAAATAAATCAATTAAATTATATGACGACCGATCGAAAAAAAAACAAATAAAAATAATAATTAATATGGCAAATCTTTGTAAGACAAGTCCCAAATACTTATTTTAGTAAATTGACCAAAACCAATTTTGAGTTTGACTCGCTGGATCTACTCAGAAATGGGTCACGCCGCGTAGTTTCCAGTGGTAAAGTAAAGCCCGCAGAGTTTGTTCGCCGGGTCTTCTCAGTCAGGGCCGCGTTGGATCCGGCAGTAAGCCTAAACGGGACGTATCGGAAATACTTATGGTCGTTGTTGTGTTGGACCCAAAACAAGCCCACTGAGTCTTAGTTGCTAGATATACTCAGGACTGGGTCGCGTTGCGTAGTTCCAGTGGTAGTGTAAGCCCACTGAGTTTGTTTCGCCGGGTCTTCTCAGGAAGGGCCGCGTTGGATCCGGTGGTAACTATAAACCGCTACGCACCCTTTTTAATATCTATGGTCCACAAATAATATAATTTAATTTGACTAACGTAAATAATGTATTTCTTTGACAAATAAATTACCATAAAGTAAAACTAATACTTTAAATAAAATATGAATAAAAACTAAATAAATAAATAAACTAATTAGAAATAAAAATAAAATTAATTTAAAAATAAATAAATTTAATAAATAAATTGATAAAAGCAAGAAATTAAAATAAGTAATACTAAGTATAGGAAATATATTATAAATAGAGATTAAGTTCTATGTGTATTGACTTGTCATAAGAGCTCCTTAATTGCCTACGTGACCAATAAATACATTTCATTTCATTTCATTTCATAGAAGATTTCGTGGTGTAGGAAGGTGAGCAATAAGAAAATGTTTTGGTCAATTCGAATTATACATAACAGGGCATATCAAGATTGCGACCGAAAATAAAGGTGGGTGCTAGTTTTAGTGACCCTAAACTCATCATCCATCAACCAAAAGAAGTCCACTACTGAATATAGGTCTGCCCCTATAATTTCCACAGTGACCTGTTGGGGGCAGCCTGCATCGAGCGTCGTTTCGCGACCTTTGCAAGGTCGTCTGACCACCTCGTGGGTTGACGTCCTAGGTTGGGCTTTCCGCTACTAGGCCTCCATTTGAGAACTTTTTGACCCCATCGGCCATCAGCTGTCCGCGCTATGTGCCCCGTCCATTGCCAAATCAACTTAATTATATACTGGGCTATGTCGATTAATTTCGTTCTCCTACGGATCTCCTAATTTCTGATTCGTCTCATTTCTGAGTCGGTCTCATAGGGAAACCCCGAGCATGGCCCTTTCCATAGCTCGTTGAGTGACTTTGAGCTTCCTAATAAGCCCCATAGTGAGAGGCCTAGTCTCTAGCAACACACAACTATCGAAGACTTTCGATTTAAGGCTCTGATGTATTTTGGACGAGAGGAGGTCGCGTAGTTTTTCGAACGCTGTCCAAGCGAGTTGGATTCGACGATTGACCTCTCTCTTTCTCTCGAAGTTGGACCTGCTTTACCAGATCACTTGTCCTAAATAGACAAATTTGTCTATAACTTCAAGAGTCGAGCTCCTAACTCTTATGGGCGTGGGCATAACATGGACTTTCGACATGATCTTCGTTTTGTCCAAGTTCATTTTAAGACCCACCTGTTCGGAGACTCGATTGAGGTCTTCGAGCATAGTGCTAAGGTATTCTAGCGATTCTGCCAAGACTACAATATCGTCGGCAAATCGAAGGTGAGTGATATACTCGCCGTTGATGTTGTTGTGGCAGTGAACATTTTCGGAGTTATCCCTTTGCTTGCCAAAGTCAATAAAAAGTTTACAGTTTCCAAATCGTACCTTGAACTTGGCATGTTTTTGTTGACATGACATTGCAAAATAATTTGCACTTGTCAATAATTTGATTACACGCGTTTCGTACAATAAATTGAATGTGTCAACAAACAGTTGCAAAGGCATTCGCTTTCGAATTACTAGAAATATAGCCGTTTCGTGTGCTGTAAGAACAAAACGTATTGTTTGTCTCGCTTCTCAGTTAATTTATACTTCGAAATATACCAACAATCGTACCCGAATCAAGACGGATCATAAAAAAAAAACGTTTGACAGTTCACTGTGTTCGCGTCGTCAAGTTACGTCACAGTTGAATATTTGAAATCAAAGAGCTATAAATAAATATTTTTGTATGTTTTTATTCCTCATCTTATTGTTTATTACATATGTAACGTAGTTTTAAAATAAAAACCCTATGTCATCGCTTTTATTTTGAGGTATGATCCTTTAAATGCAAGACGTGCAAAAATCGCGCTCACTCAAAGTTCAACGCAACATAACTCTATACCAGTGTCATTATTTGACAAACAAAAATACCATTGTTTAGCTTAACTTGTATTTAACATAAACACTTGATAGTCATACAAAGCACTTTAGTTCTCAGAAACGATTGTTTAAAATAAGACGCGTGCGCCGACGCGCGGTCGCGCAGCAAAAAACGGCGGCGCAAGGTGGGGGTGTTTACATTATTGCCAGCAAGTATTTGAGTAGCAAACGCGGGAAGGGCCAGTGATTTCGCGGGGTCGTAAAAAATCGCGCTGGCGCGCAAGCGGATATGACATCTCCCTGTTTCACGTCTCTGTTGTGGCCCTTCGTTCGAATAGCCTTCGTTCCCTGGTCTTATACTCGGACCGATATAGTGGCGTTATTGTATATACATCGACGTAATCCTGATATATCGACGTAATCCTGATATATCGACGTAATCCTGATATTGACGACGTAAACAACACCCTCTCAAAAATAGTACATTGGTTTAGCATTAACAATTTGTTATTAAATAGCCAAAAAACGAAATGTATAAGGTTTGTGACACCTAATGTCAAGAAAGTTAATGCTAACATTAATTTGAATGGGGATGAGTTGAGCCTTGTGGATACAACTAAGTTTTTAGGAATTACATTAGATCCCAAACTTCAATGGGGTTCTCACATAGTCGCTCTAGCTAAAAAGCTGAGCGCCGCAGTCTTTGCGGTGGGTAAGATTCGCCAATTGACTGATGTTGATACAGCTCGATTGGTATATTTTGCCTACTTTCATAGTCTGATGAGTTATGGAATTTTACTCTGGGGTGGTGCTGCTGACATTAATACCATCTTTGTTCTCCAAAAGCGAGCTATAAGATCAATTTATTCGCTTGGGTCCAGATATTCTCTTAGAGAAAAGTTTAAAGAGATAAACATAATGACAGTAGCATCACAATACATTTTGAAAATTTAATTTATGTTCATAGAAATAAAGAAAGTTTTCTTAAGATTAGCGATATTCATAACAAAAATACTAGGAATAAGAATAATCTAGCTACTCTTAAGACCAGACTCCACAAGATCAGCAAATCTTTTAAGGGTTACTGTATACACTTTTATAACAAAGTTCCCAGTCATATTAAAGCCTTATCTATTACAAAATTCAAAGCTACTATCAAGCAAAAATTATGCAATAAGGCATATTATAAAATTTCGGAATATTTAGACGATAACAAGGCTTGGGAATAGAATAAAATTAAATGAATGTGTAGTATCTCGGAGCGTAAGTTTTGGTGTGCTCTATAATATATCATTTAAATCAAGTAACTTGTCAAATTTGCCATTATTTTCCTGTGTAAGTGATTGGGTATGTCATGCTCGCTTAAAGGTCTGTGCTTGCGGTGGCGTCATGTACCAGGTCGGTCACTTCCCTGCAACATGGTTGAGGAGGCCGATGGCTGGCACATGCGTCATACTCGTGAACGGGTGCTGCTTGCGTAGACTGGTCTATCCGATTTGCTTACATTGTAATGGATTGATTGATGGATTACATAAGGCTTTCGCAATTATTCACTGCTTTGGCGAAAAAGAGTATACTGATTCTTCGTTCTGGGCGACTTCACTCAGCCATAGTAATTATAATATAATAATATTCATATCAAAAATATTTATTGTAAAGCAACATATTATTATTAAACTGCTCTGATTTAAACCAACTTGTAAATTTTGTAAAAATTCACTACATTGTAAACTGGTTTTGAAAAGAGCAACACTAGAGTTTCTTGCCCGTTCTTCTCTAGTGAAAACAGCTTTCCGAACCGGGTGGTAGATAAAAAAATTACTGAATCTAAATGATGTTGAACATTTTAATGGATTCAATAAATTATTTTCATTTTCATTTCATTTTCATTTCATTTCATTTCAACACTTCGATATACCGATAGTCGATGTGGGACCGCTGGAGAGACTGTAGTCTAGGTCTCGATCGAATCAAAGGCTTTCTCGTAGTCCACAAACGCTGAACAAAGCAGCAAGTTGTATTGATAGCTTCTACCAAGCCGCTGTTTAGCGCGTCCACTGCAAGGTGTTCACTTAGACAATCAAAGCGATTTGAAAGCTTTCAGGGTTTGGGATATGGGCGCGAGTAGGTCGGAGCGTATACTTCATCAAGCGACCCCTTTCGAATTGGACATTGGTAATCAATGTGCACCTAACCATTCGCTGATCACTGCCAGTTTTTACCCTGTTGATCACAAAGATATCAGTGAACCATCCGTCAATTCGTCGTCAAAATGAAATCTATCTCATTTCTCGTAGAACCGTCAGGACTCAGCCAGGTCAATTTCCTGTGAGGCGGCTTCTGGAAAACATCGTAAAGAGTCCCTGTTTCTTCAAAAAGTCGGACAGCCTCTGACTCCTGCGGTTCCGTTGCCCATGTTCAAATTGGCCTATTTTCAACTCTGCATCACTCATGCCCAACTTTGCGCTGGAATCCCCCATAATAACATCGAAGTAGGTTTTGGAAGTATGTATGGCCCTACTTATGTCCTCGTACATTTCCTTTAGTTCTTTATCTGGAAGTGTCGAGCGACGAACGAATATATTTTTGATATTCTGAGTATAAGGAACACTACCCTGCCTGACACGCTTTCGATGGATACGATGCTCCTGAGACCTGCAGACAAGAAATCCGATAGCTCCTCGGAACTGGTGATCCCCAAGATAGAATTGCAGGATACCAGACTTCAGGGTTATCGTATCCTCTCTAAATCTTCGGACTTCCGATAACCCCAGAATGTCCGAGTGTAACTCACTCAAATGTTCTCCTAAGAATTCAAGTTCGATAATCTTCTCGTCTGTCCTCAACGTATGTTGTATGTTACCAGGGCCAGTGGTCGCCGGGGGTGGTAGCCACTTTTTTTGCATAATTTTTAGTTGCCTTGTATCTGAAGTCACTTTAACTGTCACCCGGCTTTGTTTTCGGTAGCACACTTGATAAACACTAGTAACATGGTGAAATAGTGTGTAACCTTTTTGTACAAAAAAATAACCTAAATGAGACAACGGGTATAGTTTGCTACTGAAATATTATTTTAGAATTCTGCCCCACCCTGAGCCCATTGCTGGCTACGCCCATGTACATGAACTCACGCCTTTTTTCCAGAAGGAGTAAACAGAAATGTTACTATGACACCCACATTTCGTCTTGTGAGTTCCGTCCCACGATGTGGTGGAGGGCGAAAATATCGCCATATCTGGAATAAAGAATAGAAAAATCCAACATCACTTTTCGCGATCCGATATTCGAACACGAGACCTTGGCTTTACCATTCCGACGACTGTATGTATGACATTTTAGTACGACTGCGCCACCGAGGCCGTTAACTATAATTATTTTAATATTAATATAGAGTATTCTTTGGATAATTTCAAGATTACTTCTCCTTTCAGCATATATGGAGAAATATATACTATAAATTGGACGTCTACTTATGTTCCAGATCAACTAATACAAAGTTAAAGTGTTCCGTTGCGAACGCAATTGCGTCATAATCCCAAGACAATTTCATGTCACTATATAAACGTAAACTTTAGAGTGGTAAACTTGTTATTCAGTATGTCGACTTAAACATGTTTATAGTTCACAAGTTAAAACAGACACGCGACAAGTTTCTTCTCGCTTTGTTACAACTTTAAGTAACATACCTACATTTTAACACCGCGAATACACTTAGGTCTCAATAAACGGTTGAGCTGTATGAGAAAAGACTTCGATACGAGTTGTCTCCGTGACATTTACTGTAAGTGTTCTTAAACGACAACTTATCGCCGCAGAAATGTAGGTCTTACACTCCTCTTTATGTTCCCAAGCGGTGATATAAAAAATGCGATTCGACTGCCCTGAATTAACTTTGATTTGAACTCGTGAAAACCTTACAAGATGGATGAGTTATTTTTGGTAGACATTTGTTCACTTAATTTTGAATACTTCTGGAATTACCTGTATTGCTATCTCTCCGAAAATAAAAAAAAAATATAACTTTAACAACAATTCGCGATCGACAGGTAATGTAGAAGTTTATAAATTGAGGGTCTCCATGGCGTGGTTAATTAAAAACCAACCGTGACATTACGGATCTATCTCAGAGTCAAGACAAAACTTGAACTTATAAATAGTTGTTTTAAATATGTGGTGAGAGACCAAAAAGTCTGTCATAGTTTTTTATTCCTCACACACAAGTCTTGTATTACTTACTGTGAGATTAAGACTCTATGTGAACCTTAATATTCATTCATTCATTCTTCAATTATAAATCGATAAGCCGTTTCCGAAACGAAAGCACAAAAATATAATATTTGACGTCGTTCCACACATTCAATTCATTTTAAATGATGTAATAAAACAGAAAACCGGAAAGTGTAAAATGTTGATACTCGCATGAAACAACATTATCAAATGGAGCCAATGAACAATTCATAGCTTATTTTTCATTCAGAATGCGCGGTAGAAAACTATTTCAACTCTTCGTAACGAAAATATGTTTTTTGTTGTACCTTTTTTTACATTGCTATGATATTTTTTATTTCCTGGTACGTGATTTATTTAAATGTCCTAGGGATATTATATTCACAGGAGTTTTTGAAATATCCTTTGTATTATAAATGTTCGCTGGTTTGAAAAATGTTTTGATGTTTTATCATTTTTTCTCTATTATATTTGGTTCAATTACATTTACCCACGATATTAAACTAAATTAAATAACTAGTGGGAGTCATCTAATTTTTATTAGCGTGTGGCAAAATTCGGAACTATAAATGAAAAAAGTATTTAAAGCATTGCTATAATATAAACAATCATTTATAATCGTAATCTTAAAGTATTGACATGTCCAATGTAATAAAATGTGAAGATCAAAAATGTATTTAAATTTTTTAGACAGCAAAAATTCTGACGCCATGAGGTTGTAGACTATGCTACAACAATAAATTCTTCACAAACTAAACTGATGTCATATCCATTCCGTCCCTAAGCCTAGTAATTTTTATAACATACGTGTACGTAAAAAAGTCCCATATGTACCTATGTTAGGCTCAAAGTCGCTCATGTCAGTTGAGTTTAAGGCTTTAAGCCATGCTCTACCAAGCTTTTCTAAAGCACCTCGTTAAAAAAGTTCATGGTATGTACTGCCTTTGGTACGATACGATTCCGATATTTTCCGTTAATTACAAACTGGAGTTACTAGAGTTAGCTTCAAAACCATTTGCGAAAATCTGAGGAGTTTCGGCATTGCGCTACTTAAAAATTGATTGGTTGCAATGAAAATCTACTGGTTTTACTAACGCAAATGTTTATATTTGGGAATGTGTGTTTTTATAGCGTATGTTATTAACTTACTATGACTTTGCAACTAGTATTTAATGATTACAATAAAAAAGAAAAGAAAAAATAATATCAAATGATACAAGATTTGTAAATAAAGTGGTTTTAGAACGCGAGATTGGCGAAAAACTCGGACCAAATAACTATACTTGACTATCGCTGTCCATGCTGTGAAATCGTAAGAATAATCATAAATCTAAAGTGAATACATAACAAATTAACTAGTATGGTCTGACCTGTAACTGTAACTGTATCAGCCCATATACGTCCCACTGCAGGGCACGGGCCTACTCTACAATCGAGAATACGATTGAGAGTGGTTAGGCCATATAGTCCACCACGCTGGCCTAGTGCGGGTTGGCGGACTAGTACTAGTAGGGTTGGTCTGACCTATCATGAAAGTATTACTCTGTCATTGTTCTGTTCAAATATAAGCCAAGATAGTGGATGGAATGGTCCATTTAGATTAATGTCAGAATGTAATGTAAAATAATTTCTAGTTAGGTAAACAATTCAAACATTTAAAAGAAATAAAAAACTAAAATTTCTTATGATCATAATATAACCCCCTACTGAAAAAATAACAACCAATTTCTTGTAAACTTACAAAAGGTCTATTTTGTACCAACAAAGTGTGGTACAGTCTTCCAGACCACACATTCGGTGCTGTCTATAATAACTTCTGCTTTAAACGAAGCGTGGAGCAACATTTGTGCAGCCTTGTACAACGGCTCGGTCAGAAGATATGCTTATTTCTAAACGTTTAGTTTTGCATTCTATTATTATCTCTTCATTCTTACAAGAATTCATTATTTGTTCCCGCCAAACAGCAGTGTATATGCACTTTTGTGTGTTTGGATTGAAGGAAATTATAGCCAGAGTAACTACTGGACATATTGAGACTTAACATCTTATGTGTCAGGACGGCAAGCGCAATGGAATGCCAAGCATTGCTTTGTAATTCAAGGTTTTGTTTATTTTTGCTACTATTCATGATTGGTCGTATGGCTTATCATCAGGCAAAAGGCATGCTTGTCTCACCATTAAAAAAAATCCTTAAAATCCACCAAAATACGAGAGTACCTAATACGAGAATAGCCTTAGGGCAAACCTCGTTTTTGTTACATTTCTTTTTATGCAAATATCTAAACTTGTGGACAATGTAAACTCTATTAGCCTTGAAAAAGACCTAACAACAAGTAACTTAAGAAATACAAACACGATATAGAAAGGGGTTATTGAGGAGGATAAGGAAAAAAGCTGAGGAATAAGGAAGTTACTCTGCAATAACTCCCCGTCATAGACTGTTTTATATTGTATAAATTGATATTAACAGACGATCTTTGAAAATTTTAATGTCGAAAATTGTATACTCGTGGAAGTAAACAAAGAGGTCTTGGCCATGAATTCCGCAATTTAAACTGTTGTTTGTTTTTTTTTTGCAGAGTTGTCAACATAATACGGACTATAGCTGGTCACCCAGTACCTTTATACCAGAGATACTTTGATTATTAGATTATTTTTATTTATTAAATATACTTTTGTTTCATTCAAAAAAATATAGATTCAAGAAATGTTTATTTTTCACATTACATGGCATAACGAGAATGCCCATTTTACAATGAAACTTAGTATTGGTGCCAAGATTGTTGTCCCTCGATGAAACCTACATTTTTGCATAGGCAAAATAGTACAGGTTCCCTAGTACAATTTTCTTAATTGATTACTAACAAATAATGGTTTCTTAGATTTACGCGAATGTTACACATTGAAATAAAACTATTATTTACGGATTTTATCGCGAATTTAGTTTACTTTTTTACATTTTTAACTTCCCGACGTTTCGATCACTTTACAGCTTTCGTGGTCACGGGGCGGACCACGAAACACTAACAAGTTGATTTTTCGTGAGTAGCTTCCTTTCGACTAGACGCCCAACTTTTTCCTTACAGTAACGTTGGTAAATGGTAGCTTAGTAGGGGTACCAAGGATAAAGTATGTTGATTTTTGTTGTTTGTTGTTGAACCGAATTTTTCTTTGTTAATTATCGAGATAATTATCTAAATAACGTGAAAAAATATTTGTTCTACAAAATATAAGGTTTTGTTAGGGAGTGCCCCCTCTCCAACATGTATCATAAACAAGGTCATGGAAAATAATTACTAACCAGCTGATTTTTTTTATTGGTTAGATAACAGTTGTATAGTTTACTACCCACATTGTCCTACAAATTGCGTGGTATGTCATCTTTGTCCTATGCTCAAAAGTTGTAGTACTAATACTTAATGTAATAATAATTACTATCAAGCTGAATTTTCGAAAATAGCTTCATTTCAACGAGACACCCAAGTAATTCTTGTACGAAAATTCTCGATTGTGGTTTATAACTAAGATAATAGGGATGAAATATGTTGACTTGATGAATTCAAAAAATATATTACTAACCGATATATTTTTTTTGTTAATAATTATCTAAATAACGTGAAAAAATATTTGTCCTACAAAATATAAAGTTTTATCAGAGAGCCCCCCTCTCCAACATGTATCATAAATAAGGTCATGAAAATGAATTACTAACCAGCGGTTTTTTTTATCGGTTAGCTAACATTTGCTTAGTTTACCACCCACATTGTCCTACAGATTGCGTGGTACGTTATTCCAGTTCTCCAGTTATATAGCTGAAATTCATGAAATTATAAATATGACTGTGTATATTTTACTATTGGAGCTAAGGCACACTACTATCCTTGCTCACAAACGCATGCGCACAGCATTGTTTACTGTGGACCACAGACGACTAAAAATATAGACGGCCAACACACAGTTACATTGTGTTTGTAGTCACTTAAACTACCACCCCGGCTTCGTTTTCGGTAGCACCCTTGATATACCCGGTATATATTTAGATGCGTTTCACACCAGAGCTGGAAATCGGTGTTTTACCGAAATAACTATTTTGTCGAGATTTTAGAACTTGTCTTATGAAGTGACAAACACTAACCATGGATTCACGCGCTAATAAGGAGAGGTAAAGCACGCGGGGCGGGGTAAATTTGGGGCGCCGAGGTATTGGTGCATAGGTTGCGCAAATAAAACATTGCGCGTCGTTTTAACCGGACGTATTATTATAATTATTGGTTGCTATAAGCAGTTGGTCGCTTAAACCGGAGCCGCACTAAACGGTGATATTTTCTCAGTACCATACTATGAAACCTGACTTGAGTAAAAATTATCATCGTTAAAACTAGTTAGTCGTTATAAGCGAAATCGTTGTATACGAATACTACTGTAAGTATATTATATTTCATTTTATTTTGTATACTCAAAAATTACACATTTTGTAGGACTAATATAACATACCTTTATTTTTGTAGGACATTGTTTTATTTGGATGAAAAATATATTAACCTATCACGTGATATATTTGTACTACAGTTACTAATTAAAAAAAAAGTCCTGCGGTATTGACAACTTTTGAGCGTAGGACCAAGATGACATACCACGCAATTTGTAGAACATTGTGGGTAGTAAACTATTCAAATGTTTGCTAACCAATAAAAAAAAACAGCTGGTTAGTAATTATTTTCTATGACCTTGTTTATGATACATGTTAGAGAGGGGGGACTCCCTAACAAAATCTTATATTTTGTAGGACAAATATTTTTTCACGTTATTTAGATAATTATCTCGATCAATAACAAAGAAAAATTCGGTTATTAATAAATTTTTAAAATTCGTCAAATCAACATACTTTATCCTTGGTACCCCTACTAAGCTACCATTTACCAACGTTACTGTAAGGTTGGGCGTTAAAAGTTGGGCGTCTAGTCGAAAGGAAGCTACTCACGAAAAATCAACTTGTTAGTAATCAATTCTGAAAATTGTACTAGGGGAACCTGTACTAAAATATATATATATTTTCAATAAATATAAACATAATTGCGACCCAGGCCTGGAGTTCTTGGAGAAATTAACTTGAAGTCCAATAAAAATATTTTTTTTGCCTTCGGCTATGTGAACAAAATGTAAAATGTGATCATAATTACTTTCTTTTATAAAAATCTGTCGCCGGGGATAAAACAGGAAAACGTTTAAGAACAAACCATAAAAATATTATGATAAATTTTAAACAGCATTGATATAGGGACCTACGATATTTTTTACCGAGACCATGAATGGGCATTTTTCTTTACCTATATTGTATTAATACCTCCTAATAATATCAATATTTGATGCAAGGAAAGAAAATTCCACGAATACGTGTAATATAAAAATTTCCTGAGGATTTACTTTTCGTTTGCAAACTTCTTGGAATTCTAAAATCTCTACCTCACCGTTTCCCTCTTATTCTCAGTCCCTACCTACTTTAAATTTTTATTTATTGGCAGCGGTGAAGATTGACCATCAAACAAAATGCTCGCTCGTTTGTTGAACGTCTATAAGATTATATATAATCTGGTAAAATTTACAGTTTTCTTTGTGACCAGTATTTATAAATAAAATCGCATTGAAATACGTGACGAATGAATAAAAAAATATGTATACCTAAAAGCGACATATTATTTATTTATTTATTTAATCCGTTTTTGCACTATACAGAAATACTAAAAGATATTACACAATAAAAATAATAGTACAAGTGGCGGCCTTATCACACTAGGTAATTTCTTACAGGCAACCATGGGATGGATATATTAACAGGAGATAGAAAGGGCAGTCTAAGGTGTAAATGAAATAAAAATAATCTACAATTAATAATTAAAAATAAACATAATCACACTAGTAATACATATATATATATATATATATATATATATATATATGTATATACATACATACATACACAATATACGAACATACTTATTAAACATACATATACATATACCTATCCTAAAAATATACCAAAATAAGAATGGACAAATTATCTCAGCTACAATCTTGTTGTGAGAGGAAATGTAGTTTGACCTTTCTTTTAAATGATGACAGTGTTTTAGCCAGTCGCAACTCAACTGGAAGTGAATTCCACAGTCGGACAGCTTGGACAGTAAATGATTGGTCCATGAATACTGTGGAGTGCAAGGGCATTCTCAGTTTCAAGTTCTCCGACGACCTCAAGGATCTTGAATGTGAATCATGGAGAAAGATGAAACGATCTTTAAGATAAGAAGGCGTGAGAGGATTAAACAGAATATTATACAGAAGTGAACGAATATGAGTATTCCGACGAAACCGGATGGGTAACCACTTGAGCTTAGCACGAGATTCAGAAACATGGTCATATTTGCGGAGCCCAAATATGAATCTGATACAGAGATTTTGGAGACGCTCAAGCTTATTAAGTTGGTCCTCGGTGAGATCTAGATAGCTGACATCAGCATAATCAAGGATGGGGAGGAGAGTTTGTGCAAGTGAAATCTTCGTGGTAATGGGTAGAAGGTTGCTCAACCTTCGCAAGGACCTTGCCGAGGCAAACAACTTCCGACTAAGCTCACGAAGCTGCGGACCCCAAGTGAGACACCTATCAAGAAATAAGCCTAAATTCTCAACGGTTTCACTATGAGGGATGATAGTGCCATTACATACCGGGTATCTCAAGACTGCTACCGAAAACGAAGCCGGGTGGTAGTTTTAGTGGCTACAAACACAATGCAATTAAAAATTTCGCCTAGAAACGCGACAATTTTTTTTTATGATTTTTTAAATATCGTCATTTTGGGTGGTAAATCCATAGTTTTTGCTAAAATAATAATTTAAACTCTTTTATACCTTAGAGTATTTATAAATAAAAGGGTATATACTATTATTTTAGGAAAAAATGTATTTACCACCCAAATATGGCCATAGGAAAAAAAAAAACAAAAAAAAAATTGTCGCTTTTTTTTGCAACTTTTTCTGTTGCATTGTGTCTGAAGTCGCTTAAACTACCACCCGGCTTCGTTTTCGGTAGCAGTCTTGATATACCCTGTATAACGGATGGTAGTAGATCCCAATTTATTTTTGAAATCAACTTGGGGCTACCGACTACAATTACCTGGGTTTTGGATGGATTAACCATCAATCCATAGGTCTGGCTCCAGTCACAAATATGTTGAATGTCAGTATTTATAATAGAAATTGCGTCAGTCAAGTTGTGCAAGGGCGCCCGGGAGTAAATTTGGAGATCATCAGCGTAGAGGTGGTAGGAGGAGCAAATATGATCGGTTATGGAATTTATAAAAACTGCGATAAGTAAAGGAGACAGCACGCCGCCCTGTGGAACGCCAGCAGATACGGGGCACCAGGAGGAGAAACTATTCTCAACACAGATGCGTTGCCGGCGTCCAAACAGGTAACTACGAAACCAATCAATTGCCATTGCCAAACAAGTACGCTGAGTAACACATCAAAATCGACAGTGTTGAAAGCGTTGCTGAAGTCTAGCAGTGCTAAGACTGTCAGCTCGCCATGCTCCATGCCCGATCTGACTCATATTACGGATGGCATCCATCCGTAATATGAGTCAGGGTGGTAGTAGTACTATGCCCAGGACGAAATCCAGACTGGAGAGGATTCAGGAGGTTATTACTTGAAATGAAAGTATTAAGTTGGATATAGATCAGGCGTTCAAGGACTTTAGAAAGGAAAAGTAAAATAGAAATAGGACGGAATTCTGACAGCACTGAGGACTTAGGTTTTTTTGGAATGGGAATGATATGGGCTTCTTTCCATGGAGTAGGAAATATCCCTGTGGAAACGGAATAGTTGAGGATGTGACAAATGACAGGAAGGATTTCGTCTAGGATAGGAAGAATCATATTACGGCTGACACAGTCGCTTCCCATGGCATTTGATGAAATAAGCGTAATGGTTTTCCCAACATCACAAGCAGCAAATTGTTTAAGAACGAAAGCAGAACATTCAGGAGTCTTAATGGTAGAAAGATGCTTAATAGTTTTATCTTTGATCGTCTTGTCAAAATAGAATGGACAAGAGAAGTGATTATTTAGAGAATTTAAATCAATGGTTTTCGGAATTGAGTCTTGTGTAGGTTTACCCACTCCTAATGTCTTGAGAAATCTCCAGACTTTAGCTGGATCTCCGTTTTCAACTGAATCATGGATATGTCGGCGTTGAGCATTCCTACACACCTTACTGCAGTGATTCCGAATGGTTACGTACTTCAACCAGTTCGACTCATTGGGACGGCGTTTATACTTAGACTTGACTGACGCTTTTTTACACAATAACTCTTTAATTTCGGTGGTAAGCCAAGGCGATGGCAGGTGTTTGAGTTTTATTTTCCGAAAAGGTGCATGCTTATCATATAAATTAGTCAATGTACTAGTAAAGAGATCAACCTTGGCATCGACACAATCGGACTGAAAGAGTGTACTCCAGTTAATGTCGCCGGCATCCCTGCGAAGCTTTACGAGATTCATACCCCGAAAATTTCGCTGCAACAGAACTTTAGGTGACGGTTTAGGAGGACGAACACGATAAGATAGGAATAGGAGGTCGTGGCACGAAAAAGCGTCAGCAGAACATTGGCCATGTTTTGCAACGAGGTGAGGAAAGGAGACAAAGATAAGGTCTAGGAGAGAAGGAGTGCAATTAGGAGTATGATGGGTTGCTGAAAGTGGTAGAATAGAAAGGTTGCAGGATTGGATAGAATTTGTGAGAGAGGAGGAACGACGATCGTTCTTGAGGAGACAGGTGTTGAAATCACCCATGATTATGGTTTGACTGTACGAAGGAACTAAATGTTCGAGAATAGTTTCGAGAGAAGAAAAGAAATCAATGCGAAGCGAGGGACAATAATAGACACCGAGTAACAATAAGCTTCTTAAGGGAGAATTCCACCTCCAAGAAAATATGTTCACCAGCAATTGGTGGTGAAGGTTGCGGTGAGGTACTTACTATATTATAACGAAAATAGATTCGGAGATAGATGGCAACACCACCTCCACCACGTGGCTCGCGATCATTTCTGATGAGGTGGAACCCAGGGAGAGAGTACGAGGTCGAAGGGAGGCAAGGCTTTAGCCAAGTTTCAGAAACAAGTATAGCATGGATATTAGTACAGTCAAAACTAGCCAGCATATCGGGGAAATGAGCCGGAATACTCTGGGCATTGAGATGAACAGCATTAAAATTCCTTGAGACATCGGAGAACTGAAACGACAGAGTGTCAGAAAGTGAAGGGACACTTACAAAACTATCATCACTATGAGCATCGCTAACCGCCGATAGAAACTCATCACTATGTAGTATATTAAGTAGTGACAGCGATTTAAAATGCAAGAAAGAAGAAAGAAAGAAAAACTATTTATTGATCACAGTTGCAACACATAATAATAAACATAAAAACAAACATACACAATAAAAATGGCTGATCGCGACTGTGACCGGTAGGTGGCCACTCAGCCATATATTATGATGTGGTGCAAACCACAACACAACGCTGATTTTCAGTAGCCACCTTAAGTGACGTACAGACGTCAAACCAACTACTCAAAAACATTAAAACGAAATAACACAAATAGTAAAATAAATAATAAAATGAACAATATTTTAAAATAACAACATCTGTTTCACAATCGACGTTGTGCACGTGCACACAACTGCGACGTTATTGTATTATTTACTTGAGTAGTACACCCCGTCGCAGGCGCAAGTTGCAGAGTGAGCCCTGCGTGTGCAAATAAATAACATAACCAACAATTGGAAACAAACAAATATCACTTAAAGTGGGTATAACGTTATAGCTTCGTGCCGTAAAATATACCGTTCTTAATTCAATCACGCCATGACGGATAATAAGTGCGTGGTGGCCTGTTGGTAAACGGACCAGACGCGACTGCCAACATGTTCACGGTGGTCGCGGGTTCGAATCCCAGGGCACACCTCTGACTTTTCGGAGTCATGTGTGTATTGATAGTCAATAACCACGCACTAAAACGGTGAAAGAAAACATCGTGAGGAAACCTGCATACCATAGCGATTTATAAAAATTTATATGGTATGTAAGTCCGCCAACCCGCACTAGGCCAGCGTGGTGGACTATATGGCCTAACCACTCTCAATCGTACTCTCGATTGTAGAGGAGGCCCGTGCCCTGCAGTCGGACGTATATGGGCTAATACAGATGACGGATATAATTGTATCACATAGAATAGTGATAGTCGAGGCCAACTGCTTGGAGTTTGAAATCGTTCCAAATACACATAGGTAAACATGTGTAAGTATAAAGTTACTTTAGAAAATATATTTATTTTTTTTGTTCAGTTATATCTTTTATAGTATAATTTAAATGTTTGTTTGTTTTAAGGGATCTTATATATGGAGGAAGTAAAATGTTCCAGCAGTGAGTGGCCGCGAATTTGAAACACCCCCTAAAGGCAGCAGATTTATGATGAGGCGTCGAGAGCGGATAAGATGTCGAACGAGCAGAGTAGCTGTAATGGTCATGTCTCCAGATTAACTTGTTGTATAGGTATGCCGGTTTATGTGTATTAATCAGCCCGAATAATAAAGTTGCCATATGTAATTTACGACGAGCAGCCATTTTTAATACACTGTTGTCGTTCAAGTAAGGCATAATGTAGTTTCTAAAAGCTACATTAAAACAGAATCGTGCGCATGCGTTCTGAACACGATGGATTAAACGTTCTGTGCGTGACAAGAGACACGGACTGTAAACTGTGTCGCAATAATTTAATTTTGATAAGATTAAGCTATCTACTAGCCTGTTTCTTAAGCTAACACTAAGAAAACCTCTTATCCCGTACAAAACCTTCAATCTATAAAAACATGTTTTAGCAACGCTATTGATGTGATTCTCAAACCGCAGTCCCGGGTCCATTACTAGACCCAAATTCCGAGTAGTCTCCACGCGAGCTATGTTTTGACCCAAAATTTTAACATCCGGGTTCATAGAAGTTATGGCACTGATTTATTTTTGACTCCCCAAAACCATATACTTAGATTTTTGGGGGTTCAAAATGAGTGAGTTACTTACTAAAGGTAGCAATTCTATTTAAGTCATCACTTAAATCAAAAAACGGCAGATGATGTCCGAGTTGCGTTAAAAGAAACATAAAGTTGAGTATCGTCCGCATAAACATGATACTTGCAATTTTTGATGTTGGTAATCATGTCTGCACTATACAAAATGAACAAAATTGGACCTAAAAGCGATCCCTGTGGAACACCTCTAGATATTAGTCATGGAGAGGAAGAAAGTACCGAACTATCACTTCTGCGGATCTGGACACGTTGAGACCTGCCGGTTAGGTAACTATGAAACCACTTTAGAGTTTGGCAATCAAAACCGTAGTATGATAGTTTGGACAAGAGTAGGTTTATATTAATTGTGTCAAAAGCGCGTGAGAAATCAAGCAACGTCAGTATCGTCCCCTCCCCCCGATCTTGCGCCTCAAGGACGTTACCAACAACATCGGCCAAAGCTGTAGTGGTACCGCGTCCCCTCCTAAAGCCCGACTGTAAATCAGATAGTATCCCATTCATTTCAAGAAAATCTGTAACCTGCAAATATACAACCTTTTCTAAAACCTTGGACAAGCACGGTAATATACTGATGGGCCGTAGATCCTTATAGGTTTGCATGATGTGATGGAACAGTTTATTATTTCAGTAATAGCTGACAAAGATTGTGGCAGAGTTAAGTTCAGAATTTCTTTAGAAATCCCATCAATTCCGTGTGCGTTCGTAGTTATATTATTTATAATTTTTAAAATTGTTTTTGAGTCAGTCAGTTTAAGTGAAAAACTTTTTTTATCGTAACGATTAAATTCATAGAATGTTAATTGCGATAACGTCACATTAGGGTCACCTGGTATATCTAGAAACGCTGCATTTATACTCTCCGGATCGTTAAATTCTTCAAGAATATGATGGTCATTCGTGTCCTCTGGGCGGACGTGTTTTTTTAGATTAAACCAGAGTGACCTAGAATTAGGTATATTTTCATTGATATAATTATCGAAATACGCCTTTTTTCATTAAATAAGCTAGCCAGGTGTTTGAGGTCTAAATAACATTGTTTTAGAGTCTCAAGTTTAGAGTGGCGATAGCGATTACGAGCGTCATTTCTGAGTTTAAATAATAGTTTTATATTGTCAGTTATCCATGGCGTTGGTGGGGTCTTAAATTATCTCGTTTTCAATGGAGCGTGTGCATCAAACAGTCGTGTTACATATAAATTAAAATATCGTACCATATCATTAACGTCTCCGAGCTCGCAGATTGAACTTCACGGCATAGCATCTATGTACATCTTGCTTAAATTTGTCTGCCGAGATATTCTTGAAAGGGCGAAACGATACAACAATGCGCATGATGTTCTCAGTTTTAAAAACAGTTTCGCACGTGATGAAAGAATGATTGCCGAGTTCCAAAATGTGGCAAGTCATCTGCTTTGTATATACGACTCTTCACGAGAATTCTATCCTAAAATATTCAGTCCAACAAAATACACTTAAATATTTGTCTCCTTATGACTTGCATCACTAAAACTACCGCTTCGAGACCAAATCTTTGTTATTTTTTTATTGCAATGAATGGCAAGACAAGCGTGCCATTCGCCTGATAGTAAGTGATGAACCGCTCATGGAAAGCACAAATCAAAAAGCATTGCCTGACACTCCACTGCCTCCGCCGTTCTGAGAGTATAAGTTAATATTGTAGCATAGAAATAGTACATACATCCTGATTAAAATATCAAAAAATATTTTTGCTTTGCAATACAAACTATATAAATACGTACTCGGTTAACTTGGTATATTATGATGAATGCTAATCTCGTCTCCGTGTGTATCTTATTGAGTTTGCTTACAATACAAGAATAGGAGAAGGTTCAAATGATAATGTATGCATATTATAACAATGCAGTGGGTTGTGTACCCATATAATAAATGTTCCGTAGCCATATTTTAACATAAAATAACAATGAAATAATTCCTTTTGAAATACCTACTCTTGCAATTATTTGATTTGGAGATTAAATTCGGTAGCTTCGGAGATTTTGACCTGGCCATTGACTGTTAACACATATTAAAGCACCATTTTAAATTTAAAAAAAGCTGTTGCGTATATCATTCTACATAATATTATACAAAAAAATAAATATGAAATCCAATACGAATTCCAATCATGAACGATAAAAATGTACTAGCGCACATGTACATTTTAATAATAGATCGTTGAATCTCTGCTTATGATTATATTCATCCAGCCTGAAGCTATTTTCCCGAAAAATAAACAATATATTTAGTTCATAGAATCGTCAAATTCATAATGAATTTGTAGAATTAATTGCGAACAGAAACTGTTGCTAAATAATTTGTAGAGCTGAAATTCGAAACGTCAATCAACGTTTAGTGGGCAACGTCGCAGTGGCTTTTGATTCGGATATTATGATTACTCAAAATAATATACTATTGTAGTCCCACAAAGTTATCTGACCCGGTGAGAGAATCGCTGTTGTCGAATTTGGTGTTGCCATTAAAAATACATATAGCAATAAAGTGGGAGAAGTAAGATTTTTCAATTCGTTCAATAGTGTCAGGAAAATGAGTGGACCAGTTTTATTTGCATGTTATTTTTTCTTCCCAAGATTTCTAACAAATCGCTTCCCATACCCTTAAACAAGTGTATCTGTATCAGCCCATACACGTCCCACTGCAGGGCACGGGCCTCCTCTGCAATCGAGAGTACGATTGAGGGTGGTTAGGCCATATCACAGGCCATATAGTCCACAATGCTGGCCTAATGTGGGCTGGTGGACTTACATACCATAGATATTCTTATAAATCGTTATGGTATGCAGGTTTCCTCACTATGTATTCCTCCACCGTTTTAGTGCGTGTTTATTGACTATCAATACCCACATGACTCCGAAAAGTCAGATTTGTGACCTGGGATTCGAGCCCACGACCACCGTGAACATGTTGGCAGCCGCGTTAGGTCCATTTACCAACAGGCCACCACGCACGTAAAGATACATTTTAGTATATGATATGTGCTTACACCTATTTTACTAGTACGTACAAAATTCTGTTTACGTGAAATTTATTTTGAAAAGCTGACAACACAAGGCTGTGGTGGCAGCTACGCGTTGATAATTTTTTTCGAAGGGTTTATTGGTGTCTGAAGACGCTTATTTTCCTTCGTAAAATTGAATACCTGGGGTCTAACGTTCCTAGCGTCACTTTTTAAAATTTTCGGCCTTTTTCACTAATTTTTAATAATGCAGGAAACATAAATACATTGAGTAAACAACCAATGGCGGTTATGTCAGTGAGTGGCAGGTAAATTGTCAATTTCAAATGACGTCTTTGTTTCCACTTTTGGCCACCGGGCCAGATAACTTTGTGGCTCTATATTTAATGTTGTTAGAAGTGATTCTGCTTTCCAGCATTGACGTGTTCTAGAAGGTTGCTCTGTGATCTGAAAAGAAGTTCAAATGTTTTGACGTATACTCAAAACTGTACCAATGTGCCTAGAATTTAGATACTTCATTAAATAAGCGAATCCTCTAACTTATGCCGTAACCATAGACTAAGTTTATTTTTTTATTTTTATTTAATACTTCATATACAAATAGTATACAGGCGGGGCTTAATGCCAAAGGCATTTTCTAACAGCCAACCTTCAGGTGGTGCAGAGGTAAAATCAGAAGGTGCATAAAAATGGGTGCGTGGTGGCCTGTTGGTGAACGGACTAGACGCGACTGCCAACATGTTCACGGTGGTCGCGGGTTCGAATCCCAGGGCACACCTCTGACTTTTCGAAGTCATGTGTGTATTGATAGTCAATCACCACGCACTAAAACGGTGAAGGAAAACATCGTGAGGAAATCTGCATACCATAGCGATTTATAAAAAAATTCTATGGTATGTAAGTCCGCCAACCCGCACTAGGCCAGCGTGGTGGACTATATGGCCTAACCACTCTCAATCGTACTCTCGATTGTAGAGGAGGCCCGTGACCTGCAGTGGGCCGTATATGGGCTGATACAGACAGATAAAAATGGGTTGAGACGTACTCGTAAATCGAGGATATATACTCAATACATATACTAGTACCTACACAAATATAAAATGTGATATACATAAATACAAGATATAATACACATAAATACTAAAATATATATATATATATATATATATATATATATATATATATATACAGGGTATATCAAGACTGCTACCGAAAACGAAGCCGGGTGGTAGTCTAAGCGACTTCAGACACAATGCAACAGAAAAAGTTGCAAAAAAAAGCGACAATTTTTTTTTGTTATTTTTTTCCTATGGCCATATTTGGGTGGTAAATACATTTTTCCTAAAATAATAGTGTATACCCTTTTATTTATAAATACTCTAAGGTATAAAAGAGTTTAAATAATTATTTTAGCAAAAACTATGGATTTACCACCCAAAAATGACGATATTTAAAAAATCATAAAAAATAATTGTCGCGTTTCTATGCGAAATTTTTAATTGCATTGTGTTTGTAGCCACTAAAACTACCACCTGGCTTCGTTTTCGGTAGCAGTCTTGAGATACCCGGTATATATAAATGTTATGAATTATAGTTCTGCCAATCTGTCGAGGAACAGTTTTCGAACTCTCATTTTGAAACCCAAACGTGTCGTAGATGTCCTAATCTCGAGAGGGAGCGAATTCCAAAGTAGGTTTGTAGAAATTGATGAATATCATAGAGGAGAATATTGATTTCTAGAAGTGGAAAACTTATATTTTACTCCGGACGTGGAACATCCGAACGTTCCAACTTCGTTACATCATAGATCATAGACTCGATCATAGAGTATCACCCAGGTATTGCTCTTGACAGGAAAGTTTGATGCTTAACATCAGCCCAGCCACCTGTATGTTTTCTTACTTTCGCTACCTTGAGGTTTATAGTAACCAAAATATATTGACCAAAGTGTCCAAATATAACCAAGTAGGTTAATGAGACATTGCCGTCCTCACACCTACCATTGCAACTCCTATCAGCCAGGATCAACAGTGGCACAAAAAGAATTGACACCGAGGTCCGGAGCTCAGTGAGTCCCTCAGGGACACTAGCTTGTCTTTAACTCGCATCGAAATTAATCAGAAAGAAAAACAAATCTGCCTCGGTGGTGTAGTTGTACTATGGTACGGTTATAAAGCTGAGGTCTCCGGTTCGAATCCCGGGTTGGGCAAAGTGATATTGGATTTTTCTATTCAGTATCAGCCCAGAGTCAGGAATTTGTGCCCGATATGGCGATAGGCTCGCCACCTATCACATTGTGGGACGGAACATACAAGGCGAAATGTGGGTGCCCTCGCACCTCTGCCTACCCCTTCTGGGAACAAGGCGTGAGTTTATGTATGTATGTATGTGAAAAACAAATAGGAGGAGTTAGAAACAAATAATTGTCCACTTCCCTCCGCACCAAAGCAGGTAACAAAATATTGGAGTTAAAAGGTATTATGCTCTGATATAAAGATATACAACTGGTGAAGCCAGATGTTTTAAGCACCACGGTAAAGTAGGTGGTTGTCAAATTATTGGATCTATAAAATTATCTAAGTCGTCAGGTATTCATTTGAAGTCATCTATCTCGACTATCAGATCAATAAGTAGTACTAAAATTTCCTCATTTGTCAAGATATTAATTTGAATTACTCTGATATTTACAAAAAAATACCTATCATACGGCCAAACTGTTAGTGCTTAAAAAATATTTTGTGTACTTTAAACTTGTGTGTAATAATGCTTGGTACAACCAAGTGTTCTGCAGATGATTGTTTTGTGCTATGTCGCTGCAGAATTAGTCGCACAGATGTGTCTCCGTCTGGGCCCGGCGTTATTTGCTTGTACTTCGACTAAGCGCACATTGTAGTCAGATTTCAGAGAGATAAGCCTCTCTCCTATGGAACTATGGCGGAACAATGTTTTAAATAATAAGACTCTTTGGAACTCGATGTGTATCGATGCTATTTATTGATTGCCACAAAAGTAGTGCTACTTTAAGATGTTTAAAGAATGTAACCCTGGATATTAAGCCCCAGTATTCTGCCTTTGATGTGCTTTGGGTTGAGTACAATTGTTAATTTATAGTATGGAAATGTTCTATACAGTATAGTCTACATTTAGGTAGAGGTCAGAACATGTCGTGAGAGTCTGCGAAAGATTGAGTCTCAACATTTACTTTCATACATGGAAGTCACTTGAACAAAATAATCCACTGCAACAGTCTCAGGTGGCACGAGTAACTCGCGTGCAGAGAACACGTCAACGCAACGTATCGAACAAAATCAGCATTGAAGGCGGATCGATGTGTAAGCACTTAGCTGGAACACGGCTGCCCATGGCAGTTTTGCTCGGACAACCTTTTGAAAAGATGAGAAATAGTTATTTTCTCGTTGCGGACTCCCCACGACGATTAATCACCGCTACTCCGCGGGCGGCGTGGATTGACCTATGTAGTGCTCATGTCACTTCAGACTTTCGCCTTTGTTCTTATGCTGGACAAGTGTCTGGCGGTTTAATTTCACTTATGTTTTTGTCTTGAACCTGACCTTCTCCTTTAGAGGTCGGTTTTTGATAGCAGATAGTTAGGGTAAGTGTTTAGTGCTTCATACTGACATAATAAAGATTAAGTGTTTGTTTGAACGCGCTAATCTCTGGGGCATTATGGGCTAATCCATAGATGTAGTTTAGAACATAGATCGGCAATGTGTCATTTTGAGCGCGACCAAAACTGATTTACTATTGTGTGCGTGAAGTTTACATGTGTGCTTGACATATAGTGGTGTACCATGCACTTTCGATACTATCATATCGATATCGATATCGATATAGCCGTCGGCCTGTAGTTGTGTAATAAAATGGATATATGCAACATTTTATTATATATTAACAGAAACTTATTGATGTGTTTATTTCAATACAGATTGATAAACACACAAATAAATAAAGATAAATTGTCATATTATTTGAAAACATTTTGTTTGAGATGTTTTGTATGGGTCTTTATGTTCACCTGAACAAAATTATTTTTTTCATTGTCATGTCTACATAGTACATACACCTAATTAAACTGAGAACAAAAAACACTTTTATAAAATAAAACTATAATTTACAAAGTTTTAGCGTTTTCGGTTTTTTTTTTTCATTTTTAATTTCCCGTCGCGAAGTTTCGATTACTTTAAAGCTTTCGTAGTCACAGAGTGGACTCAGTCTGTAACAAAATCCGTGATTATTAGTTTTTTTCAATGAGTAACATTCGCGTAAGTCTAAGAAACACATTTTTACTATATGTATACTAGAGTTAAAAAAATAAGCTTATTCAAATCAATTGACTTGTAACACATTGGGAAGTGTTGCAAAGCCTGCTAGGCCGCGTTGGAGGTGTACGGAGGAGCTTGTAGGAAGTCGTTGGATGCAGGCAGCTTACAACAAACTGATGTAGACATTCTTGTGGAAGGTCTATGTTCATTAGTCGCATTCCTGTGGCTGAAGAAAGAGACAGTTTAATAAACTATGAAGCTTTTCTCGATCACGTCACCTAAACTAATGTTTTTCCTATGATAATTATAAATTTGAAACCTATACCTAATGTTATGATAAATGGATAATGTTGCTTCAAAGTTTGGACGATGATACTGTGCATAGAAGTATCGCATATTTTATAATATCAAATATGTTCTTGTTTTACTATTATAAATTGACAGCCTCTTGGCAGAGTTTGAAACAGGTTCTTAATTCATAAATCACACACATGAAGTGTTATAATAATTATTCCACAAATATAAAAAATGAGAAAAAGTAAAGTAATAAATAATATTGTAGAATTAATACTATAATAATGGCCGGGCTAATATGGCCGAGATAACGCCAGGTAGAAGAAGAAGAATGCACACTATCACAACATACTATAGCTCCATAAAAATGTAGGGAAACATGTGTTGTCATCGACTATTTTATCGACAACCTTTCATTGATTGAACCTGTCAGTCAATCCCTAGCAACTTTTGGTTGAAATTATTGTAAATTCACGTATTTGATATTATTTTTATACGCAATGGATGCTTTCAGCGTATTTATATGATGAAATACTATATTCTTTTCTACCGATATGTATACACGGATTTCCATTTAATTATATAATATCGTCACAAAATAGTATTGTACAAAAGTGACCGGTACTTGTGAAAACTTTAATTATTGCGGATTTTTACGCCTGCATGAACCACACCTTGGCACTGCACAATGCACTATAATAAACTACGTTTAATAAATATAACCAGCTACTGTAAATCAAATAAATTATGAAAATAAGCGAATTTTGTTACTCGCTTAGTTTGACATATTTCGACTCTGGGTCACTGCAGGCTACTTCTGTGTAAACGTATGGTCGCATCATGCATCTCGCTTTAACATATGAGTTAAATTATTCTATCTCTTTCACGTTGCCGATCTATGTTTTATACTAAATCTATGGGCTAATCTATGGGGCAGTCACATTTGAATAATTATTTTTGGGTAATCTTATAAGTAGGGTCACGTTATGAATCTTAGATGTTAACAAAAAAAGCAAAACCCGATTAGCATGAGATATGTATTTGTAGTCACTTTTTTAAATATCATTCTGTGTTTAAGAGCGTTTATACCCTGTGCGCGCTTTTTGGCTTAAAAACAGGACTTTTCAAATGAGTTAATAGCCACCAATAAACAATTTAAAGGAAAAATAATTTGTACTTATTTTAGAAAAGTTTGTCATCTAGGGATTTTGGTGGAAAACATTATAGATTGATGGATAATTTGTGAGTACTATAAGGATTACTGAACACAAGTTTCGTTATTTAGGCTTTAAATGGCAATTTAGAAGCTTAAGATATCCGAAACCACTAAATATAAGTGTGACGTTGTGGGAATGTCACCTTTTATATTTGCGATCTATAGTTCAATAGTCGACATAAATCCTATTGTCTATGCCAATCAACGCCTCCGTTGCGCTGATTGGTTGATTCCATCTGACATCTGTCAGATGTGACGTACGAACTGTCATCGGTGCTCGCTTAAATACGCGTGTAACGGCGGTCGCGTCCTTTTCCCTAACCTGAAAGCCGCGTGCTACCACGCGTCTTTCCGAACCCGCTGGGGTGAGTGTTCAGTGTTCTATTAACTGCTAACCGCTTAACTGCTTGTTTGTCAGTGTATTCTGTCTGCCGGGCTTGTGAGCTACCACGAGTCGCTGGCACGGAATGCAAACCTAGTTTGCATTCCGATCTCTTGGATACTGATTCCAGGTTCTTCTTCTTGGCGTTCTTCTACTTCTTCGTCCTTGGCGTTTTTCGCCTACTTCGTTGCTTCCGCCACGGAGATCTGACTCCGTGCTTCGCTGCCCGCTGTTGCTCCGCACCGCTTCCAGCCCGACTGCAACCGAGCCTGCGCCGCGCTGCTTGACCTGCGCACCGTATCCGGCCACGTGGCGGCTGACTTCGCCGGCGAGCTGTCGCCAGACTTCGCCACGTGCCGAAGACCCGGATCAGTGTCCAGTGAAGGCCAGTGACTCCTGTTGCATACCACCAGCAACAGTGCCGGGTGTAATCAGTGATGCGAATATATTAAAGCCCGAACCACGTAATTACCCTGAGTTCTCATTTAACTACCTACCCCTACCTGCGGGCGGCCTAACCCGCCGCATAAGACGAAAATAAAAATATTATCAGACTAATAAGACCCTTATGGAGGGATTTTGCTGAGAAAAATAATCTTTTTGTGTTTAGTTCCTGAAAAATAAAAATTTAAACAATGCGAAATTATTCAGAAACTCTCGTCAAGAACATATTTTTTTTTCACCAACTTATCGTACATAATTTTTTATAGCAATTGCATATTATAATAGAAGAACATCTTATCAATAAATTGCCATTTTTATATTTCAACAAAATTAGTTTTCATGTTTTCTGCAAATATTTTAAAAACCACTATAAAACACGCTGTCCGACGTGGCTCAAATCAGACCGCCGCAAGGCCTTCTAGGGGAGGACGTATCGCTCGTCGCTCCGGCCTGGCTGCAGTCGATTATTGCCGCGCGTAGTGAAAATAGCCACGCGCGGACTGCGATTACCACATCTTAGTACTTTGGTAGTAAAATATTTAATTATTTTTATTACCTACAATGATTTTGTAGTGAGTATAAATTATGTTTCAGGTAGTATAATGGGATGTAATTCCGAGGCTAAATTATGTTATGTATTGTAATATAAAATTAAATATATTTCGTAATTGTAAGGGGTTGTAAGGCCCCTAACACTATTTATGTGTTCGAACACGAAATGATTAATAAAACGTCCGTAGTGTCTACTGATTGAACACTGATTTGAATGCAACTTAACAATGTAATTATAACGAAAGTATGATTACTATCTAAATTTGTATTATTCTTTGCTTGCACAGTAATATTTGTCTACTTATAATGCAAATAAAATATTTTTATGATATTATATTACAGTTACATTTCAATTGAATATTTGAAGCGCACGGATCAAAGTTGTTTGAGCCGATTGTATAGCGAGCCGACGCGGCAGCTCTACGCACACAGCTTTGGTCGCTTATGTGTGCGTGAAATTAACGAAGAAATACCTATAGTTGACTTTGCGCGCAAGGTGTATACGCTCTTAATGTTTGCGTGCAGGAGTGTGTAATTACATCTGCGCCAAGCCAGCTCGGACCATGGATATGAATGGTATTAATATGAATTGAGTTGAATTGCAAACTACTGCGAACTTTTGAGGTATAGAGCGAAGTAATAATAATATATTATGCAGGCGGTAGCTATGTAAAATTGTAGTCCATAGCCTTAGATATAAACACTAAAAGAATATTATTAACTAAGTTGAATATATGCAAGAATCATCTGTAGAATCACATGTAGCGTAATATTCCTCGCACGTTTTTTTCAGTAAGCCTGTTAAATCTCAGCCAGTTCCCAAATCGTTTGCGGGCTCTTCGACAAGAGGCTTTGTTTGGAAAAAGTTAATCTGTTTGGTGTTTTCTTTGTATTAAAGCCGGGAATAATGTCGGTAAAGTCAACTGAAGCCGAAGTGGTCAGCGCCAGCAAAACTAAATGTTTTATGTCCATTGTGTAATATCATGTTTTGATATAAGGTGCAGTGGTGTTTGGAGATATTTTACATAGTTATGGCTTAGATTAATGAATATGGAGAACGCAATATTTAAAATTGATATATTTTAAATATTTTCGAAACGGTTCTTTTCTATGTTTCCGGCATCAACTGGATTCATAAATTGGTATGGTACGGGCTCTGCAGCGTACCTACCTTGGAAGGTGCCTTAGTCCAGCATAGGACTGCAAAGAACTGATGATTATGAAGTTTTCAAAATAATTGATTACATTAAGCAATAAATAACCAATATATTTTGACGTATTGGGATTATTGGGCTGACATTTGTATTTCGTTTAGCAAATGAGTTTTATAGTAACTCTTTAGCTTGTATATTCTATAAGATATTCGATTCCATCTATATATACCTTCCATCAAGAATCGGTATATAAGATATAATTAAATTATCTTCTAAATATTTTTACTTTTACCCATGATATATTTGAGGTAAAGAAACAACTCAATTTTCTCATATTAATAGGAACGATTCCGCAAATCGTTAGATGACACTAAGACGGGACCCCGGGGAAATGCGATCTATCATCGAACTATTCTCGAATACTACACTTATTACACACATAGTCTCTGATTGCTTCTTGTTTTTTACTTACTTTCGCATATAGTATTCTATTCTAAATTAGTGTTTGGTGGTCTGTCAGTAATGGACCAGACACGGCTATTAACATATTTACGATAGAGTTGTGTTTTAATCCGATGGTAAACTTCTGACTTTTCAAGTCATGAGTATATTCTGAAAAGTCTCTCGTAGTTCTTGATACCCACGACACAAGACACGATCTTAGTGTGGAGCCAGGAATATGTGTGTGAGTTTAGACTATTATTAATTTATTATTTATTTATTCATAGTTCACAATGATGGAAAACATCATGAATAACCCATAGCGATTCGCAAGAATATACATTGTTTGTAAGTCCGAAAACCCGCACTAGGCTAGCGTGGTGAATTATATGGCCTAATACCTCTCAATCGTACTTTTGATTGTAGTAGAAGCTTGGGTCTTGCAGGGCATGTATAATATGGGCTGGTTTTAAAATTACTGAGCACCTGAATGGTAAATACCAATCAACTATCGTCAAAAAGAATTTAAGGCTTGTCAACTCATCTTAAAAAACCAACTGCATTTTATTCAACATTCGTTGGCGCAAAAGTTCCCCAAAGTGACATTTTAATATCACACTCCCTCCTAAAATTGCTAATGCATAGTTCACAAAATAATAAAGTGTCAATAACTACCTGCATAATAAATGGGCTGATTTTAAAAATACCAATAAACACATTTCGCCTAAACCAAGTTGAAATTATCCTTGAAATCTTGATCCTGGTAATTCTTGGAAGATACATATCCCCAAGAATTGCAATAAGCAGGTAACCGGTGAATTTAAGAAGTTCTTAAATGGATACCAAGTGCCGACATACGTAAACAGTTAACCTGATGGAGGAATAGAAATAAAATTAGTTTTATTTACTTTATTATTTGTTGTATTACGTTTTTCAATAAGTGGGTAGATGTTGGAATGGAATACCTTTTAACATTTATTTTTAATTTAAGATTCCCATAATATATGAAATTTGATATCGTTCAAATTCAATTTTACAGTGGCACAGATCCGAGTGGTCCAACTTTCAATGATTGTTCCGTATAGATTAGACTGAATTTGAGTGAAAGCTTGGTAAGTTTACTCTGAGAGCATCGATGGATTGTTTATTTGTATAGACATGTGTCTTTAGGAAAAAAAGGGTCAAATCGCCTACCTTCACTTAACTTTTGCGAGATATAAAAGCTAACATCGCTTATGCAGAATGTCGATCGCGAAGTCCCCTGTGTGACACATGTGTGGCACATAGCCATCCGCCATCGCCGCCATCTTCCTAGAACCAAATGTTGTGTAAAAAAAGTTCAGTTTAGGTCATAAAAAAGTTATCATCATTCTGTAGCGCTCGCCGTTGACGGTGACCGCCTCAACTAATTTTTGAGGACTAATTATCAAATGGCAAACCATGTGTGGGTTGATGAAACTTGCCAAGTTCTTTTGACACACAGATCACTTTTTTTACATAAGTAACTAAATAATAAAAAAAATATTTTATAATGTCACTAAAATGCGTTGGCGGCGCGAACCGCTAAAATCTATCCGCGCCTATTGAAAAATCCTTTAAAAAGGGGGCGCTTAATGTTATAGACATTCAGTCCAGTTCTATTTTTCTTTCATATATATTCATGCTAGTAAGACTAAATGCGTCCGTTTTGCTTTACCGAACGTGGCAAGCGTAAACACGCGTATCGAATTAAATTCGGAAATTCTAAATTTAGCTAATTCCACATTTTTTTTAGGTATCACTCTAGATAAAAAATTACAATGGGGTCCACAAATTGAGAGATTATCAGCTAAACTTAGCAGCGCAGCGTTTCGCGGTCCGAAAAATAAGACAACTAACTGACGTTGCAACGGCTAGATTGGTATATTTTGCTTATTTTCATAGTATAATGTCATACGGCATTATTTTATGGGGATCAGCGGCTGATATCGAATCCATATTTATCTTACAAAAAAGAGCAGTCCGTGCTATTTATAATCTAGGGAGCCGCGATTCTTTGCGGTCTGTTTTTAAGGAAAGCAATATACTAACCGTGTCATCTGAATACATCTTTCAGAATATAATGCACGTTCATAAAAATATTAACAAGTTTTATAAGGTGAGTGACACCCACACTATTAATACGCGGAATAAAAATAAACTTGCAATACCCTCGTTTAGACTAAAAAAGTCAAAAAAATCTTTCTTTGGTAGTTGTATTAAATTTTATAATAAACTTCCCAATAGGATAACGCAGCTACCGGATAAACTATTTAGGGCACATATTAAAAACAAACTTATGACTAGGGGTTATTATAATATTAAGGAATATATTGAGGATAAAAAAGCCTGGGATTAGGTGTTCTCTTGCACAGTGCGACCTCCTGGGGCCCTGCACTATTCACTCATTACATCCCCTAATTTAAATAATAAAAATTTTAAACTTAAAAATTGATCAATATACAATTAAATTAATCAATTAAATTATAACTAAATATATAATGATTAATTAATGCCAATTAAAATCATATGACGACCGATCGAGAAAACAAATAAAAATAATAATATGGCAAATCTTTGTAAGACAAGTCACAAATATTTATTTTAGTAAATTGACTAAAACCAAGCCCACTGAGTTTGACTCGCTGGATCTACTCAGAAATGGGTCGCGCCGCGTAGTATCCAGTAGTAAAGTAAAGCCCGCTGAGTTTGTTCGCCGGGTCTTCTCAGTCAGGGCCGCGTTGGATCCGGCAGTAAGCCTAAACATACGGGACGTTTCGGAAATACTTATGGTCGTTGTCTTAAATTGGACCCAAATATATACTCAGGATTGGTGGATATACTCAGGATTGGGTCGCGTCGCGTAGTTCCAGTGGTAATGTAAGCCCACTGAGTTTGTTTCGCCGGGTCTTCTCAGGAAGGGCCGCGTTGGATCCGATGGTAACAATAAACCGCTACGCACCGTTGTAATAATATTCATGGTCCGTTAATTAATTAATTTAATTTAATTTAATTTGACCAACGTACATATTGTATTTCTTTGAAAAATAAATTACCATAAAGTCATAACTAATACTTTAAATAAAATAAGAATAAAAAGGAAACAAATAAATAAAACTAATGCTAAATAAAAATAAAATTAATTTAAAATAAATAAATTACATAAATTAATTAATTAAACCAAGAAATTAAAATAAGTAATACTAAGTATAGGAAATATATTGTTTATAGATATTAAGTTCTATGTGTATTGACTTGTCATAAGAGCTTTTAAATTGCCTACGTGACCAATAAATACATTTCATTTCATTTCATTTCATTTATAAATGTGCATTTAAACGACCAATCGAGCAGATTCTAGGAATTTGTTTCTCAGATCTAGATGTTACGTGTTTTATTCTCACACGAATAAAATTTTTGTGTGACTCATACACTTTTGTTGGGTTCCAAGACATTGGTATTTGTGAAATGAAATCATGATGAAATTACTAGCCTTCCATCGAGGTAGCCACCGACTATAGCAGACCAAAGGCTAAGAATCAAAAAGGTATGTTTGAACCGCTCCGTTTGTTCAACTTTCATTAATCTTCTCACACAAGCTCGTTATTTCCTTATCGTGCAAAAAGTTCGCACTGTGTTTCCATGAAGATTGCGGTATTTATATTGCGGTTAAAGTTCTTTATCTCGAGAGAAAATTACCTTTTAGTTTACGAAACAATAATAGTGGTTATAAAACTAGCAGGAGAAGATTAATAGAAATGTTATGATACAAAGGATGTCTGATCTTATTATGTAATAATTGCTGCTAAACTACATTATTTTAGATTCTCTAAAAGAATGAGGAGAAAGCTTAGTTAATTCATTTAAATTATTTATTTATCAAAAGGCAAACATGCAATTGTATGCAATAAATGTACCTAACCAGTACTAAGAAGTAGTAGAGTACCTAACCAATATTGAATCAAAGGATACAGTAACAAAGATGCATGCACATCTTGACCAACAAACGATAAGAGAGAGATATCAAGAGTAAATTAACAAATATGATACTAACTTTTATGGCTTGGTTGTCTTTAAATTTTCTGTTCTACTCGTATCTATATAAGATATTGCAGTTAAATCACAACAGATAAAAATAACAATAAGTTGTGTTGAGCTCAAACCAATACCTTTGGAGACCCAACGATTAGCCTACTGGCCTACGAATGAGCTTATGTCAACTAATAAGTGTCGGCATTATCATCCTCGATATTATCCTCATCTGGTTGTAGTCCACTGCTGGACAGAGGCCTCTTCCAAAATACGTAACAGAGCCCAGTCTGCTGCTTGATGTAATACCTGCCCCCTTATGCAAGCCGTCCAACTATCTGGTCTGAGGACGTCCCACGCTACGTTTGCCGAGACGCGGTCTCCAGTCCAGAACCCGTTTACTTCAGCGGCTATTTTTTCTGCGAAATATTTGGCCAGCCCAATTACCACTTCAAACTACTAACTTCAGAGCTTTGTCAGTCATCATGGTTCTCTGGCAATTCACTTCATTCTGAATGTTGTCCTTCAGAGAAACTCCGAGCATAACTCTTTCCATCATGGATATGACGTAGCCAAATAACAGGCTGATAACGGGCAGCAGCATCATCTTATAGAATGATAATATATAAGATATAAATCAATAGATAACGTATTGCACTTTCTAACCCAAGCATGTCGATTGGCGAGTATTGGAAAGACAATGATAAACTAATGTTGCAAACATTTTGAGAATGTTTACTAACTAACTAAAGTTAACTAGCCACATAAATACCGTTGTATTTATGTGGCTAAACATGATTGATCATAACAACTAAGGTAATTTATTCAATGAATGAACTACCTACATGTATCATAATATATTACTCTGCGCGTTTTGCTTGAGTAACTTGTGCAACAATGCTAACTTTTAAAAATATTTTTATCTACTATATATTTTATGTCCCTCACTCCTCACTGATCCTCCGCTCGCTTGTAATATGAATAATTTTAATTCGAGATGACCAAGATAAATAAGAAACAATCCTTATTAAATGATTTTACTCATGGTTCTACAACCGTCGCCCTAGCCATGGTCAATCCTCCAGGGAAATATCGAAATCTGTACAAATCATAACCCTATATGATTGCTTGTTCTTAGAATCGTTTCTCAGAACACAGCTGAACGGAAATGAATCTAGAAAAATGCTTGTATACTATAGTAAAATTAAAGTATTCAAACACTTATTGAAAAACAGAAGATTGAGTTCTTGCTATGACTCAAATAGAAATTGACACAAACAATAACCAAGATAACCTAACATCTTGAATAAAACACTGCATATTTTAACAAACCCAAGATTTAATATGAATACAAAAGCCTAAACATGTGGTGGAGCTTCTTAATTATTAAAAAAGTAATAAGGACTACTATCTTAAAATATATAATTCACGTGTCACGTTGTTTGTACTCGATGGGCTCCTAAGCCACTCAACTGATTAAAATAAAATTTTGTAGATATGTGTTATTTGTTCCAACTTAAAGGGTGAGATAGTTTTTATCTCGATTAAATTGACGAAAGTATAAATAAAGGAAAAAACATTTTGCCATACAAAATGTTCATGGGTTTGTAACTGTCAAACATTTAATGTTCATACCGTCGATACGGTAAACTCTACCCTCAAATTAAATAACGTATTTAAATAAAGGTTTCGAATCGACAACATATTAGGTGTACAAATAAGTTTTAGGACAGTTTTCAAAAAATTCAAGATTTATTAAAAAGAAGTAAAACACAGTTATTCATCGAAGTAATCTCCATCGCATTGAATGACCTTCAGCCATCTCTCAGGTAATTCGCGGATGCCTTTCGCAAAGAAACTTTCGTCTTGTGAGGTGAGAAATTTAGCGACCCATTTTTCCACTTCTTCAAATGTTTTGAATCGCACGTCAGACAAATCGTTCTGCATTTTCCGGAATAAATGATAATCGGATGGGGCTAAGTCTGGTGAATACGCCGGGTGTGGTACAGGTTCCCATCCAAGCGCTAGTAACGTATCCTTGACCGGTTTACCCACATGAGGCCGCGCGTTGTCATGGAGCAGTTTTACTGGACGTTTTCCTTTACCAGAAAATGGACGTTTCTTCTCAATTTCTTGATTCACTTGCATCAATTGATGACAATAGCGATCGGCAGTAACTGTTTGACCAGGTTTGAGAAGTTCATAATACAGTACGCCTTTCATATCCCACCATATGCACAGCATGACTTTATTACAATGAACATTGCGCTTTGGCGTGGATGTTGTCGGCTCGCCGGGGTCAACTCAATGATATTTGCGTTTCGGATTATCAAAATAAATCCACTTTTCATCGCCAGTCACAATTTTCCACAAGAAAGACTTTCTATGTTGCTTGTTGTAAAGACTCACACAAATGTTAAGACGGCTGTTTTTATTTTCTTGAGTTAGAAAGTGTGGTACCCACTTTGTTCCTTTTCGAATCTTACCCATTGCTTTTAAACGATAAGAAACAGTTTGTTGAGTTACTCCAAGCTGTTCCGAAAGTTGTTTCTCCGTCTGACAAGAGTTTTCATCCAGCAACGCTTGCAGTTCCTGATCGTCCACCTTTACAGGAGGCCCGGTGCGTTCACGGTCACTAACGTCGAAATCACCTTCTTTGAATCGCTTATACCAATACTCACATGTACTTTTAGATATAATGTTGTCTCCAAGAACAGAACATATCGATTCACACGCTTTCCTAACACTTTTTCCTTGATGGAATTCATAGCGAATGCAGTGTCTAATAAATAGCTTATCGGTCTGCATGATTAATTTACAGAATTTATAGGTTATGTTTATGACTCCTTTAGGTTTCGATACTACATATCAAGCGCCATCTATGATAAGTGAGCGGGACCTTTAAATTAATTTAGAATAGCTGTTATGATACAAAATCTAAGTGTCCTAAAACTTATTTGTACACCTAATATATCCACAATATTCGATTAATGGCGTATTTTCGTACGTATTTTAGATTTTATAGATGTAAATTAGGAGTAATTAGGCGGACTTACATACCATATAAATTCTTATAAATCGCTATGGTATGCAGGTTTTCTCACGATATTTTCCTTCACCGTTATACTGTGCGTATTTATTGACTATCAATACACGCATGACTCCGAAAAGTCAGAAGTGTGCCCTGAGATTCGAACCCGCGACCACCGTGAACATGTCGGCAGCCGCGTCTGGTCCATTTACCAACAGGCCACCACGCACGTAACAATAATTTGTATTAGTTTATGATATGTACTTACATCTATTGGACTAGTACGTACAAAATTCTGTTTTCGTGGAATTTATTTTGTAAAGCTGACAAAACATCCCTTTGGTGGCAACTACGCGTTGATCTGCGTTGATACAATTTTTCGAAGGGTTTATTATTGGTGTCTGAAAAGGCTTTTCTTCCTACGTAAAATTTAATACCTAAAGCCTAAAGTTCCTAGCGTCACTTTTTAAAGTTTTCGGCATTTTTCACTAGTTTTAAATAATTCAGGAAAAATAAATACATTGAGTAAACAACCAATGGCGGATATGTCAGCGACTGGCAGATAGATTGACAATTCCAAATGACGTCTTTGTTTCCACTTTTGGCCACCGGGCCAGTTAAGTTTGTGGCTCTATAAGAAGTTTTACTTCTTTTCAAGATAGAATATCACTTGAAAATGAAAAATCTTTTATAAAATAACACAAAAAAATAAAAACTGAACTGAACTGAATAATATAACAATTTTATATAATTATGGAGAATATTGCAGGGATTCTCAAATTAGGCGTTGCCTGTGTCTTGAGTTAAATATAATTGTTATTACATTAATTGTGTGTGTGAGTGTAAGTGTATTTCTATGAAAATTAATGTTTCATCTCTTTATTACTAACAAAAAGTAATGGCGTAATATTTTTGGAAAAACAGCATAGCGGGGTGAAATAAGGGATGGAATATTGCATGGATAATCAAAATCGCTAAAGTGTTTAATGCCTAAAATGTATAAAGCACACTATTTGGAGAAACGGGATATAATAGAGTGGGAGATAGGGGAGAGGACTGGGATAGCTGACAGATTTGATAGGACGAAATGTAAATGCACGGTATAAGACGGGATGGTTATTGAAGACCAAAGGACGGGACGTATTGGGAAGTGACTCAATAGACGGGATGGGACGGAATTGAGCAAGACAGTAGGATAGCTAATTCATGTTTAGGTATACAAGAGCTTATACGAAAATAACATGTATTTGGTCATATCTGCATCCAGGCAAAGGTGGGTCGGGCTATTTTGCTATGCTAAATAATTGAATATAATATTAATCATATAATAACTAAGTAATAGCGAAGCGTGGCCGGGTCAGCTATTATATCTATTAATTGATTTCAATGAATGTCGTGGGAGTAGTAACTGTTATAATATCTCCGTAGCAAAATAATGATTTAAATCTGGAAAGATGGGATAAAATCTATACTAATAATAATATTATAAAGAGGAAACATTTGCATTTTTGGATGTTTCGATTTTTTGAGTTTTGTTTATAATGAATAAACTCAAAAACTACTGGACCGATTTTAAAAACTCTTTCACCATTCGAATGGTCTATTATCCTGGAGTAACATAGGCTATATATTTGCCTAAAGGGATTGAAACAAGGGTTGAAACGGAAATTGAATGGGTACTTGACGGCCATCTTGAACTTTTTTATTCATATTCAACTATTTGTAGTAAACCAAAATGTTTCGTCTGTGTATAAATTGCAAAATAAGTATAAAAAAACTATTCAACGCGAATGTAATCGCAAAAAAGCTATATTTTATACATAATGCAAGGATTGTCAATATAAACGTCCAATCAAATAATAAGCCGTATTCAACATTGATTTTTCATTTTTCGCCCTTTGTAAGCGCATTGTAAGCATATTTTGGTAGTAGATATAATCCGATGTGTATTTTAAATATAAATTTAATCTTTTGATTTCAATGAATGTCGCCGGAGTAGTAACAGTTTAATAATATACCCGTAGCAAAATTAATAAATTAAAAAATAAATTCCGATTTTCGTCCTAGAGAGATGGAATGGAATAGAATACGAGTATAAGGTGGATAAAATGAGACAGAAGAATACAGGACGGGATTGGATAAGCACTATCGAGAACGGCAAAATTTTGTTGAATTTAAATAAAATATGGACTGAAATCGTATCTGTACCCGGGCGAAGCCGGGCCGGGCCGCTAGTATAGTACATTTTAAAGCTGAAATATTTACTTTAGTAAATATGAAATATTTACTTTAGTAAATATTTTAATATGAATCTTTGGTTTATTTGTCTCCTAACTTCAAAGAGAAATATTCTCGCGATTTTATAAGTTCCACGAAATAATTACTTTCTTACTCACGGCAATTAAGGATTATGTCAGTAAAATTAGTGATCGTTGGAGTGGAACGTGTAGGGAAAATAATAAAATAAAAACATTTACAATATGAAATAAATGTGCAGCGTAGTTTCTCTAGAAATGTGTATTCCCATTTTTTTATGTGAGGAAATATTTATCTAGCATCTCGCTTAAAAGTTAGTGACTTATATCTCGGGTGGTTACGTAGATATAAATAGGGGTGCTTCTCGCCGTGGGAATCCTAGTAGCGTCTATAATACGTTCACGCCCACTCGGTCATCGAGTCAGTGTACTGGCGTAGGTTTTGTTAGGGACACAGCTTGGCCACAATTTGAAGCATGCGCGACTGGAAGGCCAGTAACATTGACATACCCTTTTTAATGGTCTCCTCTCCCCGTGTACCAAAGGAGGAAAAATGTAAAAGGGAGCTTAACGGCTTTTCCTTTTAGTTATAAGTTTAATTAATCAGGAGGAATTTTTATTGCTTGTGAATGTATTCTACTAATATAGTATAAATAAATATTTTGTAAGTACTAACACCATTATATTTGGATCTTTGTTATCTGAATAAAGAAATTTATTATTTATTATTATTATAAAGGTGACTTTTATCTGATACTTTTCAATTTCGCTATCAATACACGCGTGAATTTGCAAAGTCGACGACAACTTGTGAGATTTGAACTTCGAAACCCACGTCCGGCCTGCTACTATCATTCTACCTCACACCATTCCAATGGCTCTGCTTAATTTTTTTATGAGAAAATGAAATAATGTAATAAAAAGTATAAGATGAGGGTAAGGTTTTATGTCCATTTGGCAAATCTACTACAAGTTACTGGATCAATTTATTTTGGATCCACAAAATATTATGAGGATAGGTAGGTATTTAACCACACTCTCTTAAGACGTTCTGAAGCTTGTTTCAGAACAGATACTTGATAACAAATTGTTTACACGGCGTAAGATATGAATAGATAAGTTTAATTCGATAGAATTTGGAATACTACTTACCGATTGAAAATTTGGGACGTTCACACTATTTTGTACCTTAAGTCGTATGAAGAGAACTTCTATTTGGAATTTAATAATAATTATATTTAAGGGCTTTTTCCTCCTTCGTTCTGTCTTAGTTATAAGAATGATGAATCGACCAAATATCCTTGAACTGAGTTCTTTTGTTTTCGCCTAAACGTTATAAGCGTTTATACAATTTTCCGGATGAAATTAAATTGTCTCCAAGGTTATGATGAAATTAGATAGTATTAATTATTATTTTTTGTATGTTGACAATTATTTCCTAGTGAGTGGTGAGTATACATTTAGGCTTAGAAATAAGAAATTTTAATCGAATAAATGTCTATCATCATTATCATCAGCCTATTCGCGTCCATTGCTGGACATAGGCCTCTTCTATGGCACGCCACTGGGTTCGATCTTCAGCCCAACGTCTCCAACCGCTACCAGCCATCTTTCGGATATCATCACTCCACCTCGTTGGAGGGCGTCCTACACTACGCAAATGTCTATAATAAATAATAATAAAATAAAATAAAAAAGCCTTTTATTTCTTTCCTTAAACTAAAAGTAGGTACAAAGTATGTATATACATTTTTTTTAATTTGTAATTTTTTACTATTAACTTAATCTTATATCTCAAATATACATATGTTTAAAATAAATGAAATAAAAGATATATATTTTTTTGCAATAAATATCTAATTGTTGTGTAAATAAAAGATTATTTTCAAAACTATAGTCAACATGAAATAAATACTACTGTAAAATACGACGCTGAAATACTTATTTTTTAATAATTTAATTGAAACAAAGTCTCAGCAAAAAGTGTGAAAGAATTTTTAAATTCCAGGAGTATTAAAGGTTCACAGTTTACCTATATTTTAATAGTAGGATGATGTAATAAAATTATAATAAATAGTCGGAAAAGAGTATAAATCCAAATAAAGCAAGGTGGCTTGGGTAAGAAAAATGTAATTGAATTTTAAGTGGCATTCCTATAATTCTAGGATATTCGTCGACCGTAGAGTGGGATTTACGCTAGCGGAAAAGGCAAAGGACTGGTCTTTAATAACTTGGGCTTAGAATAAAATAATGGTTGTGTTTGCTATGTAAAATGGTAAAGTCTACGAAGTCTGCAGCCGTTCCAAAATACACATGTGCGTATATAAGAATTTATTAAAAGAGGTCAGGCCGGTGAAAACGTCTGAAATATTGAGGATGTCAGGTGAATTTATAGAGATAATATGTTGTAGATGAACGAGAAGCTCAATTTCCTAGAGAGTTTACTGTGATTTTTTTCTGTCTTAGAAAAATATATTGTGCGATGTGTGAAAAAGTCTGTTCGAGTTTCGCACCGCCGCAGGATGATAAAGTATGGGTTTTATAGAAAAAAATATTGTTTCATAGAAAAATATCCACATAGGGATCGCGTGCCGGCGCACGGTGGACTCCATTGTTCGCGATAACGAATGTTTTCATAAACAATCTAGAATTTATAGCATGATTCAAGTTTTATTTACTTTAATCTTTCGCATCAACGTATGTTGGTCAATTTTATGTTTCCCCGAAGAAAAAGTAAAAAGTGAGTAAAGAAAAAGAAGAGTAAAGTGTTCAATATGTGGATTATATTTATTTGTGTTTGTACGGTACCTGTTATCGACCGACCTCGATAAAGCGGTCCGTACTTGGACCCCTGATAATATGTTCAACCGCAAGATATTTCTTATTTAACAGTATCTACCAACATTCTCGTATCTAAGCCCTTGGGAAAAGTATTTCTCTTGTCTATGGGGATGTGGATATGTGAATTTTAGAGCAATTTATATTGAAAACTAAGAAGCTCGAAGAACCTTTATTATACAAACGGACGGGGTCGAAACTAACTTGGATCTGGGTATTTACTGCTAACAAAGTTTAAACAAAAATTGTGGTTCATTTGCTAAATAATACGTTATAGGGTTAAGCTTGTAAATTTGGTTTACGACTAGATGTACTGGAGATTTTTATCACTCACCGATGGATATTTTTTAGATAGAACAAGTTCTATCTAAATCTAGACTTATCATGCGTTGTAGTCACTTCGATATACTATACCTAAAGTAATATCATACAACAAACTGGTGGTATGCGAGAGGCCACCTGGGTAGGTACAGTCAGCAACATAAGTCGCTGAACACTTCACATTTTTTGATAACCTTTTTATGAATTAAAATTTGTATGTACTACTCTGTAGTCGTAAAATATAACCAAGTAAAGTCATCTATGCCGAGAAGTGCCATACGGTATTGAAAATAATTATTATTTTGGATGATAAGACAATTCCAAATCTCGTGACTGTGTAGCGACTTATGTTGCTGACTGTACCACTGCAATGTCTATTTTTCACGCTGAACAGCAGTGTCAATTCACTGTTTTGTTTCGGTTAGAAGGACATTGTAGTCAGATTAAATATTGAGACATAACATCTTAAGTCTCAGGCTGGCGAGCGCAGTGAAATTCCAAGCATTGTTTTGTAATAATTGGTGTTGTTTGGTGTTGCGACTATCCAAAAATGTTCGTATCTTACCATCAACCAAATGACAATGACAAGCCAGTCAGAGCATTAAAAAAATTCAAAGAGAACAAAACTGTTTTAACGATGATTTCAAACAGCATCCTGAATGACGTTCATAGATCCGATCATAAAAATGTATATGAAAACAAATTCTATCGTGTGTCGTAAATAGGACACTATAAAGCGGTGCTACCGATATGTGATGAAGGCGATTGTGTTTATGTGCGGCATTCCCAGCGCAGGGTACAGGCCCTCACACCGGCCTTAAACTTTTGTAATGTATCATTTTTACGACCCCCGCCAAACTGAATTTGCTGATAACTTAGATAGTCATTTACAATGTGTACGGCAATTTTGGATGCAACAAACTTTGTATGTTTATTATGTTTAAACCTGGTTATGTTTTAATTAACTGAGCAGTCGTTGTTTCATACAGTGTAATATAGATGTACATAGTGAACATTCATCTCTCTACATACATAGACACATATTCGTATGTATGGAGAGTTACACTAATCTTAATATATATATTTCTTGTGTGCGTGTGTATGTGACTGAACTCCTCCTAAACGACTGGACCAATTTTGATGAAATTTTTTGTGTGTGTTCGTGGAGATTCGAGAATGGTTTAGATTTACAGTTTGGTCTACTGGAAAATGTTTTTTCAATTAATTTCTTATTTATAAGGAGTTGTTGATTTTGGTTATACCATACAAAATGTTCATGGGTTTGTAACTGTCAAACATTTAATGTTCATACCGTCAATACGGTAAACTCTTCCCTCAAATTAAATAACGTATTTAAATAAAGGTTTCGAATCGACAACATATATCCACAATATTCGATTAATGGCGTATTTTAGATTTTAAAGATGTAAAATAATGACAGTAATGAAAAGTGGTTGACATTTAAATTGGTTGTCAAATATTTATGCATACGTTCAGAAATTTAATTTGTGTAAACTAAAGAGTATATTATGAAGCTAAATAAATATAGGACAATCAAATAAATAATATTCACACGTAAGAAGTTTTACTTCTTTTCAAGATAGAATGTCACTTGAAAATGAAAAATCTTTCATAAAATAACACATAAAAATAAAAACTGAACTGAACTGAATAAAATAACAATTTTATATAATTATGGAGAATATTGCAGGGATTCTCAAATTAGGCGTTGTCTGTGTCTTGAGAAACCAGTTATATATAATTGTTACTACCGTTACTCAATGACCGTTACTACATTAATTGTGTGTGTGAGTGTATTTCTATGAAAATTTATATTTAATCTCTTTATTACTAACAAAAAGTAATGGCGTAATGTTTTTGTAAAACAGCATACTGGGGGTGAAATAAGGGATGGAATATTGCATGGATAATCAAAATCGCTAAAGTGTTTAATGTCAAAAATTTATAAGGCACACTATTTGGATATGGAGAAACGGGATATAATAGAGTGGGAGGTAGGGGAGAGGACTGGGATAGCTGACACATTTGATAGGACGAAATGTAAATGCACGGTATAAGACGGGATGGTCAATGAAGAGAAAAGACGGGACGTATCGGGAAGTGACTGAACAGACGGGATGGGACGGAATTGAGCAGGACAGTAGGATAGCTAATTCATGTTTAGGTATACAAGAGCTTATACGAAAAATAACATGTATTTGGTGTGGAGTAAAATAAAAAAATATCTGCATCCAGGCAAAGGTGGGTCGGGCTTTTTTGCTATGCTAAATAATTCAATATAAAATTCATCATATAATAACTAAGCCATAGCGAAGCGTGGTCGGGTCATCTATGGTATCTTTTAATTGATTTCAATGAATGTCGTCGGAGTAGTAACAGTGTTATAATATTTCCACAGCAAAATAATGATTTGAATCTGGAGAGATGGGATAGAATAGAATATAAGGTGGATAAAATGGGACATAAGAATAGGTACAGGATGGGATTGAAAATGGATAAGCAGTTTAGACAACGGCTGTCATATTGATTTTAAATAAAATATGGACTGGAATCTGTATTTGCACCCAGGCGAAGCCGGGCCGGGCCGCTAGTATGTATGTATATCGGAAAGAGCATAATTAATGCGTACTAGAATAAATAATTAATTTTGTCCTTAATAACTAATGTACCCTGAACTGACTTGAATGCATGAAGAGTTCTGTGAGTGATATTGCTCGATACCCAATATCCCTTTCCTGTTGCCAACCTTTTTGTTTTCAGCTCCTATACGAATTTGATGGGGTGGCAACACTTTGATCTAAGCGTTTTGGATGTTCATGGGTGGCAGTGATTACCTACCATCATGTAATCTGTTTGCTTGATTGCCGAACTTAGAAAAAAAAGACCATCGCAAATTCATCTCACTAACTGTTAATGAGAGATCAATGCCCCATTTAAATAGTATTTAGGAACAACATCACTAATGGTGCACCAATTAACAGTCGGGGTATTTGATCTGGGGAAACAATTTTCATTCCAAATTACACGGTTAGTATCCGCCGGATTGTAATAGAATCTATCGGAATTGCAAAATTCGATTGCGGACACATTTGTAATTAGTGAATTGTAATCATGGTTTGTGCAGGAAGGCTGCTCATATATATTCTAATTGACAGTGTTCACAAGTCCAGCCATCAAAATGTATGAACTACTATAATATATTTTTTTAATCTTTAACTCCTATTTTGTTTTACTACTAGTGCACCCAAGGTCTCTACCGTAAGTTTTGCTATGTCGGAATTATGTCATTTGAAATGTCTATTTTTTTTTATTGCGACGAATGTCAAAAAGAGCAAGCCATTCAGTATACGATACGACCGAAATACAAAACAATGCTTAGCATTTCTCTGCGCATCATCTATCATCCTGAGACATAAGATGTTAAGTGTCAATAAGGTCAGTAATCAGTCTCTCTGATTACTGACCTTATTGACACTTAACATCTTATGTCTCATTCCTCACTGATTCCGGTGTAATGTCCTTTACACCGGAATACAATAGTGCATTTACACTGCTATTTGGCAAGTGAAATATACATTGAAGTAATACCTACTCAGACGGTCTCTCACATATAGGCCTACCACTGGTATATTATGATATTACAACGTATGTATTTGTATCTTCCTTAGTTGTCCCTGGCAAAATATTTTGCTGATGACACATGATGCTATCAGGATAGTTATTTTACTTTCAACATAATATATTTAGATTTTACCAAAATACGCTTTTGATTAGTCATATCTCAGTATCAAAGCTCCGTCATGAATAAAAATGTTACAAAGAAATTAAATTCCGATACCAACTGCGCTTATTTCACAGTTATATTGGTTCAGTATAATATTCAAATCGTACTGTCTAAAATAAAACTAACAAACTAAGGAATACAATATATTGATACCAGACCATAAAAATTACCAAACGACCAAGATTCATTATAATCAAAACTAATATCATAATTACACTAAAAACCCAAATATTTTATCTTCAGTTGTCTTTAGAGTATTTAAGTATATTTACCACTAAACATATCACAACAAAGGCCAGTAATAAATAATCAATTTCGCTCTACAACTGAAGGCAGAGATGCGGATTATATAACTATCGACATGGCTATGAAGCGATATTCGTTACAAACGAATGCCGATACAGTTGGGGTAAATAAACGGACTTTGAGTTAGCCTTGTTCATGCTCTGTTTGTTTCATTGTGTGACCAATGCAAACAGTGGATCAATCACTCGAAAAAATACAGCCATGCACCCTTCTAACGATTACACAGCTATGACATAGCAATGTGTGTGAACTGTTGAAAAAAGTTCCTACAATTTTGCTGAATTTGGCAAAGATAATTATAGTAGATGAAGAGAAAGAGAAACGTCTTATAGAAGTTGCTTGCAACAAAGGTGCAACATACTTTCAGAATGTTCAGCACAAAGCAAATGAAATAGAACTATGTCAATTGCTTCTAAAAGTACGAATTGATCGAGCTCAAAAAGAAATCCAATATAGTCATATTAGGTTCAAGCATTTTTGACCAATTACCTTGACGCTTCTAAATTGGTTAAAGATTACACACGCTGAAATTCTTACTCTGCACTGGACAGCCGTTGAAGTGCAAATAGCGTTTATAATTGATAATAACAAGTTAATCTGGCATGCAGCACCAATTTGGTGTATAGGTTTATATAACGAGATAAATTTCCTCCGAGCTGAAGTTTCAAATAACATCCACTTAATTAAAGTTAATCTGGAATGGTGTAGCGCGCGACGACACGATTCCATTAGCAAGCTACACTGAACCAACTTTATCTAGGTCGAAATGTTTATATTACGATCTACGGCGACTAAATTTAAAATGTCCAGTTCACATTCAATTGCCCTCATAATTACATGTGCATGCAACGGGTATTTTAACAATTTATTTATTTGGTTTTGTAATTTATAGTACCTACTGCTTTGCACATCAGTTCCTGAATATTTAAATTGGTGATAACTGAGATTTTGTAGTTGTGATTGAATGAGTATACATTAAATTTCATAGTGTGGGGTCAGGACTATGTATGTGACTGTTGGGTGTATTTATTATTATGATTTGAGTCACAAATCTAGCAGTCGAAATTCGACCATAATTCATCTTTAAACTATTGTTATTAATTTAATAATAGTATAAGTATTCCTTATTTTTTGCGTGCACCTCACAATACCCCTAAATTAGCGTTCTGTCTTATCCATCGTATGTTAGGTTGCCTGGAATAGATCGCCTCGAGCGCTAAGGCTGTCATTGTACTCTTTATGAACATTGTTTTTATTTATATGTTTCTTGTTGTTTACTGGTGTACAATAAGTTTTTAAATAAATAAGTATAAAGGTAAGAAAAAACCTTCATACTGCTACAGTCAAAATTTTATTTACAGGTCACATAATTAGGAGAACACATTTAAAACTATTTAATCACAAATACTTGGATTAATGTCTAGATACGGCATCAAAGTATATAAAGAACAATGGCTACTGTCCACACTATGACTAAAATAGCTGATCATGCTATGACGTATTGTATTGTCAGGAATTTCATTTTCTAGTAAACTAAAAACATAATATTCATTTAACCAAATTTCATGCGCCTCAACCACGCAATTTTTGTAAAAATACATACATTTTTTTTCCTACACATAATTAAAAATATGTTGCATTGACGGTTCGTAAGATTATACCTACAGAAATTAATTGGAATTTTTTACGATTGAAATATCCATGAACAACTTAGAAAATTTGCAAGCAAAAATAATCAAGCTTGTTAATTCAAACGAAATACACCGAAGATGAGAAAAAATATTCAATTTAATGGATCGAACCTCAGGATCAAACGATGTTTCTCAAATGTAATTATTGTATCGTCGGCATCGTTCAAGTAAATTAATTCTCAAGGAGGTCCGAACGGCTGACAGGGTTAATTTGTATGGTAAACAAAAAGGGACAAACCGGCGACGTTGTAATAATGTATTTAATTGTGAACAAAGCAAATTGACAAGACCTTCCGATGTCGAACACAGAATTTGGTTCCTGTTTATATTATTGTTCATATTACGGGAGTTGTTTGCTCGAGCCTAAATTGGCTCACAGTGGTTAAATCTGATTATATTGTTTTTAACTTAAGCCGTAAATATCCTGCGGGTTCGACAATTATCAACCTATTGTAGTATTCTGTAAACCTTTCCAATACAACGTTAACATTTTTGGTGTTCGACTTGCTCTCGTCAGCTTCTTGCTGCTGGCGTTCGTCCAATTTAATTCTTCTTCTTCAGCAGGAAAACGTTTTGTGATAGACATAGACTTCCTCCATCGATGTCGACATCCGTCGTGCAATTGTTATCTGGTTATTTGTCTGTGCACTATAAAGCGCTTCTGCATTACACCATTTAATTTTTCGATTTTACATTATATTATTATTTTTAATAAAGTATTTTAATTTGCGACTCTGTGCTCTAGTAAATTAGGGTACCAAATTCTATGAATAGTCAATTGGGGATACGGTTAGTTTGGAAATTGGGATTAGAAATATTTTACATTTGCGCTGCATTGAAATGGATATATAGCTTTGTAGATAAGATCATATTGAGTTACTAAAAGGAAATAATTCGTATTTACTGCTTATGTTAAAAAGACGATACTTTTACTCAGTTTGAGCAATAAAAAAAATATTTTAATATATCTATTGAATGTTCAAGGGAGCCACGTGTCAAGGCAGTTTTCGCTAGAGAAGAACGGCATGCGTAAACTAATAGGCAAAAATTTAACTTTGAAAGATGTAAATCTATTAATCTTGTTAACAACAGTGTTATTATCTCATTTACGTCATGTATTACACATATTAGGCCTCATAATAAAGTCATATAATATTTTATGAAGAAAACCCCGTAGTTTCTCAATTCACTTTATACGGGCCGCGAAGACTGTAGGTATGTAGAAAAATAACATTTATATTAAGATCTGCTTTTATCCCGTACCTACAAGCATCATCATATTACGATGAAAAAATCATTACATTTAAAATAAATTGGGTTCCATACGCCATTGCCTTATACAGACTTGCATTAACGTAAAAATGCATTGTTTATTTATTCATCACACATGAATGTTTCATATATAGGTACTTATAAATAACATGGGTTGATAAAATGCACAATTCTTACTGGGTGGTCTCTCTTAAGTGAGAGGCCGTCAGGGTAGGTACCACAGCATTGTCAATTTCTCCCGCCAAACGCCAGTGTAAATGCACTTTTGTGTTCCGTTTAGGATATTGTAGACGTAACACCTGGACACATTGAGACTTAACATCTCATGTCTGAAGTTAGAGAGCGCAGTGGAACGCCAAGCATTGCTATGTAAGTCCTAGTGTTGTTTGGTTTTGCTACCGTACATGAGTGGTCGTATCCTTTACCATTAGACGAATAGAACGCAAATGCCACCATCCATTGCAATAACGCGGCCTCTCAGCTATGAGAGACTTACAACAAATTAAGTAAGTTTAAGTTTCTAACCTAGCGAGGCAATTTAAATGTTTTCTGTGAGGCCGACCTATTTGCAAAATCATATAGCGTTTTGTAATTTTACTGAGAATAGTGGAACGTTAAAAGCATTCCACAAAACATCTAATTACACGAAAACAGCCAAAGCATCTTTTGCAAGCTTTGTCTAACGGATACTTCAAATTACATCAACCAAAATAGATTTCAATAGTAGATCTAAAAGGTCTGCGAAATTAATTGCCACCTCTATACCTTTTTGACATGAATATATAAAACACTTGTTATATTATTTATTAGCGGAATGGAAGCGACATTCAACGATAACACTAATTTGTTTCTTTTTAAAAATGTAGCTTTTTTTTTGTCTCATCGAAATCCCCAGATACAAATAGTACTACCAAAAATATTTTATTGCAAATGTATACAAAGTATTTTTAAATTATGCGAAAAGACTTTTTCGCCGACCTATTATAACAGGCTATAAAGGATATGCGGCTAAAGCCTCGGGGTTATTGTAACTTTTCAGTGCTTTAGTGTAAAGCCTCAGTCGTCACAAAAGATTATTATAACCTTAAAATTATTACATATCTAGCAATATGTTACATATTATATTGTAAGAATCAAGAAAAAAGTTATATTTCCAGTATTCCACGCACAATAATTGTGACACGGATTAGTTCAACCCACAGAGTTTAGATATTTGTGTGTTTCATGTCCAGGAAATTAATATTGATTTTTGTGTCATAACTTTATCCTATATTTAGCCCCGTAATAGAAATGTCTTTGTGAATATGAATGTCTTGCTAAATTTGTCACTACTTTTCTCAAAAGTAATAACGTTGAGTTTCGTATTTTATTCAACGTCTTCACAAGGAAAATATTCTTTGACCACGGAATTGAATATTTGATTATCAATTTTTAATACGTGTACAGACTACATAACATAAAGCAATTTCACACTGCGTGAATTTCATTTCATACTCATACCTATGGCGCCTATAAGCGGTGCAATATGTGGGCGCTATGGGCACTCAGGGCCTCTCAATGTTGGAGGTCTGTAAAATTTAAGGAACTTTCTTTAACTAGCATTATAAACAGCCATGGCTGCGTCTTTGCACTTTATTTATTATAAATAATGATAATGAATACACGCAACATTCACATACATAATTCTTACCGCGCCCTTATCTAGTAGTCTTGTGTAGTGAGTATACAAAAACTACGAGATACTTTTGGATGCCACAGACACACAGCTCTAATACAAATGCCAGTGGATCATAAAATATTTGTCTAGGAGCTGGGATCGAACCCGTAGCCTTTCGTTTCACAACCGGCATCCAACCAACTATGCCACAAAGGCGTTCTTTTGTATAAGTGTTAAATTCCGCAGTTAATCAATACTTATTTGATTGTACTATTTCAGAACATTATATTATACATAATAATTTATTATGTACATACATAAAGTCATGCTTTTTTCTATGTGGAGTAGGTAGAGGTGCTATCAGGACACTCCCGTATCGCCTTGTCAGTTCCGTCCTACGATGTGATAGGGGGCGAGCCTATCGCCATATTGGGCACAAATGCCTGACTCTGGGTTGATAATAATAGTTAAATCCAATATTACCTTGCCCGAGCCGGTATTCAAACCCGAGACCCCAGCTTTGTACCCGAACCGTGGGACAACTACTCCGCCGAAGCATTCATTATTTATTTTATAAAAGCAAAATCTCACTCATCTCCATTTGTATTGTATTTTTTCGTGCTTATATTACAAAACACTAATGTATAGTTTGATATGTTGCAAATCCACTGATAAATCGATGAAAATAAACACATCATTACTGTATTTGCTGAATATGGATATAAAATAGAAAAAGCCAGTGAAGCAGTTGGTCGTAAGATTCGACTCGCTTATGTAAATCTTGTTGGTGCGTGCAAACGTATTCACGCCTTCTGATTTTTATCGCGAGATGTATATAATATGATTCAGTGACGTGTGTGATACATTTACATTTTATCTGAGCGTATTACGTTTATTTCAGTGGATAGATACAAATGGACGTAACGGTGTAGCATTCTATTATAATATGGAAATCATTTGGAGGTACATGAGATGTTTCGTATATTGGTCAAATTAGGATGACCTGGTGTACAGGATTTATATAATTAGAAGATTTCGTAATGGTGAATTATTTACAAATTTATTTTGAAACATAACACTCACAACAGCTGGAAATCATAGATATCTGAAGATTGTTGCATTGGAAGGTGTGTTTTTGGTCATAAGTAATATTGACTAAACGGAATTCCAAAGCAAAACATGTACTTAATAATTATTGGGCGCTAAAGAGATAAATAAAATATAAAGTAAATATGTTCGCATTTAAAACGTCATAGGAAATTATTAATGAACTGGGACCCTACTCTGAAAATCCGAAATAAAGTTCGAGTCTTCAGATGATCGAAGTTTATGACGATACAAATGTACCTACTCTGTGAATTTTCGGATTCGTATAACGTATATCGTAACTATAAGTTTATGGTTATGACCATAAGTCAATAACGACCATAAGTCTGTGTATATATGTCCTGCTCTAATTGAAACTATTTAACCTTTGTAATAATCACTTGTAAACTGGTTTCCAAAAGAAAAACACTGCAGTTTATTGCCCGTTCTTCTCTAGTGAAAATCGCTTTCCGAACCTAGTGGTAGATAAAAAAATACTGAATGAAATCCGTGTAGGTATATTTATTTTATTTTTACTGGTAATAAATTAACGTAATTTTATTAAATTATTTTAATTAGTATTTTGCAAATCTTTTCCCTTTCTAAGTAGGTTCTATCCTCTACACTTTTGACCTCTGTTTATCCTATTCTTAAATCCATCCCATGGTTGTCTGTAATGTTAAATGTAACATTGCCTTTCGGCGATAAGAACGCCAATTGTACTTTTTATAATTCTAATTCTACGGTGGCGCCATCTCTTAGCGAGCGGCTTTAAACTCCCGTTACACATTTATTTTCAGTGTTTTGTATTAGCTTTTTTGAAAAAGTTCTTTATATACAATATTTTGTAAATTGATTCGTTGGTGGGAGAAGTGATGGGAGGCGCCCGACGTGACGGCCCAGTGGTGGAATGCGCGTGAGCTGCACGCGGGCATTGCAACATTACTTTATTTTTCTAAAATAAAAGAATTTTTCGAAAATAAATGTAGCCTAAGTTACTCCTTGTTATATCAGCTACCTGACAAAAAAAGTCCCGTCAAAATCGGTCCAGCCATTTCAGAGATTAGCCGGAACAAACAGACAGACAGACAAACATTTTTAAAATATCATTTTCGGCACAGGTATCGTGTATATAACGATATGTAGTTGGACATTTTTTATTTTCACTTTTAAAACAGACACTTCAATTTTATTTAGGTACTAGCGGCCCGGCCCGGCTTCGCCTGGGTGCAAATACAGATTCCAGTCCATATTTTATTTAAAATCAATATGACAGCCGTTGTCTAAACTGCTTATCCATTTTCAATCCCATCCTGTACCTATTCTTATGTCCCATTTTATCCACCTTATATTCTATTCTATCCCATCTCTCCAGATTCAAATCATTATTTTGCTGTGGAAATATTATAACACTGTTACTACTCCGACGACATTCATTGAAATCAATTAAAAGATACCATAGATGACCCGACCACGCTTCGCTATGGCTTAGTTATTATATGATGAATTTTATATTGAATTATTTAGCATAGCAAAAAAGCCCGACCCACCTTTGCCTGGATGCAGATATTTTTTTATTTTACTCCACACCAAATACATGTTATTTTTCGTATAAGCTCTTGTATACCTAAACATGAATTAGCTATCCTACTGTCCTGCTCAATTCCGTCCCATCCCGTCTGTTCAGTCACTTCCCGATACGTCCCGTCTTTTCTCTTCATTGACCATCCCGTCTTATACCGTGCATTTACATTTCGTCCTATCAAATGTGTCAGCTATCCCAGTCCTCTCCCCTACCTCCCACTCTATTATATCCCGTTTCTCCATATCCAAATAGTGTGCCTTATAAATTTTTGACATTAAACACTTTAGCGATTTTGATTATCCATGCAATATTCCATCCCTTATTTCACCCCCAGTATGCTGTTTTCCAAAAACATTACGCCATTACTTTTTGTTAGTAATAAAGAGATTAAATATAAATTTTCATAGAAATACACTCACACACACAATTAATGTAGTAACGGTCATTGAGTAACGGTAGTAACAATTATATATAACTGGTTTCTCAAGACACAGACAACGCCTAATTTGAGAATCCCTGCAATATTCTCCATAATTATATAAAATTGTTATTTTATTCAGTTCAGTTCAGTTTTTATTTTTATGTGTTATTTTATGAAAGATTTTTCATTTTCAAGTGACATTCTATCTTGAAAAGAAGTAAAACTTCTTACGTGTGAATATTATTTATTTGATTGTCCTATATTTATTTAGCTTCATAATATACTCTTTAGTTTACACAAATTAAATTTCTGAACGTATGCATAAATATTTGACAACCAATTTAAATGTCAACCACTTTTCATTACTGTCATTATTTTACATCTTTAAAATCTAAAATACGCCATTAATCGAATATTGTGGATATATGTTGTCGATTCGAAACCTTTATTTAAATACGTTATTTAATTTGAGGGAAGAGTTTACCGTATTGACGGTATGAACATTAAATGTTTGACAGTTACAAACCCATGAACATTTTGTATGGTATAACCAAAATCAACAACTCCTTATAAATAAGAAATTAATTGAAAAAACATTTTCCAGTAGACCAAACTGTAAATCTAAACCATTCTCGAATCTCCACGAACACACACAAAAAATTTCATCAAAATTGGTCCAGTCGTTTAGGAGGAGTTCAGTCACATACACACGCACACAAGAAATATATATATTAAGATATGTATAGATTGACGTATTAAAAACATTTTGTAAACAAGTGAAACATGAACAAAGAATATTTTGAATTTTCGTTTGGTTTTGTCATGCAGTCACTTTTACATAAATATGAATACAAAGATTCCAGAAATCAAAATATAGCCCATCCTCTTCGCATGCCACTTACTCGAGATTCATGCTTTAATTTCATATAGATTAGCATAGGCACCAGCCCCCCAACCTTTTGTAAAAGCATCCAATCACATGAACTCTACAGTGTCTAACCTGCAAATCAAAACCAAGACATAATGGACATAAAAACGTTAAGACTAAATCAGATTAACATTATAACAAAAATTATATTTTGCATATTAACAGCCATCAAACAATGCGGATAGTATATGCCTCTGAGCTTTCAAAGCCAATGAAGTGCCCCAATTGAAACGTCGACAATGTCACTACGCTTTTATTTTCCCGCTGTGGTTATAGTGCAATTACATTATGGCCGCTCGCCGATTTCATCGCTGCATCAAACCGCCCACACTCATTTATACGAATTCCATAATGCAATTTGACCATTACGGAGTTCATTTATACGTCATTAGTAAGTCAATCTACGTAACACTGCGGATTATTTTTCGACATAGGTTATATTATAGTGCACAAGCATGGGATCCCTAACTATGATGTGTAGACTTTCGACCAGCTGTACACACTTGTCGAATTCAAATGGCATAGGAACTTTTATTTTTATCTAAAATGTTCAGTTTTTCTGACGATGTTTCCCGTCATCGATCAATTGAGAAATAAAGATGGAACATGCATACATCTATGAAAGTACATATATAAGTTAAAAAAATAGAATTGGTACCAAAACCAAACCTTTAACGGTCAAACACCCTAAAGCTACCGCAAACAAAAAGGTCTGCCACCTTAAGTAATTCGTTTTTAACACAATTCATGCTGTAAACTTAATTTTGTTCCAGCTAAAAAAACGACCCGAACTAAAAAAGTTCCATACTTGTTTTATTTAGTTTTCTCCTACCTCCAAACCGAATGGCTCGGTGAAAATGTTAAGATAAATAACTCGATGAAAAACTTTCTTTGAAGATAGAGGATAATTGATTAAATTTTCTCGTCATCCTGTCTACCAAATCAAATTAAGATCGCCATTTGTAGTCGAAACGAAACTCAAAAAATACAGTAAAAACAAATTATTCCAAAATTACTGTTTATTTATTGGATAAAAACCTACCTTATTTTCTGTATATGTCAATTTGAAAGATTGGAACTATTTTGACTGTCTGGTTTGAACTGATAAAATACGCGTCCCTCGCTTGGCCTGTCGAAGTAATGCTGAAGCGAAAAGACTGCTTAGTATTAGCACAACAGATTAGAGTAGATTGTTATCAGATTATAGAACCCATTTATTTCCCTTGAACTAGTAGCCTCATAAGTCACCTCGGTCCTGCAATGTAACGAAAGTGCATTCCACACAGCTACCTTGCTCAGTTTTTCTATAAAATATATCCATTAAATATAATCGCACCGTACTTTTCACACATTCTGAAACAAAATAATAAATATTACAGTGTAGTGTTCCACAGTAGTAACACCTAATTGAAGTAGAAAAACAAGCAACTTTGTGTAATTCGTCATTTATAAAATTAATGTGGAGTTTGAAATTGTTTCACAATGAATTTTCTTACTTACAAGGATTAAAGTTACAAGGGTCTTTCATTAAGAAACTTGAATTGCGTAAGGGAAGAAATATGAGAGAACTTCGATCATTGAATCGGGAACGCCTGAACGCCTTTAAATAGATTCAAAAAAAAAACGAAAACCAAAGGCAGGTAGACAAAATCCCGAGTAATATAATTCTCTTTTAGAATATTCAGCACGAAGATGTGCTTAACAAATGAAAGGAAATAAAATGTGCTCGAGTTGCTCAAGTGTTAATAAATCCTATGGTTCAGTCATTTCACAAGAAATACAATTCGCTGGTTATTTTGTAATGTATATCAGAGAATTTGCCTTTTTATTCGGAATGTGTTGGCTAATAAATAGTACCTTATTTGTAATTAAAGAAGGAATGGATTTTTTGCTTTGTATTTAAGAGCGTGGAATCTTGGAGAAGTGACTGAAATGAATTGATAAATTCTTGAGTATCTCCCTCTCTGGAAAGTACTGTATGTATGACCAGCAGATAATCACCAACTACCGTTCAGCCAATATGCGTTTGGGAAGATTCTAATATGCAAATATATTTAAATAATATTACAACATTTCCCAGATGTGAAATAGACGATTTTCCGTGACTTTGTTCATGTTAAATTACTTCAAACCTATAGCAAAAACCGTTCAAAACCAAAAAAAGCCCTTATCACTTTAAGCTTTAATATCTGCACAAAATAATATGTCGATCCGTTGTTCTAGTATTGCAAAGGACACAAACTAACAAACACTTTATTCACTATTGTAACCACAATTGTAACTGCTCAGTGCTCGGACTTGCACTGTATAAGCGTTTTGTTTTACATAGAAACAGTAAAACAACAGATATGACTGTATTTATCCACCGCACTTGTTACGCCAAGTAGTTAAGCGTTCCCGAGGGCGTGGCATACACTTCATTTAAAACCTATACAGGATGATCTTGACACATCGTACTTAATTTAACTCACATGTTTCTCAGTACTCCGGGTGAAACCGTATATAATTTGAAAAAAAATTCGAGGAAATTTTTGGTCAAAAATCGTGATTTTATTTTTGACGATATTTGGGCACCCCATATAAATGCGAATATAATTACCACTTAGCTGAACTTCAGTTAGCTTCGGGAATTTACTTGAGCCATAAAAAGATTTGGTATCTGTAGGGGTGGATCAAATGCCTAGAAACCAAAAATCGCGATTTTTGAAAAAACTATCAAGCAGTTTTTGTTCAAACTTGGTACAATGTTACCTAGAGGGGTGAGAAAATTATGGTTTAAATTAAATACCACATGTCAATATCACTCTGTATATTAACGTACCTACGGATTAAATAAAAGAATAAGCATAATAAATAAACTGCCGTAAATAACTTATAAAATGTGAAACAAATATTTATGTGCATCATTTTTGTTTCGGGTCTGGATATTTGTGAAACCAAAAAGTCTCTCGTAGTTCCTGATATCCACGACATAAGACTCGATCTTAGTGTGGGGTTGGAGCTATGTATGTGACTGTTAGGTGTATTTATTTTATTTATTTAAATTGCCTTATATGTCCTGGTATTGTCGTAGGCTATGAAAGTAAAAGTCCTTGGTTTTATTCCCAAGCTAGACGCGCGACTTAGTACGAGTCCTTCAGTTGGTAATCTCTTATCCGACTCAGAGCAACTCATGAATCTCTTTCCAAAATATTCTAATCAGATGGCCAGAAGTCGTTTAAGCGAAGGAATTAAGATCGACGAATTGCGAGTCAATCCTCAAGATGGGCAGAGGACTTAATACCCGCACACAGTTATTCTGAAAGTCTATAGAAGACCTTTATACAGAAAAGGCTTCCTGTAACCGAGAACGATGATTAAAATAAATACAGTACTGTGTGCGCGTGTTCATGAATATGTAATATTTGCTAACGTATATATCGATAAAAGTAAATCGTAACTCGCAGTAAAGGTAAACAGTGATGTGTGCAGTTTTGGCACCGACCACAGGGCTATATATCACGACAACATTGACAAACACGAGTGCGCTGCAATCGCGGATGTCGCTGTCTACACTTCCGCGTTGCGATGAGTAATATCCACGCTCATATGGTCGACAAAACATCTACACTCACTATTGCAATTTCATGCTTTTCACGTGTTACGTTCGTGAAAGCTGTGATCGCGACGTTTCTGAAACATACTTAACGTTTCCGCAAATATTTGCTGTATATATTTTATTTTTTGATAAATATTTTTCGGATGTACATTTCACTTTTGAGTTATTTTTTATATTTTATATTTAAGATCATTAAATTAATATTAAGTGTTTACGATAGTGTGATATAGATTTAAAACTCTTTTCAGGATTACATAGATTATGTGGAACGGATTATGCGGAAATGTCTCCAGCGAAATTTATTCCGAAGGCCTGTTATAGTATTTCTAATTCAAGAAATCTCATTTGACATTTCATACTTTTATCATAAATAACTTTGTGAAGACGTAACTCACACAATTTCAATAAAACTTTCCGTAAAACCATAGAATTATGAAGCTATTCTTATTTTATTACAGGATTTACAATCCATAATAACTAAATTTAAATATAAATCCTTTAAATAAAGCAAAACAACCATTTTAAACAACATACTTTTTTACTAGACGTCATTACAAAGTCACGTCGTTAGGTCTTCCATGTGTAGAGTTGAGACTATGCAAACGGATTTGTATACGCATAATCGGTAAAAATATAATTAATGCTTCCTTAAGCATGGGAACTTTTCCGTCATTGTGGCGAAAAGCCTATGTTATCCCCCTTCCCAAAGTCTCTAATCCTACCCTCAATATCCACTATCGTCCTATATCCATTCTTCCTTTCCTATCCAAGGTGCTTGAAGCATGTGCGCACAAGCAGCTTTCCAGGTTTGTGTATTCTAACAACCTGCTGAGCCCGTTACAGTCCGGCTTTCGACCTGGCCATAGCACCATTTCCGCACTCCTTAAGGTAACTGGCGACATTAGGGCTGGTATGGAAGACACCCGGATCACTGTTATGGTCCTGGTTGATTTTTCAAACGCCTTTAATGTCGTCAATCATGACATCCTACTGTCCATCCTATCCCACCTTATGATTTCTCCCGTAGCACTGGATTGGTTCTCTTCTTATCTTCGAGGGCGTCAACAGTCGATCCGTATCGGCGAGACTACGTCAAAATGGTGCGACCTTGACTCTGGCGTTCCTCAAGGCGGTATTCTCTCTCCTTTACTGTTTTCTATTTTTATTAATCTCATTACCAAAGACCTTCGATGCGCGTACCATCTTTATGCCGATGACTTACAGCTTTACTCTCAGTCAAGTATCGATTGTGTATCCTTGGCAGTCAAAGAAATTAATAGTGACTTGGACGTTATTCGTAGATGGTCTCATAATTTTGGTATTAAGGTTAATCCTGGTAAGTGTCAGGCCATTATTATGGGCAGTCAGCGTTTGATGAGTAGGTTGGATACAACTATTATTCCACCGGTTGTATATGACGACGCTATTGTAGGATGGTCAACACCAGTTAAGGACCTTGGGCTTCTCATCGACGCTAATTTAAACTGGCGCGCCCAAGTCACCTCTGTTTGCCAGAAAGTCACTGGTATATTTCGATCTCTTTATCGTCTTAAGAACTTCCTTCCGTCCAATACTAAAATAATGCTGGTACAAACCTTAATCCTACCATTAATTGACTATGGTGATGTGTGCTATTTTGACCTGAATGCAGATCTGCTCAACAAACTCGACCGTCTTTTAAATAACTGCATTCGATTCATCTTTAATCTCCGTAAGTACGACCATATATCATCCTATCGCTCTGAACTTAAGTGGCTACCTATTCGCCAACGACGTACTTTGCGTGCTCTTACAACACTCTTTTCTCTTCTCACTTCCCCCTCTCCACCTTCTTACTTAATATCTCACTTCCGTTTTCTTTGCACCAACCATGAAAGAAATCTTCGTTCGGCTACTAATCTCTTGCTCTCATGTCCCTCACACATTTCTGATTTTCTTCACTCTTCTTTTCACATTCAAGCTATACTTCTGTGGAATGCACTCCCTCTTGAAATCAGGACGTCAACTACCCGTCTCAGATTTAAAATGAAGGTCCGTGAAATGCTGCTCAAAGAAGTTGCAGAATCCTCTCAATAGTAATTTGTATATATATGTATGTATAGTATTGTATATAGTTTATATGTTTATATGTTTCTTTGTATTTAGTTTATTGTATATCGTATAATAATATATGTAATAACATTTGTAATTACTTGTATAATTATGTTCTTTTTTTTTTCTTTTCTCTTATCTCTTAATTAAGTATTCATACACCTACTTCTGCTCATCTCTGCATCACCTAAAGGTCGACTGGGAGAAAATGCCACAGGCATTAAGTCCGCCTTGTATACATTTGTATATGAAGCTTAATAAAATAAAAAATAAAAAAAAATATAGAAATAATCGAGCAATTTTAATCCAGTTGTTTTCTAATTTTAAAAAGTACTGAATTATCAGCTAATAACAAGCATACTATCACCGAACAACCATCAGTAAATAATGTAATAATAATTTTAATAAAAGGCAATAATTTAATAATTTAACAATAATTTTGTGTATGTGGTGGCCTGTTGGTAAACGGACTGCTGAGACGCGGCTGCCCACATGTTCACGGTGGTCGCGGGTTCGAATCTCAGGGCAGACCTCTGACTTTTCGAAGTCATGTGTGTATTGATAATCAGTCACCACGCACTAAAACGGTGAAGGAAAACATCGTGAGGAAACCTGCATACCATAGCGATTTATAAGAATTTCTATGGTATGTAAGTCCACCAACCCGCACTAGGCCAGCGTGGTGGACTATATGGCCTAACCACTCTCAATCGTATCCTCGATTGTAGAGTAGGCCCGTGTCCTACAGTCGGGCGTATGTGGGCTGATACAGAACAATAATTATTCATTTAAACATGTAGCGATGGTACTTCAAAAACGTAGATAAAAATCGTGATGCGTCATCTTTTTCTATACCACATCTAGTACTAATTGTGACAGCTTGGAATGCGCACGAATTATTAGTGAAAAGAAAAATAAAAATGTAGTTTAACCGTATTTTATTCGATCCCAATTTATTTATACCACCATTGAAAATTAAAAACAGTTTCTTATTTAATACCTAAGAATAAACTAGATACAATATTACACAAAAATACTTAAATTTTGTACGCCTATTTATTCAGTGTTGCAAGTAATTAAACATCTGAAATTATGAAAATGTTCCGGAATATTATTTAATGCAAAAATAATAAAAAATATATAAATATTGGAAGTTGAATTAAATTATATTATGGTAAGGACTAGATTATTTTTCATTTATTTATCAATATATTGTAATTAAAAAAATAAAGTAGCGTGACTATTTTAATTACCATTTATTTATTTAATCATAAAATTTGACGGAAACCACTGACATCTCTCCCTTCACATACTTGATACATTAAGCAGTCTCTCGCCATCGTGGAAACTGACTGTGTGCTTACTTCTCCGTTTGAGTGTTTTATCTAATTTGTGACTTGGCTTTTGTTTTTCTGGACTGATCTCTCTATATTTGTTTACCTTGGCAATCTTTATACTCGACTCCGAACTACGCAAGTGATTATAATGTCTAAAAGTGGACGTAATTTAAACAGCCGTGCTCGCGAATTGGTGATAAAATTACATAAATATTTTGAGCGAGAGTCTCAAAACGGTGGGCCTCTGCTGCCAATTACACAAGTGCGGGACCGTGTTGCTGAAGCTCTCGGTATTGGTAAACATACCGTAGGAAAAATAGTAAATGAAAAGTACGGGCCTTCGGGGACTGAGAATAACGTACTTCATTCACCCAAAAAACGGAAACGCAACAAACCAGTAACAGGTATTGACCAATTTGATACTCATGCAATTAGAAACCATGTATATGGTTTTTACACTAGAGGTGAATTCCCAACTTTGGAAAAGTTACGAGTAACGTTACAAGATGCCGGTTTGTACAATGGATGCATAGAGTCACTGAGAACAATCATAAGAGAAATTGGTTTCAGATTTAAAAAAGTTAACAAGCGAAAAATTATTATGGAGCGATACGACATAATTTTGCTGCGAGTTACATTTTTACGAGAAGTGAAAAAAATAATAAACTGGGATAATATTATCTTCCTAGACGAAACATAGTTAAATGCCAACCACACGGTCACGCAGACATGGACAGATGATACTGAAGCATCTTGCTCAAAGATACCAACAGGAAAAGGTGGGCGCCTTATAATATGTCATGCCGGGTCAGCGGCTGAAGGTTTCATAAAAAATAGTTTACTGGCTTTTCATTCAAAATCCTCCAAAGATTATCACGAAGAAATGGATGCAGAAAGATTTCGGAACTGGTTCGAGATTCTATTACAAAATATTCCTGCAAATAGCACTATAATAATGGACAACGCCCCTTACCATTCTGTGCAAATTGACAAAGCGCCAACACAAGCAAACAAAAAAGCAGATTTAGTAGCATGGCTGCAACAAAAAGGAGTGGAAGCTGATATGAGTTTGTTAAAAACAGAACTGCTAAAATTAGTGAAGCAACATAAACCAGCAAATCCAATATATGCCATAGACCAATTGGCAGGAGAACACGGCCATAAAGTGATAAGACTTCCTCCGTACCACTGCCAATATAATCCCATTGAATTAATTTGGGCCCAAGTTAAAGGATATGCCGCAAGGCATAACACAAAACCGCCATTTGGTTTAAAAAAAATGGAAGGTTTGTTGAAGGAAGCATGTGCCCAAGTCACAAAGAACGATTGGGTCAAAGTGGTGGAAAAAACCAAGAAAATAATTATGGCCGACTTCGACAGGGACATTCATGTCGACAATTTAATAGACAATCAAATTGTAATAAATTTAAATGATGACGATGAAGACGACGACGATTTCTTAAGTAGTTGTAGTGATTAAAACCAATTATCCAGTATATTATTTCAATTATTTATTCTTAAAAGACAACAACACCTCTCTAAGTACCTAACTTAACCTAGCTGTCGGATTCGGGCTCAAAAAAAAAACGAAATAATGTAAACTAAAAATATAAACTGTAATCGATTAAGAAATACAAACAAATAGTATCGATATCTCGTTAATAATCGGATATTGTACTAACCGATTTATTTGACATCATCCCTATTTCACAATTTTGAGATATGTCAAATGGAACTTTTATAATTAGATATAGAGCCACAAAGTTATCTGGCCCGGTGGCCAAAACTGGAAACAAAGACGTCATTCGAAATTGTCAATCTAGCTGCCAGCCGCTGACATATCCGCCATTGGTTGTTTACTCAGTGTATTTATTTTTCCTGCATGATTTAAAACTAGCGAAAAATGCCGAAAGCTTTAAAAAGTGATGCTAGGAACGTTATACTTCAGGTATTAAATTTTACGTAGGATGAAAAGCGTCTTCCGACATCAATAATACCCTTCGAAAAATTGTATTAACGCGTAGCTGCCACCAAAGGTTTGTGTTGTCAGCTTTATAAAATAAATTCCACGAAAACAGAATTATGTACGTACTAGTAGAATATAATATGTAAGTATATATCATAAACTAAAATGTATCTTACTCGTCTCATTTTACGTTACGTGCGTGGTGGCCTGTTGGTAAATGGACCAGACGCAGCAGCCAACTTGTTCACGCTAGTTGCGGGTTGGAATCTCAGGTCACACTTCTGACTTTTCGGAGCCATGCTTGTATTGATAAAAACGCGCTATAACGGTGAAGGAACACATCGTTAGGAAACCTCCATACCATAGCGATTTTCGAATTTCGAATTTCTATGGTATGTAAGTCCACCAACCCGCATGAGGCCAGCGTGGTGGGCTATATGGCCTGTGATATGGCCTAATCCCCCGCAATCGTACTTGTAATAGTCACTATTTACGGTTAATATGTGTAACATTGTAGTAGAATACAATTATTAATATTTATCGGCTCGTTTGCTATACACCACGTCTTCACACCACGTTCCGTCCTCCACGTCTATGATCTATCTCCTTCTATATCTATCTCACTCACCCTTGGTTCGCGTAGTGTATAGTTCGAGACGACAGATGCTAAGAGTATGAATTTATCAATACACTACAGTACTCTCGATTGTGGAGGAGAATACAGATACACTTTTTTAAGGGTTTTGGGGAGCGATTTGTTAGAAATCGTGTGAAGGAAAAATAATATGCAGATGAAACTGGTCATTTTCTCGACACTATTGATCGGATTGAAAAATCTTACTTTACCCCATTTATTGCAATATCTATTTTTAATGGCAACACCAAATTCGATTACAGCGACTCCCTCACCGGGTCAGATAACTTTGTGGCTCTATAGATAGTAGTTAAACTGAGCGTAGATATTGTACAAGACATGTACAAGACAAGCCCATCAATAATATCTATCGTCCATAATAGTACGTCCAGTGTGTATTCCAATATGTATGTATAACGAGAATCAGTTGTCGGTCAATACTGAATGACGTAACAACAACTAACAACTCGAATCCCACAAACTTCAAACCACGAAGCAATTACTATCGGATCCCGCTAACATTTGCTCCTGTGGGAATTGAACTCACATCTCGTTCCGCAGCCAGTTGCTCACGGAGGTAGGCAAAAGAATTTTAAATTAGTTCCGAGCAATGAGGTTCTACTCCAACGATTTTTCGCCATGACTGTCGCATTATGCGGGAAAAAAACACAAGGTAGGGATAAGTCATGCGAGTCTTAGTGCTACTTCAACTTATACCGTTGGGAAAAGTTGTCGAAAGAAGAAATTTTACCGACAAAAAGTCGTGGCTCAGAAATAACCGCTGTTGAATTGGAATCATGAGCTCCGTTGAATTATTTTAGTCTCGCTAAGGAGGTTTATATTGGTCTCGACAAATGTCAAACGACGCTTTGACCGACAATAAAGGCGGAAACAAACTGTTTATGGAGCCACAAACTTATCTGACCCGGTGGCCAAAAGTGGAAACATCGACGTCATTTGCAATTGTCAATCTACCTGCCAGTCGCTGACATATCGGCCATTGGTTGTTTACTCAATGTATTTATTTTTCCTGCATTATTTAAAACTAGTGAGAATTGCTGAAAATTTTAAAATGTGATGCTAGGAATGTTAAACTTCAGGTATTAAAGTTTACGTAGGAAGAAAAGCGTCTTCAGATACCAATAATACACTTCGAAAAATTGTATCATCGCGTAGCTGCCGCCACAGGTTTGTGCTGTCAGCTTTTCAAAATAAATTCCACGAAAACAGAACTTTGTACGTACTAGTACAATAGATATAAGTTCATAAACTAAAATTTATCGTTACGTGCGTGGTGGCCTGTTGGTAAATGGACCACATTTCACAACCACATTTCACGGCCGCGGGTTCGAATCTCAGGGCACACCTCTGACTTTTCGGAGTCATGTGTGTATTGATAGTCAATAAACACGCACTAAAACGGTGAAGAAAACACCGTGAGGAAACCTACATACCATAGCGATTTATAAGAATTTCTATGGTACCTGTGTTAGTTCACCAACCCGCACTAGGCGCATTAGGCCTGTGATATGGCCTAACCACCCTCAATCGTACTCTCGATTGCAGAGGAGGCCCGTGCCCTGCAGTGGGACGTGTATGGGCTGATACAGATACACTTGTTTAAGGGTTTTGACTTCTTTAAGGGGAAGCGATTTGTTAGAAACTTGTGAAGGAAAAAAACATGCAGATAAAACTGGTCCACTCATTTTCCCGACACTATTGATCGGATTGAAAAATCTTACTTTACCCACTTTATTGCAATATCTAATTTTAATGGCAGAACCAAATTCGATTACAGCGATTCTCTCACCGGGTCAGATAAGTTTGTGGGACTATAAACACCATTCGACTCGATGCGACACGATGTATGATACGTAAATCAAATCATATTGCATCATCAACTTTTGACATGTCTTCGTTAAAATATAACAAACAATTTTTCTTTATTAAACACATTGTTTGAGATAATGTTTTCCTAATATATACAACAAGCAAATTCGTATTCCAATAGCATTAACATGTCCAATAAAATAATATGTGAAGAAAGAAGCCACATCGGCTTATATTTTTTTTAGGTTTGTCTTAACACACGTCCACGTCACGTCCCTTCGCAAGGCGTGGCGTATCAATAGTATACTTCCGCCTGAAGTCTTTAATAGTGCAGATTTAATATATAATAGGTTGATATTGTTCCAACTCTGCCTACCCCTTCCGGAAAAAAATCCTAGAATAAATATTATTTGGTCATATTTTACTTATAATTGATGCATCAAAAGAACAATTTACATACACTTAACATATATAAACTCACGCCTTTTTTCCAGAAGGGATAGACAGAGATGCAACCATGACATCCTCGTTTCGCCGTGTATTTTCCGTCCTCTTGTGTTATGGTGGGTGAACCTATTGCCATATAAAGCACAAATAAAAATAGATAAATCAAATTTCACTTTGCCGAACCCGAGACCACAGCTTTGCAATTATACCGTAGAACAACTGCGCCACCGATGCAGTCTGTACAACATGTGCTTCAAATATTTATCTTTTCGCATCACAAATCTGCCGTATCTAAAATATTTTCTGAATATTTGTTACCAAAGGAGTAATATAAGAAGGCTTCATTGTCTTTCATTGCCTAAATATGAAGAGTTTAGAACTTAATTTATAGTTCCGAGAAGAATTAAAATAACCCAGACTACCTTTAGTTGATTTAATGAATTGTTTAAAGTTTCGAGGACAACATTGTTTCTGACTAATCAATAAGATATATTATAATACTTCTAAAGTGTTTTGCCGTGCGGAGAAATTTGGAACTACAATTAAGACTAAAAATATATATTCAACGCATTATTTGAGATATGGTTTCATAGTATAAACAACAAGCATTTATACATAATATAGTATTAACATACATATATAACATAATAGTATTAACATGTCCAATATAATTAAAAGTGATGAGAGAAAAAAACCCAATATTTTGTCCATAGTATGAAAATAACATATTCGGACGCCAAAAGATTTTTGACGATCTATAGAAGCAAGATTGTAATGCCTAGAATATTAATGTGGAAAAATAGGTACAATTCTAAAATAAAGGTCATATTCCATCGCTTAGCATTATATCGACTAGTATATCGATAACGGACGTACGGTATTACAAAGTAACATATTTTATTACAAAAAAGTATACTTATATTTTCATACTTACGATCATCATCAACTTCAGAAATTAAAAGTTCAGTGCAGATTACAAAACAATAACCATTTCACGGGGACCTGTTTGAAGGAGCCCACATTTTGGGACTTTTCAGAACATTTAGTATTGTGTCAGTCCACCGTGAAGGGTATTTCTTTTATTGCAATTATTGACGAAACGAGCATATTATTCGCCGTGTGGTTAGCGAAAGGACTCATAAACTCATGAACTCATGCTCATGCTCATGCTCATGAACGGGTCCACCGTTACAAGCAACATTATGAATAACAAAACAATGCTTGGCATTCCACGTTGCTCGCCATTCTCAGACACAAGATTTTAAGTCTCATTATATCCAGTAGTTACTCAGGCTACAATGTCCTTAAAAGCGAAACACGGCATTTACACTGATGTTTGAAGAAACAGACATTGCGATGGTACCTACGAAGACGGCCTCTCACATATGTGATATGAGTTACCTTCCACCAGTAAAATGTTAACCATTATAGGCATTATTGATACTATGTCGAATATTATGTTCAATTAATGGAGTTGTGGTCAAATTGATGATAAATACACTAGCAAGTCGCTTCATTATAAAACTTCGTTTAAAACCGACCTGCCAGTAAAGGGTTCCATCAACAAATCATAAAGAAAGCGTTGAATTTACGCCCAACTGGCTAATTTCATTTATCACACAACGGAGTTTACTTAAAGGCTTAATAAAAACTTTTACTTTTTTTGTGATGATACGGCAAGAAAGCTGACCTTCCAACGCAGATCTTTAGCCTTTGCCCATTGTCCTGATTTTTTATTTAGCACAAAAGATTCCTCGCCGCCATTTTGGTAGGGTATCCCATTACGCATGCCAGGAAGTATAGGAACACAAAGGGAATGAAGGAACGGTGTGGGCCGGCCCCTCATTTATTTATTCAGGATCCCGCGGAGAAAGTAATCCATGCGTGTTTATTAAAAAGCTGAGTGGTTTTATCGACGGTATAAAATGAAGATGTGTGCTAGTTGAATTGCCCGCGTTTTAAATTATCCGTTTCGATGCACTGATTGTTACAGTCGTTCATTACGTTTGCAATGCGAGCCGGGAATCAGTTTGTTTTTAAAACAAATGGCACTTTATAAAATATGTGAATAATGTTATAACTAAGGATGAAAATGATACAATGGCATAAAAATATAACTTTTATTATAAAAGGTATTAATTATGACAATGACACGCTAATAAATGTGATATGAAAATTAATTACAAACGATTCTATTCCAAAAAGAGTAAGATGCAAATTTATAATATTATAGCAAAGAATGTGAATAAAAATTCATTAATATTCTTTCACATGCTTTTGCTTTTTCTTCGCTCTATTTTATTAAAAGGTGGTCGTCATTAATTTGTTGATACAATTTAATCAAAATAAAACTGATAAACTCTCGCTTATACGTATGTTGAGCTTGACAGTTTTTTAAATACGAGTACCTAAATTATAATTAAAGTCGTTTTTATAGAGATTCCGTCCACTTTCAATCTTGATATTCAACGTTATTGAGTCAAATATACGTTATAGCACCCACATAGTTTATTGCATGCAACATGAAACATCAAACAAATATAATAAAATTATACCAACATTCAAAGGATTCACTGATTAAATAATAGGTACCATTTCATATCATACTGAAAATAAAACATAACTTTTGAGTTCAGAATAGTATTTTAATTAGTAAAAGAAAATTAAATTAATTAGTAGGTATTTATCGATGCCTCTTTGATTAAACTCTTCGTTGGCAGTCGACGGCGTTCCTTTAATTAATGCTAAAATGTTTTTTTCAGAATGCGTAATTAACGGCTTTATAACTCGACTGGTTATTGACCCTGATTTCCTGTGGGAAAGTTTGTTCGCCATTCTTTTGGTACTTTTTCAGTTTTTTTTGTGATTTTATGCTAAGACAGCGAGGGATGTAACAGATTTGGTCTAGCGCTTCGAATATTTTGTGACGACGCTAAATACTCCTTTAGTTATACATCCACGATTTTATACGATAGATCTACCTGACCATTATGGATGCTCATGTATGGCAGTAAAAAAATACACCTTTTTAGAGAATTTGCGGAAATGAATGCACAAAAATAGGTAAAGAATATGCTCCTGTGATTATTTTCATATTCAGCGATAAACGCTTTCAGAGTAACCGCTGGTTAGTAATAAAACTGCTGTGCTAATGAAGTAGACATATAATGTTATTCATTTCAGTAAAAATATGATGTTTTTAATTTATTCATTCTTCATTGTACACCAAAAATTCTTTAACAATCGTCGGACTTATCGCAAAACGGCAATGTATTCCAAACAACCTTAAGATGGACTAGAATGACTATATACGGAGGAAATGGGTCGTTGCGATTATTAAAAATTACTAAAGTTTTGTGTGGTTTATGTAAATATAAATATTTTCCTGTTTTTACAAACAGAAATTGTTGAATTCATTATGAATACCATAGAGACGCCTCTTCGTATCGAATACCATTTACCAGGACAAGCATTAAGAAGTTGTTAACAAAAAAATATCTCAGTATTGGAAATTTCCTTTTTTTTTCTTTTTTCCTATTTTACGTGAATACGAGTAAAATAAATGTTCTTGTGTCAGTATACATCCTCAATTTATTGTCGATTATATCTGTGATTTCATCAGTTTCGTTTTTTTAAGCTACATGTTCTTTAAAGTATTTGCCGGACAATGACTTCACTTTCAGGCATGCTCCTTAGTCAATATCATTTTATTAGCCTATTATTTCTTCCTTTCTTTTATTTTTATTTCCGTCAAAATTAGAGAGTAAATTCCATTTAAAAATACCAAATATATTATTAAAAATAAGAAAAATAAATATAACGAATACCACGAAAAAGAATTATAATGTTTTTGAAGCTAATGCAGTGTCAGTAAGAGCGCAAAGTTGGTTTGAACGTCCAAGTGAAATCCGGGAATTGTGATGTCAAAGGTGCACTTCGCTCTGGTCGCCCTGTTACGTATAAAGTGGATGCCATTTTAGAAAAAAGTGGCGGAAAACCGTCATGTAAAAAATTACGATACAGCTAAAGAACTGGGCATTGACCACAAAACTGTTTTGTCCCATTTGAAAAAGCCGGGATCACAAAAAAGGTCGATATTCAGGTGCCACACGGGCTTACTGAAAGAATCCTAATGAACCGTGTACTCGTTTGCGTTTCTTTATTGAGACGTAATGAAACCGAACCGTTTTTGAAGATATTGATAACTAGTAATGAAAGGTGGATCACGTATAACAACAGCATGCGAATAAAGTAGTGGTCAAAAGTCAGTCAGGCTTCATAGAGTGAGCCAAAATCTGGGTTTACTTGCAATAAGGTGATGCTGTGTGTGTGGTGGAATTGGAAGGGCATTGTTCATTATGAGATTTTACCGCCAGGCAGAACCATCGATTCGGATCTTTAAATCCAACAACTAATGAGGTCTAAGCTAGATATTGAGAGAAAGCGACAGAAATTGATCAATGGAAAGTGTGTGGTCTTTCATCACGATAAATGTAGACAATAAACATCATTAGCCACTCAGCAAAATTAAGGGTTTGGCTGGGAGCAGTTAATACATCCGCTATAATATAATCCTGACCTTCCACTTTCAGATATTATGCACATGTTTTAGTCCCTTCATAATTCTTTAGGCATTGTCAATTTACATTATCAAGAGCAAAACTACTAGTCGCTGTTTTTTTCGATCAAAAGTTCCGACATTTCAAGAGATAGATAGATAGACATTAATTAAGTATATCTATACATAAACTCACGCCTTTTTCCCAGAAGGGGTAGGCAGAAATGCAACAAAGAAACCCACATTTCGCTTTGTATGTTTCATCCCACGATGTGATAGTGGGCGAGCCTATTGCTATATCAGGCTCAAATTCCTGACTCTGAACTGATATCACTTGGCTCAACCCGGAATTCGAATGAGGTCTCAGCTTTGTAACCGAATCGTAGTACGTCACCGAGACAGTTACTTATAGGTAGCAGAAATTCATCCCATAAAATGGCACATTATATTATTACATATGATACTTTAATTAAATATAATGTAAGTTTAAAAAAAGAAGTCTAGATTTCATATAAAATGCGAAGAAACTGTTTCCCGACTTAATACATGATTGTTGCAAAAGGAATAAATTTCCCACTTCTACGCAATTATTTTTATTTGCTGCTCCACTCATATTCATCATAACGAGATATTCTATGTACGTGATGTTATTTTCCTCAATAAACGGTCTTTTCATGAGAAACATAAAAATAAAACATGTTCAAAAAACTTTATCAGTCTTTACACATCCATTTTCAGAAGAACCTAAACTAACTGTGATTCCAAAATATAATGGCCAATAAGGATGACGATACGAGGATAGACAGTATGCAACATGTTGTCCTGGAATGTCAAAGCGCTTTATTTGTTCTTTCCACAGATTTACTATCAGTAGTGTAAGTACGGTTTATGCACAAGCGACGTATACGCAGACGAGCATCCGAATGCAAAAAAAAACCGATGCTCACTAACCATGATAACGATGAAAGCTTCACTAACCGTGAAATTCACTCACTTTATTGGTAAGAAACTGTCTAAAAATCATAATACTAATAATTTCCAAAAACTGGTACGCGCATGCATAATTTAACAATAATTCATTATGTACCACGATTACGATTTAATTTTCCACTTGTGATCGGGAGTGTCGAGCCTTGAAAATAAGTAATTTTAAATTCGTATGTCCGCTTTTGTGGGAAACGTAATCCTCAATTAAGCCTCTCCGAACCGGACGGTCCATTTAATCGCGTTTATCATTCCTAATTTAACTTATTTTGAACAGGTAATTTGTTTGGGAAAGGACACCGCAGACGCTTTCCAACATTTTTAAATCGACACCTGCTGCTTTACTTACGTGATATTTAATATATTTGCACAGCGTTGTGAATAAAATGAAATCGTTTGATATTGTAGTGTTGCCTGGCATGATAATATGCTTATGGTATATGATTAAAAGACATTTCACCACTCTAAGATTTGTGACCATCGTATTTTATGCAAAGAACGATTGAGAACTCGTAGTTTATTCGCCATTTTATCAAGATTAAGAGGAAAGGTGGAAGAACTAAGTGAAAGGCGAACATCTTGTATCTCTATATTAGTTTTGGCAGTATTAATTTATATATACTCTTGATTGTACATCTTACATGTAATAGTAAAATATAAGTAATCAAAATATAGTACAATTGGTGGCCATATCGCCATAGGAGTGCGACTACGTACGTGAAAAATATTGAAAAGGATTATTTCGATTCTAGCGCCACGTTCTGGTTACAACGAGAAATTATCGTGTAAGTAGTTTAAATGACGGCAGTGTGCCCATAAACCAAGAAATACTTATGTTTTGTAGGTATGTTGACATCATAAACTTCTGTAAATTTAACCAATGTCAACTTGATATTGGTAAAATTACAGTAGATTATGTAAGATATCAAAATTATAAACTAATTATAAATATTATCTAAATTTGATAACGTATCATCTTGGTTTACTGGTGTGAATATTTTGAAAGCTGGAGCATGGAGGCTGGGGGTTCCTTATTGACCTCGTATTTTGGTCATACCACTGCCGCATCTTCCGACACAAGTTCCTCGCGTCCGCATCGGTCTTGGTGGGTCGGAAATCAACAGTTTGAGTTATTTTGCAATACTTCATGCGTTGTTGGTACGCACTACCACATTTGTCCCTTTTCTGTAGTACAGGTTGGTCGAAATCCATAGGCACTTCTTTCTCGTGATATTCCCTGGAACCGAGAGAGCACGTGGTATTTGGCAACTTCGATTCGAAGGTGCGGTCTATCAGGCCTCGTTCTTCTACAAATTCCAACATCGACACAGATTAAATTTTATTATATTTTGATATCGTTAATTTAATTTGGATGATATTTTAATTGTATTTGTTACGATATAACGTTAAATAGATTTATAAATTATGTCTATAATAAATAAGTTTATATTATAAGTGCGTGGTGGCTTGTTGGTAAATGAACTAGACGCGGCTGCCCACATGTTCACGGTGGTCGCGGGTTCGAATCCCAGGCTCACCTCTGACTTTTCGGAGTCATGTGTGTATTTATAGTCAATCACCACGCACTAAAACGGTGAAGGAAAACATCGTGAGGAAACCTGCATACCATAGCGATTTATAAGAATTTCTATGGTATGTAAGTCCGCCAACTCGCACTAGGCCAGCGTGGTGGACTATATGGCCTAACCACTCTCAATCGCATTCTCGATTGTAGAGTAGGCCCGTGCCCTGTGGGACGTATATGGGCTGATACATACATACATACATGTAAGATATTAGTTTTGAAATATTGACATATTAGATTTGAAATTTCGCGCGTTTGCCTAGCGCGCCCTCTGATGTCGAAATCACGTCGAAAAGTCATCAAAGCGCTTCTATATCTATAATTCTAATCTATATCTATAATATCTATAAATCTATATTTGTATAATACTTATCTATGCATATCGCATTGAGCGATTTCTTCCTAGAACTATTATTTATTAACAATTCAAACGATTACTTTATCTTTAATATACTATTTCAGATTTTATTTTTACCAAATACGTCCATTGAAAAAAAAACTGTACCTAAAGTAACGACAAAATGTCCAGTTTTAAAAATACTGGATATGTACCAAACGCTGCAAGGTAAGCTAAACTCGGACACGAAGGCGTCCGGGAAAGCAAACATCCACCAATGACGGCCGTCCCTACTCAACCCATTTTTGCTGTAGAAAAGCAGAAATTCAGCTTTTCTATATTTAAAACTACCACTGAATTCGTTCTCTAAATGGAATTAATTAAATGTTTCTGTGCAAATTAACCTCAACTACAGCCTGTAAACCTATACCGAAAATTATGTAATTAACCATTGAAAAATATAGTGCGGTAATAAGTTTCATAATTGCATCATTTTTTTTAAGAATTTATACAGTATGTAAACTTTAAAATATACCGGGTATATCAAGAGTGCTACCGAAAACGAAGCCGGGTGGTAGTTTTAGTGACTACAAACACAATGTAACTAAAAATTTTGCAAAGAAACGCGACATTTTTTTTAAATTATTTTTTATATATCGTCGAGTTTGGGTGGTAAATCCATAGTTTTTGGTTAAATAATGATTTAAGGCCTTGCGTATCATAGCGTCTTGAAAAATAAAAGGGTGTACACTATTATTTAAGAAAAAACTATGTATACCACCTTAAAAGGACGATAGAAAAAAAAAAAATTTTTTTGCACCAAATTTAGTTGCGTTGTGTCTGAAGTCACTAAAACTACCACCCAGCTTAGTTTTCGGTAGCAGTCTTGATATACCCTGTATAGTACATAAAAATTGTAATGTCAGTAGGTAGTGTAGTGGGGACACACGCTATTTCCTTCGCTCTGACGCGTCTTATGGAATATGACACCACAGCACAATAGTTGCATCCTTTTCTCGCTAATACCACCTAACTGTATTTCCATGTACATTGTTGATTACCAAAGGGATATAAAAAAATATTTTTGTTTACGACTTTGCATAACGTGACATACGTATAACGTGAAAAATAGTCGACGTAATTTTCTTCGTATCGCCAGTCCTCAACATAACCCTCATACAATTTGTTTTATAGCAAATTGTAGGAGAAATAGAAGTTATTCTTATAAATTTCATTTTGTACGTTCTGTCCGCTCTATCATAACACTTCAGAGGATAAATCAAACATAGATTGGTTTAATAATGTTCCGTTTTAAATTGTCTTCTTTATTTCGTCTTAAGAAGCATTGTCATATATCTTCCTCAACGTCTTCCATGATGTCTCCATTCCATCCTTCCATACTTCCACATCTTAATCTTTCCTTTTCTAACTCTTTCCCTCTTTAGTATTTCCATTCGCCATCTCTTTCTCGCATCACATTCCATATCAGCCATTCGTCTTACGTTTCATTCTTCATATCTTTCTTCATAATTTTCAAATCCTAAGTTTATGTATTCAAAACAGTCATGTACTGACGAGCCCTTGTAAGTTCGGAATAAAGGCAGGCAGAAGCCAACTACGTTTAGTTGTTTGCCGTTGCTAAGTCTTCTCCCAATTAAGACACGTCTGGGGACTTGCAGACGGGGGCTTATTAGGTATTTATGCCGAATTTAACCAGTTACCTTTGAAACTCTAGTGTTTTCTTTTGGAGTTTCCTTTTCTTTTTAAGAATCGTGTTCTGACGAATTTCAAAGGGATTTTAGGGCTTTTCACTTGTGGGTAAAATTTCATTTTCCTTAGTTTTACGTGTCTGCTAGTACTGTAACAGTAAGCTTGGATTTAAAACGAGAAATATTGTATATCTCTGAAATGTTTCAAGCATAGTAATTCAATTATTAGAATAATTTATCTCTTTAATACATCATTTTGCAGAATGGTATTATCTCAAAATAAATAAAAACGACATGAGATATTCTTCAAACAGATGAATCCAGACAGAATGAATTAAGAAACGTATTGAATGCAAATCCTATTATAGAAATATATTCCTTTAATTTGCATGTCATGCTCAGAGAGTCGCAAATAAATTTATATTAAACGTTTGTAATTGAAAAATCATTCACTTTAAATTCTTATCCGATGGCAATGGCACAAATGCATTCAAAACGAAAACTCCATTCGATCGAGCCTCTTCATGCTACCTACCTCTATTCTTCCACAAGCGGGATAAACACAAACAAAGTACGGATTTTATCAATGCCCGACGTAGGTATGCTTTGTACAACTTTCAATGCCTTTCACAAAACTCCCTCATTCAATCAGCAATTTTCTGTTAGTTTACATACATATTATGAAAGAAATAATCTGTTTATGCGCCAGTTTCCTAGAGCTACTTTTTTGTCTTTGAAAGGTCTAATAAAATTACAAGTTCACTACGGAGCTATACACAGTTTTTCTTGAGTAAAAGAAAAGCGATAGACTTCGTTCAATTCAATTTGGCAATACTTTTGGCTTAATTTCAAATTCACAAGAAAGAGAATACTGTAATAATTAAAATATTTATTACCATTATAAAATTACATTAAAATCTATTAATTATTAATTCTTAGATTTATTTATAATAAATATAGTGTTAAGCTTGAAATACTTGGTACAAAATGTAGGTAATTTTAAAATGCAACGAGCCGAGCAGTTATTTGCTTATTGAAATTAGTTCTTGTTGACTGGCGTGGAAAATAATTCAGTGGATCCGTAAATTTGTGTTTAATACAATATCTTTATTGTCGTATTTCTCAGTATGTTGTTAGTAAAATCAAATATTTTTTGTGATATAGTATTGTATTGTACTACCTCAGCCCGTATACGTCCCACGGCAGGGCACGGGCCTCCGCTACAATCGAGATTACGATTGAGAGTGGTTAGCCATATAGCCCACAACGCTGGCCTAGTAGGGTTGGATTTAATATTGGTATTGTCTAAAATACATAATATTATGTTTAAATTATATACAATATAATTCAGACATAAAAATAATGCAAAAACCTGTCTATTAAAACGTTTCAAAAGAAAACCTCTCAAAAAGACAGTTCCTACCGTACATTCCACGTATAAATGAATTTACTTCAGTCCCTTCATTCGATGTGACTTTGTTCAGACCTTTCATACATAGAACCAGTTTAAAGCTACTATATGAATAGAGTAAAGTCAGAATATGTCCAAATTGTCTAATACGCTCGGCCTGGCCGGCCCATTACGTTTCACAAATAGACCATTAGGTCCCAATCCCTTTGCTATTTCAAAAGGATGAAGGGTTAATTTACGAGCTCAAAATTTAAATCTACGAGCAACTTGTTTAATAGCAACCTTCGGGTTAACTCTGTTGTTAAGCTGTATTATTATGAAGCGTCCTTACACGTACACTTGCGGCAGTATAACACCGAAACGTTTTAAAGTTATAAATTGCAGACAAAGTTTGCCGGCGTTCGAGAATGATTTCAAAGCCTTTCCCGCGAATTGCTTCGTATTTTAAACAAATACAAACAAAGTGCAGTGCACCAGGCCAACATAAGTAATCTGCACGGGATTTTGTGCGAATATGAATCGGTATAGGTGGGGTGAGAGCGTTTTAGAACTTGTATTAAACAATAAACAAGGGGGTCGGATGGCGGGCGGCCAGTGTGTGGACTGTGGCTCCCTCGCGTCAGTTGTCCACAATTAATAATAGAGTTCTGCAAGTTGAATGCCACATGTTGTTGCATGGCTCCTCTCGCCTTGCATGTTGAATACAGATGAGCTTATTTATGTAAATTTGCGTCCTCTCGCCGACGGAGGATGACGCTCGGGCTCTCGTAATCCCCGGAATCGCAAGTGATTGATGCCGAAGCCGTTGACATTCCACTTTGCTGACGATCACGACGTTGCGTCAAAGATGTTGCTTTTTATAAAACATGCATGGTTTGACTTGGTTTTCTAGTTTGTAAGGGAATTTACGATGTGAAAGGTTTTGACGGGTATTGAGGAAGACTCGGGATATTGTATTGCGGGATCGTTTTTGCTGCATATATTTTATTGCTTGTATTGGAATTTTTCATTGAGCTTACTACACGTAAAGTAAGCAACTAATTTGACGTAGGCTTAAAGTATGGATAATAAACAAAAAACACGAAAATGCTAGCAGTTTTTTCTGCCCCCTCATCCCTTCAGAAATGTGCATCACGTGCAAATATGAATCATATTATATTTATCATCATAATATTGAAACAAATATTGTACCGAATTTATTACTTACTGCTATAGTAGCAATAATTCAGCTAGACAACCGAATTAAATCGTATTATTTTTTTCAAAGTTACATAAAAAATAATAAACAAAATTAATGTGCCTAAACTACATTTCCTGTGCTTAAGAAACTCAAAAAAACTGGACCAAATAATTTATTAACCTTTCTTGTTGGGAACGGGGCTAAAGAGGTCTCCAGACACAATGAAAGAACCGGATGCTCTTTAAAGGAAAATACAATTTGCCGGTTTCTTTGTAAGATGAATTAATTAAATAGAAGCAGATCATGGGCTGATTTAAGAGCTCGCGGGGACGGGCGAAATTCATTTTGCGTGTTGCATCGTTGGCTTTAAAATATTAATTTATATTTTATACCAAACTATAGAAAAGCCACTACCTCAGTTGAGGAAACGAATTTTGGTTAGTTTGCAGTATGATATTATAATAGCAGTGTTATTCATATTGACAGCAGCGTGGGGCAGTTGGTTATATGCCGACTGTGAAACAAGAGGCCGTGGCTTCGATCCCCGCACCTAGACAATTGTTTGTGAGGCCCACAATTAAGTCTCACGTAAATTCTGATACACACGACACAAAACTTAATTCAGCTTAATGTGTCAGGACAAATCAGTCAGGGACAAATAATTCATGGTGTCAGGTCAGGGTTAAATGTTTCTATGTATTTATATATATTTTGTAAAGTAGCGTCTCGGTGGGGCAGTAGTCAAACAGCAGTTTAAATGCACTGTTGTGTTTCGGATTGAAGGACATTGTAGCCAGGTAACTACTGGACATATTGAGACTTAACATCTTATGTCTCAGGATGGCGAGCGCAGTGGAATGCCAAGCATTGCTTTGTAATTCAAGGAGATTAATTACATAATAATAATTCTAAACTACTTATTAGAACTATCAATTAATTGGGTGCATTGTGATGTACTTTATCGAATATCACAGAGGAGCTTTGTTCTCTTTCTGTGTTCGTCACTTGATTGTGGCCATTCTGGTTATGGATACATGTAAGAGGAGGGGAGGTATGCTGATCAAAACCACGCTCTTCACTCATATTTGTTTATTTAAACCACACCAAATTTCTTATTGATAATCAAACAATCAACTGATATATTCGTTACTAACAATTATTATTATTCACTTTTTCTGATTATATAAAAATACTTGTAATAATTATAATATTTCGGAGCTGTTCACAGTTGTAGCACTTCCAACAAACTGTTCACTTGACAGCTGCTTGCGCCCCTTTTATAGTACTGAACAAACAACATGACTCAGACACTTGTTTTGATTGAATTTTAAGGACTACCCGCATCTTGCGCCGATACGGCCATACTGACGATAGGCGCGTCCCAGCGCCTTACCAATTCATTTATCTGAAAAAGAGATTATTGGTGTCACATATCACACGTGTAAGTTCAGGACCTCATAGCCTCAGCGCTAATTTTGGTCTCGGACCTCATAGCCTCAGCGCTAATTTTGGTCACAACTCATTATAATACTCGTATGACCTCATAGTCTCAGCACTAATTTTGGCCACAATAGTACATGCTCAAACACACGTCATTTATCACCTGCTCCTGAAGCAGGGTGCTCATAGTCTTCATGAAGTTGACAATACTCGTTATCTCTATTCATAGCCGATACGGCCACATTATTTTGTACCTCAAACTTAGGAGCGCTTCGTAAATGTTCATGAGCAACTTTTCTAGATCGTCCACGTTGGTTAGCCCTGCGAATTTCGTATCTATCGTGAGGCAAAACTTTTTTAACCTCATAAGGCCCATCATATTTCGGACTTAACTTCGTACTCAGTCTCGGCGGCTCTCTTAATAGTACATAGTCTCCCTTTTGAAATCTTTTTCGCTTTTCCTTTATCAAAACGATCTTTATCTTTTTCTGCTTGTTCGGCCATCCTTTCAAAAACAACTCTTCTCAATGTTTCTGGATTAATTCGCTCATTTTCTTCGTCTATAATGTTCAGTAATTCCGGCGGCACACTGCCTTTCTTGCCCGTTAATAACTCAATTGGTGTTTGCCCCGTAGCCTTGGATATAGTGCAATTAATAGCTAGTTGAAGTGTCCCGAGAGATTTTTCCCGATGGCATTTCTGAGTATTTTTAATTATAGTTAGGCCATTCTTTAATATTCTCATAATTCGCTCAACTTGGCCATTCCCTCTACTTGTATATCCGGCACAATGATGAAGTTGAATTCCGTATTTGTTACAGTAATCTTTATAATTAGAAATAAAAGCGGCATCTCCGTCAACTACTATACGTTTTGGGGCTCCAAACAAAAATATTATTTCCTGAAGATGTTTCAAAGCACTAGACTGGTTTTTGTTGTTTGCGTGATGTAAAATCACAAATTTTGTATACGCGTCGATGGCTACAAATACATATTCTTTTTTACTTGCAGTGCCGCTAAGTTTGCCAGAAATATCAATGTGAAGGGTATGAAATGGCTCAGCTACTTTCTCAATAGGGTGCAATCGGATCTGTTGGGCACCGGAAGGTCCTTTCATGGTTTTACACACCAAACAATGCTCCACAAAGTATCTGACTGTTGAAGTCATTTTTGGAAACCAAAAGTTGTCTTTAAGTTTTGCCAATGTCTTTTCCCATCCCATATGCTTTAAAGCCTCGTGGTAGGTATTAATGAGACTCCACTGATACGACTGTGGGACAACTTTCACAAGCTTTACTTTACCGTTAGACTCAAATTTAAAATGCAGCAATTTATTTTTTATCTCATATTTCGGGTGATTGTCGTTGTTGAGAACGTCTTGAATAATTTTGCTTAAGTCTGGATCCCGACGCTGTTCCACGATAAGCCAATCATCTTTAGTAGATATGTTTGCGACTACTCTGAGCGGATTTCGGCTGAAAAAGTCTGCATGTTTCAATTTTTCACCTTTTCGGTATTCGACCTCGAATTGAAAGTTTTGCAAGAAGGCCCACCATCTGTGGATTCTTGGAAGAAGCTCTTGTTTGTATCGTGATGCTTTAACCGCGTTGCAATCTGTCACTATTGTGAAATTTCTTCCATATAAGAAATGCCGAAAATGTTTGATTGCTCGAACAATCGCCAAAGTTTCAAGCTCATAGCTGTGGTATTTTGACTCTGCCTGTGTGGTTCTCATGCTGAAGTATCCTACAACGTGCTGAAGACCTTCTTTCTTCTGGATTAAGACTGCTCCTAGTCCTATTGCGCTTGCATCTGTGTGCAACTCAATTGGATATCCTTCTTGGAAGATTGTGAGCAATGGTGAGGATGTTAGATATTCAATTATCTTAGAACGCACAGCCTCATGTTCGACGGTCCATTCCCATTTCGCATTTGCTCGCGTCAAGTTATACAAGGGTATCATTTGTGTCGAAAAGTTGGGTATAAAACGGCGAAAATATCCAGCAAGTCCGTTAAACTGCCTAAGTTCCTTTACGTTTTTTGGCGGCAAGGATCTAGCTAGGGCCTCTACTTTGGATGGACTGGGTCTTAATTTACCGTTACTTACTACAAAACCGAGGTATTCTATTGAAGTTTTCAAAAATGAACATTTCTTCATGTTAATCGAAAACCCAGCAATAGTGAGTGCTTTAAGCACTACTTCAAGTTTTTGAATTCCCTCAGAAACAGTTCGACTTGGTATAAGTACATCATCAACATATACAAGTGCTACTTTCCCTCGTAAATCTCCTAAGGCTTTGTTGATAGCCCTTTGATAGACTGATGGTGCGTTAGTTAATCCAAAAGGCATAGTTAAATATTCGAATTGACCGTCAGGGGTTATAAAAGCTGTTTTTTCAATAGAATCAGGCGATATGGGTATTTGGTGGAAACCGGCTGCCATATCTAGGCATGTGAAATATTTAGCATCAGCAAGTTGGTCCAATTGCTCAGATATAAGTGGAAGCGGGTAATGGTCCCTCACGGTATTACAATTTAACTCTCGGTAATCAACACAAAGTCGATCTTCCCCGTTTTTCTTTTTCACCATGATAATAGGGCTAGCAAATGGAGAGTTACTTTCGCGAATGATTTTCTTGTCCAATAGGTCTTTAATAATTGATTGGGTTTTTTCGCGCTCAACTGGGGCTAATCTATATGGCCTTCGATTTACCGTTTTATTTGGGTTTTTTAATCGAATCTTTAATTCTCCTGTAGTTATAGTCGTTCCCGAAATCCCATCTACAAATGAACTGGAAAAACTGTCTAAAAGTTTTATGAGCGTTTGTAGGTCTTCTGTATCCGTTATGTCTGTATCAATAGTTGTGGATGACAATTGCCAAATTTCTTTGCGGTCTTGTATCCCGTTTCTAGTTAGGGAAATCCCATTTTCACCGAGGGTTATTTCTATGCCCGGAATACTTAATATGTCTCTGCCTATTAAAATATCTATGGGTAATTCATGATCTAAGACTACATGCAGATCTAATTCAAGATAAACATCGCCGATATTTAAAATAGGACTTACTTGGCTCAATGATATAATCGGTACGGGACCAATGCCTTTCAAATGCGTTGTTTTGATTTTATGGACTCCAGAGGATTGTTTAGCTATAGACTCTCTCACTAAAGAGCAATCAGAACCACTATCGAACATTGCTTGATACTTTTTGCCGTCTATTTTAGCGATTAATATATTGGAAGCAGTCTTACCCTTTTGGCACATGTTAACGGTTTTCTCCTTGTTTTGTCGTTTGAAGCAATTCTCATAGGTATGTCCCGCAATTTTGAAATATGAACATTCTTCTCTTCTGTGTTCTGGCGGATTTGTTGATGCCGCATTTCTTATATCGGCTCTATTCTGTGCTATGGCGTTTTTACTACACCAGCGTGCTCTATGGCCTTGCTTGCCGCAAACAAAGCAGCTTATGTTCTGATCTTGTCTGTTTCTTTCGATCTTTGCTCGTTTGGTTGGCATGCTATCCTGTTCCGTCATCTTTCGTTTGCGCAGAGTTTTTGCAATAGAGATTAATTCAGGAACAGTTTCGGATTTACTGTTTAGAAGCTCAGTCCGAAGTTCGTCATCAGTTATACTCCCAAGTACGAATTCGACGGCGTCTTTTTCCGTGGGGTTTGGTTTAACAATTTTCTTAAACATTTTCCAGATGGTTGATATATATTCTGGGATACTGTTGGCACTATCAACTGTGTATCGTCGAAACTTCAAAATCTCTGAAAAATACCTGGACTCCGGTTCGAAGGTCTGTAACATATCTTCTCTCATTTCAGCCCAAGTCGTAGTTCTGAGCAAAACATCGTCGGCCCAAGTTTGTGCTCTTCCTTTTAAAACGCCGGCAGCTTTTAGCCGTACTTCATGATCCTTAAGTTTGTATTCTTCTTGTGTTCTTGTGATTAAATTCACCCACTCTTTTACGTCCATACCTTTATCTGGGTCGTAGCTTGGAAAATATACTTCCGATATACGAATTCCTTGGTTATTGTTTGATTGGAGTGATGCTATCATCTCAGCAAAAGCTGCGCGGTTTTCTTGAGATAAGTTCACCATCATCTCGCATAGTGTATCTTTAAATGTATTTGCCAGGAGTGTCATGGTACTATTTTCTGAAGAAGAGGCCGATGAATGGTGGCGTCGGCTCGTCCCCTCTTCTGATGTAAGAGGAGGGGAGGTATGCTGATCAAAACCACGCTCTTCACTCATATTTGTTTATTTAAACCACACCAAATTTCTTATTGATAATCAAACAATCAACTGATATATTCGTTACTAACAATTATTATTATTCACTTTTTCTGATTATATAAAAATACTTGTAATAATTATAATATTTCGGAGCTGTTCACAGTTGTAGCACTTCCAACAAACTGTTCACTTGACAGCTGCTTGCGCCCCTTTTATAGTACTGAACAAACAACATGACTCAGACACTTGTTTTGATTGAATTTTAAGGACTACCCGCATCTTGCGCCGATATACATGCATTTGCATATATTCAGCAATATTAGGGGTTCAATTATTGCGTTAGTTTTAATATAAAAAATAAACATGCGACCCATATGCACCACTACAAGACACAAGTCTTTTCTATAAAAAGTTCGAATGAGTTCTCATATTTTTCGTAAATAACTATTTAGCTACTGCACTTTTACCTCCTTATTCATAAGGACTTAACGCAGTTTTCAAATGCCTTAAGCCAATTCAAAATGTTAAAATAATATTATTTTAATGTCATGCATAGGTTTAAAACACTAATCAGCTCTTTAACACCTCATTATCATTAAAATGGGCGAGACCTTTTTATTATATTATTATTTAACCAAAATTTAAAAGATCTATACTATTTAAGCAGAAAAATGGTGGATGTCTGTCAGGTGGACTTTTGATATCACTTTTATGTGAATTTCACTTTTTTCTGAGAAGAGGCAATATTATTTAAAAAATTAGGAAAAATATATTATGAATAGCAAAACTTAATCAAGCTTTTATCTTCTCTTCACAGGATTTACTTAACGGTTTTTACGAATAAAGGGGTTAGTATATTTTAAATTCGATAATAGAGTCGGCCTTCATAGATAGTTTTAAAAAACATTTATGTCTCTTTTCCCACAACTTTTGAAAGTTAAAATAGATTTTAAAATTATCTATGAATATTCCGTTAGTTTTTATTTTACATATTAAACTTTCCTAATACATCTAACAGTCGCATGTAAACTCCAAACTAAAGTAAGAACGTGTCTTCGTGGGCACTAGGAACTACGAGGAAATTTTCGGTCCAAACAAGTTTGTTGTTCTCACAACCATTTGTCTCGAGGCGGGGATAGATCTCCATAGCCGATTGATTCATAGTCGTATTCTCTTCCATTACGCCATTTAATTCAATTTTGGATATATTACCGGCCGGTCGCTTAGAGACGTAATTATAAACTTTATTCTACTTTATCTAGGGCAAGGCAAGCCGTAATCGTCTTTAACGTCCACTCCCACTTCATTCTTTAACTCACGACCAATTTTTCGGTACGTTTAGAACAACCTATTACGAATATAGAATTTAGTTATTATAAAACTATAAACAAGCTAAAATTAGTTAGTATTGTAAAACATTTTTTATTCAATAATATTTAAGGGACTTTTAACATTAATTTTGTAAAAAAAAATCCTCGAAAAATTATGTTACCTACCTGATTCAACTCTCGTACCACCGGTTAATACAGTGTTGCGTCTAGGTCATAATAAAAGAATGTTTAAAAAGCACACTTTTACACGTTTGTTTTATTATGCACGGAGTTACTGCTGACAATGTCCATTCCTATTCGTCGAGGTAAAACTAAACAAATGTATGTTGTGAAGTAGTAAAAACAGCAACTTGGCGCAGTGTAGTGTGAGCCAAGCCAGAGTGTTAGATTGCTTGGCGTGTGGCTAAAAACATGTAAATTACGTGTCTTTAGTGTTTTAGAATACAAGGAAAAGCCTGAAAGAGCGTCTCTGAATTACAAAATGGTCGATCTAGTCCGGATACGATCTGTTGAAGTTGAAAAATATGAACTGTTAGATTTTTTAAATATGATTGACCTATTTTTACAGCAAGAATACGCAAAATAATTTAAATGTCCACTGATCTTAAATCCACTTTCATTCTGTAGAAAATCGTATAAATATGAATACCTAATACTTACTTTTTTTACATTCGTATTTCCTTAATATTTATTTATTTACACTTGATTGCAAAAGAAAACAAATTCTAAGTGCAATAATTAACAAAAAGTTGTATAATAATAATATATTCTTCCGAAATATTTTCATACTTCGGATTTTACTTAATAATAATTTCATACCCCTGGTCGGTAAAAGTGTATTTTATATTAATTACTACTTACTTACTTTATTACAAAATATCTTTTGGAATAAAAAAAGTGTTTTAACAATGTGTTTATGTTAGAAATATTATTTGCAAAGACAACAAATACATTTTACACGCTGAATATTTCGCTAACTACAAAATTTTGATTAAAATTTATCTCCGCGCAAGCCGTTACTAATTGTGAATTCACTGTAACATTTCTAGTAAAATTAAACAACACATGCCTCACTACGTTGGGATTTTTCAATAAATGATAAAGTTTTTATCCCTCATCACAAGCCGGATTGAAACGAGCATTCCAATTAGTGCAGGATTTCTCATTAAGATCCAGAATCTTGGCTAAGACTTTAATATTGCAGTAGCATGATCACTATTTAGTTCACTTCACTTGAAAGTTCAACCGTCTGTGTACATCTGTCATGTACCTTCTATTAGAATAAATATTAATTATTCGCAAACACACTTGGACATATTGACATGGTGCTTAATTAGAATTGAGTAAACAAATTCTCAGACATTAACCTCCACGTGAAAGTTTGACCTCAGAATCTCGAACCGTGCAAGTTTAAGTTGAGTTAAAAAATGAGTTTTTTTAAAGTTCGCCTTTACGAGAGTTTTAGAAGTTGGAGGGCCGTTAAAAAAAATCGGTGGGAATGGACAAATTTAACGTTAGACCAGGTGAGGCGAAGGTGTGGGAGAATTCATGAATAACGCAGGAGCGACACCGCCTTTGCCGTGTTCTAGTCGCAATAACGGCGAAATTCTTTTTTACGCATTTCTTGATTCTGTGAACTGCATGTGACGTATAATATTTTCACCCGAATGCGTAATCTGGACCCGTATTTGCGAAGATTACATGTCAAAGGATGTTTATTATTGTTTTCTGTATAATACAAATTGATTTTTTTCTTATTTTTACTATTTTACAGACACGTTTCGCTTCAACAATCTCTTTTCTTAAAGAACACGATAATCCTTCTTACGCAGTTACATAACAAGACCTCTAGTGGTCAAAGCGTGTTAAAAAGCCCTTAAAGGACTTAAAAACTAAATTCCCACTAGAACAAAAGCCAGTCTTAGACCAGATGCACGGCGGCTTTAAACTTCTTCTATTATACCCATATGCACAAAATTACCTACACAAGGTGACTTTACATATACTTTTTGTACAACTTTGTTGAATTATATTTAAGTCAAAATTACACTTTACAAGTTAAAAGTGAGTTCGTCAGTAGAATTTTACGCTTTCATTGTAAGTACTTTAGGAGTGCTCAATGTTGTTTCACGCGTGCTAAGCGATTTTTGTTTAGTTAAAAGCCATGTTTACGTTTATTGTGGATTGCTTTTTGTTAAAGCATTAGAATGGATGAGTTTTTGTTAGATTACCAGTTTAGCGACAACTTTTTAAGCCTTTCTAGTGTCGAATCTTCTTTTCTATTACTAAGTATTAGCCACATCCAGATAATACGTTAGTAGATTTTCTTAAATAAGGCATTTGAAAATTGTGTCACCAAAATTTTATCCTTCTTTATGGTGTTTGGGAATAAATTGGCCTAGTAAATAACCTTTTGATATCAAAATGCTTTCTCCCAACTAAGTTACAAGTTCTTTATAAAAATTGTATTGAAGTGTTTAATTAGTAATTAACTGCCAGTTTGGTACATATAGTTGTCAATTATTTTTTCACCTTTTTTTCTCTATAAAACGACTGCGTCCCGTTTTATTTATATTACCTATGCATTAAAATTTGTGGCGTGCGCCAGCTGCTGCCAAAATCGTCCGCTAACGTTTTCATTAAGTGTTTTATAATGTCGTGTTGCATTTATAGCTTCCTTTGTTTCATTTAATAAACTATCTACGAGTATATTGTTTATAAACATCGAACATTTTCTTTTTTTTCTCCTGTGTTTTATTATGTCCGTATTGTTAGGTGTTGCTGTAGGGTGTGATGGTTGATTGTAAGATGTGACCGACCTCGGTAAGGGTCTCGCTAATTGATACGACAATTGAACATTTATAGGTCCAAAAACAGTTCAAAGCTATTGCTTTATCATCAATTATTCTTATCTTTATTATCATTAATATCATCTAACCGCCAACTTGATGCAGTTGCGTAAATATCGACTTGTGAAGTGTTCGTTAAACGTTAACAAACGTTAAACAGTTCGGTACTAGGACTGAGACAATTTTTTTATAACATAGGTCCGGCAATCGAGTCACCTGATGATAAGAGGTTACTGCCGCCCATGAACATCCACTATTCTTGGATCAGGGATGCGTTGCCAGCCCATCAGTTAATGATGTTGCAGTATCTCATTTTTACAGATGTATGTACAATCAGATCGAAAATGTCATAGTTTCTTATAAACATTACAAAAACATGCATCCCAATGTAAAGTCGAGACCAAGCGACTGTTTCATCCAACAATCTACCTACCAACTTAATACTTATTCATTGTACCGGTCATTTTAAATCTAAAATATGTTTATACAACTCTAAAATATTTTAATAGTTACCAAAAGGATACGATGTTAGCCAAACATATTGTTTTCTTGTGTTCAGTCGAGAAAAAACATGAAATATTATATGTGCCTATATTATCTTTCAATCTCTCGGAAGCATAAATAAACAGTAAACGCATTAAGGAGCCATTTCCTTTAAAGCGTGTCGACTCATATCCTCTCTCTGACGCAAAAGCAAAAACGGTTTTTATATTAAATTATGTCAGCATGTATGTCACGAACATATTACTTACAAGCAGTCTTCAGCTCTTCGCAACATATTCATATTATATTCTATTACCTAGAATAAATGAAAAACGTTTTTCTTCAAGTTCTTTAAGTTTGTTCTCGTAAATAATATAAAAAGTAAAGGTCTGTACATATCGGAGGGGAGAGGCAGAGACACACCTACATATCTATTGGTAAATAATGCCAGTAACACAGTTCACAGTACTTTCCGTTTCTAGAGGTATACCCAAAACCATATGGCCATACCAGATATCCAATTTCAAGTCCTGGAAAGTTCATATGGGATTTTTAACACACCAGTAAATTGGTACAAAATCAGCTATAAAACTCTTCGAATTGGTAAATCATTTGTAAAAACTTTGTACACTTTAAAATACGCAAATAAGAGCTAACTGAAAACTTGCTTGTTGTATATTTATATCAGTTGGAAAAACGACCGTACAAATTGGTGGAAATCTATCCTAATCACTCAGAAAAGTCAATAGCGTTTTGGTGGCATTTCTGGTTCAGCCTCTGTATATTGGTTCAAGAGATTGTCATAATTGATTCGATCGCGAAGAAATACTTTGATTACACTTAATCATACTTCCCAAAACATGCACTGTCGAAATTTCTTCATGTCAGTATTAAAATGCAGGCAATATATTACTATTCTGCAGGTGATGTAGTGTTCACAGGAGTCGGTTTTCACTTACCACAAGCCGTCGCTTTCTCGTTATACACGCTTCCGAAAAACGCAAACCATTCAGTGTCTAGACATGCTTCAGCATCTCGTGATCCGTTTACTCCCGACAAAGCACTCAACTATCAACTTAAATAGCTTAACATCAAACAGCGCAGTACTCTTAAAAATGTTACCTCACAAAAATTGTGCAATTCGCATAAACTCAAAGCCGAAGCAAATCACGATTAAAAGTGTGTTTTATCATTCACAGTCCGTATTCTCGTCTCAAAGAAAATGAAATAGCACTTCTCAAGTATTCATCATCAAAATATGACAAACAGCTAAAACATCTCCGCTTTGCAAAGAATAAGTTCAAATTTGGCAAGAAGACGACAAATTTTCATAGCATCTCGAGATCGCGGCGCAGGTGCGCACCGTGAATAAGAAGCCTCTGCCTTTACTGCGAATATTTTTATAAGCAAAGTATATCGTACACAGCCACGTCTTACTGTAGAATCACTGCTTACATTTTAAAGTACTGTAACGTTTTAAATATCGAGTTGTCTTTCCGCGTCCCTGCGATGTAAACTAATATCGTCAAAGTGAGCTGCGGAGGCAAATTTCGCTTGTTCCGGTATATTTTATCCCATCAAAAACATCCTGTAAAAAAAATCCAAGTCTCGCAGCTCAGGTTTTCTACCGCAAAAAGTTGTGAGATGCATGTTATACCAAGTCGATTATTTATTTAGTCCTTAAGGGACCTTCTATATAAAGTTATTACGTTAGTTATTACCATATCAATATTAAAAATTCTTTACGTTTTAAATAAATGGATCGACTTGGCCATCGCATGAAAACATAATGTATCGTACAATTTATACATAATGCTGCTGGCCAAGTCGATCTATTTATTTAAAACGTAAAGAATTTTTAATATTGATATGGTAATAACTAACGTAATAACTTTATATAGAAGGTCCCTTAAGGACTAAATAAATAATCGACTTGGTATAACATGCATCTCACAACTTTTTGCGGTAGAAAACCTGAGCTGCGAGACTTGGATTTTTTTTACAGGATGTTTTTGATGGGATCTCACGTCTTTTTGTAGAGTCCTACTTTTTTCCTTTTCGGTACCTCTTACTTCTAGAATATCACTAACGATTTTTCTTAAAGCCTCTGTCTTATGGATTTTTCTTATTTTGTAGGTATCAATTTATCACAAATATAGCGGATTTGATTATTAATGTTCTTTCTTTCATTGCAATTGATTGATATTTTCGAGTTATTTAATCTATTTATTTGCAAGTTTTTCTTCATCATGTTTTTCTAGAGGAATGTTGTACAGTTTCATGGGCTGAATACACCATTACCCTCTCTATATCCCCTCCTGTTATGCCTCATGTATATAGATATCTATCTACAACTATTATTCCATTATATACGGGAACAATGATTCATTAACTGCAAATGTAACTTTGTAATCCAATACATTTATATGGGATTACAAAGTTATTCACGCAGTTGGTCTATCTAGAAAACTAGACACAAATGATGAAATGTTTGAATTTTCCCTTACTTTAGACACTAAACACGAATTATATTATAAATTTGAAGGTTCTATGTCTGCTGGAAGTGCCTTAGACTTTTGATGATCGGTCAGTCAGTCAGTGAGTGACAAAATTAAGAAAGTTTGACATGCTACAATTCTTAAACTACTGGTTCAAATTGAATGAAATTTTAAATATACCGTGTTTACACAGTGCCTGCTTAGTAACTGAAAATTCAGGCTTCATGCTTTAGCCACAACGAAGTTATAGGGGGTTGAAAATGGTCTGAATTGCTTCGAGAAAAGGATGTTACGGCCTATAGCTCGACTTGGAGGGGGCTCGGCCGCGCCCCCAGATATCAAACACACGAGTGTCAGTTAAATTTTACACTTTTATATTTTACAATATAAAAGTGTGAAGATATACGAGTATAGAAATGTAACTACTTGGATATTCGATTTTTTTTATCGCAAGAATGGCGAAACTAGCCTGTCATTCGCCTAATGATACCTGGACCGCTCTTGGATAGTAGCTAAAACAAACAAAATAATGAATTAAAAAGCAATACTTGGCATTCCATTCTGATTCCATTTAATTTTCCATTAATCCTGAGACATAAGATGTTAAGTTAAAAAAATATTGAGATTAGCTTGCATGACCTTTTTTTTCCGTGGCATCTTGAAATCGATTCTCAAGTGACGCTGCGATAGCTTTCTCTTTTATTTATTTTGTAAGAAAGATATATTTCTCGAAAACCTTGTGTGTCTTGACTTTAACCATAACTAAATAATATATGCAATATTAAAAATAAATACTCACCAAATATTATAAAGAAATCATTAGAATAATCTATACCCATATGATTTGAATTCGTAGTAACTCGTGCTAGATGGATCAAGGTAGCTCACACCACTAGCTCATTGGAGCTTTTCTTATTCCGAATGAGACCGTGAGAGGGAATCGAGGTCTTATGTGCGAACCAATTAGCTTACTGGTAATGCATTTCTACCATCCTGTATATTGTCAAAGTAACAAAAGCTCTCTCACCATATTATGTTACCTTTATTTGAAATTGAAGTTAAATTTAAATTACAGTAGGTCCAACGATCCGAATTTTGGCACATTGTATCTCAAATAAATGTTGGTGATTAGTCTCAGTTCTGCCTATCCTTTCATAGATATATGCGTTAGCTTATATATGCATAAAAGTCGTTAATAGTAAAAGTATTTTTTAAACGGTCGGGTAATATAAAATAATATTAACTTAGTTAAACATCAACAAATAAACACTTACAATTTTTACACTATAATTCTGGCAAACGACCAAACAGCATACGTTATGGTAAATGAATGACGGTGATCCATTCATACGCACCACACACCTGAGAGTGGCAGGCTATTCTCGCCCTATAAACATGAGAAAAGCAGGGCTGGTGTACTGGAGGTAGGTCTCTCATATGTGAGAGACCATGTCTATTTCTCCCGCCATAAAGTAGTGTTAATATACTGTTGTTTCGGTTAGAAGGACATTGTTGCCAGAGCAACTTCTGGATATATTTAGACTTTACATCTTATGTCTTAGGATGGCGAGCGGCGAATGCAGAGGAATGCTAAACTTTGCTTTGTAATTGCCTGGTGCTGTTTGGTCTTACTACTGTCCAAAAGCTGTCCTATCGCGTACCATCAGGCGATCATCAAGGCAAGCTAGCCTCGCCATTCCTTGAATTAAATAAATGGGGAGAATAACACTAATAAGTTAAGAGTAGTATTATCGAAAGTATATTGAACAAAATAATCTCGTTATAAAGTAATTAAAATTTATGAAGACATCAAGCCTCGTTAATTGTATAATTCCCAATCGCCTCACGTATTTGTGGCGGGAACAGTGAACGGCGATATTTCGTAGACAAGAAAAGTTTGCCCAATGTACATAGCTCTAGTACAAACGTTACGAATAGGGTCTTATTCCTGGGTCATTCGATATCAAATAACAACTGTTCAAGTATCAAAATTTGTTTATTTAATGGGGAGAAAGAGGTATAATAAAAATAAATTAATAATTTTAATAAAAGGTTATGTTGAAGCTATACCCACTTTCTTATGGCTCTTACGCACTGTGTCAGCGACCCGACCGATGGGTAAACCACATTGCCAACGGGTACTTGAGCCACCAGTAATGTCACACAAAAAAGCCGCTGTACTGGCATGGCCTCTAGGCCGGCTGGTTGCGCGGGGACCCGGCACGGCATGGTGGCAGGTTATGCAAAACTTGGACGTACCAGAAATCTTCTTTTTCTTATATTCATTTTCTGACTTAAATTAATATCACGATCGCAATGGCGATTTTGACGGTTTCATTGTCCATCTTTAATAATTAGAAATACAAAGTGTACATTATTTAATATTTAATCTATTACTTAGATTGTAAGTGTTTTGGTCTATGTACTGCTAACTTGCATTTTACTTTGAATAAATATACACATCACTAGAATTTTACACGGCAGCCGTCACAATTGAAATTATGGTCTGTGGTATGGAGCCAGGTATTGCGGTAAATGCCGCCTGCCTGGTATTGCCGCCGGCATACCCGTCCTGCAAGAAACCGCAACAAATCGAGACGGAATTGACAGTGGTGTACTGAAATCACTGATTAATTTCAGGAACTTTAATATCCTCAATGTCAAACGAAATGAGTATAAAAGAAAATAATTAACTATGAAAAGCGGCACTTAAATATTTACTTTCATCTATAAAGAAGAAGACGCACGGCATAAAATATTGGATCTTAGAAGAATACAAATGCGTAATAAACTCATTGTGTGGGCGTGGTTTTTAATTAACTTTACTTTTAACATGCAAAACACTTATATTAATTCCATTACTATACTGGGATTATAAAGTATTTACATAATAACTTAATTATCCTTGATATGGGGTGAATTTATAAGATCTGCCTTTATTAGTGACATACCAGTATAAGAACCACATATTACTTAAACTACTATAAACATCATATGATGTAAGTCCGCCAACCCGCACTAGGCCAGCGTGGTGGACTATATGGCCTAACCACTCTCAATTGATAGTCGATTGTAGAGGAGGCCCGTGCCCAGCAGTAGAACGTATATGGGCTGATACAGAAACATCATATGAGTACAAATGATTAAATGTTCGTTCTGCTATATTTCAGTCCGTCTAAAGAATATATAAATCTATAAATAGCATTATATAAAAAGGCCTGATTTTCTCTCTACGCTTATCAGGACAAAACTTGCACATTAAGGTCAATAATGCGATAAATTTACTATTTTGAACAAATAAAACAAAAACATAAAGTATAAAAAGAATTAGTATCACTTTAATGACAATTCACAATGTCGAACGCTCGAGAATAAAGGGCCAGTCAGATTGTGGGTCGCTTCAGCTCTGGGAACAATTAAAAGCAAATGCTCACCAACACCGCAGCTTCATTGTATACTGCTGCTACAAAGGAGAGCAAAGGGAATTTTATACAACCATTTTGAGTGTTTTTAACTTTAAATGTAGCTATTATAACATACATCCTTCATGATTCCTTGTTTATGAGCTGTGGGATAGAGTTGAATGTAATTTTTACGACTTTACAAACTCCAGAAAATAAATATTTATGAGATCACGCAGAATCAATTTTTGTTCTGAAAATTAATTTTTACTTTTCACATTTTTTTTGTGTTAATGTACGGAATATATTGTTTTGAAGCGGATAAAAAATGTTTGTGCTTTTTATTCGAATTGTTGACGTAGTAAAGGTGAAAACACATTGTAGGTTTTCGTCTTACGCATAGAGTAAAGAGTAAAAAACTATGGTAAAGAGCGCGACTGATATGGGTCGCACGGGTCGTCAGAGGGCCCACGTACGTTTTTATTTCTTTTATTTCCATTGACAAAGGACAGTTTTCTCTTCTGCCAACGACTAAGCTTTTAGGGATAGAAGAGTCGATTTTTATGTACTCTTTATCTCTTCTCTTTATAAACAAATAACTATCTTTTTTTTTTCAAACGAAATCAATCCTAGTTGGCGCTTATTATAAACAGTTCTAAGTCTGTGATAACCTGTGGTATTATCACATCCGAGTTTGCAACGGTTTTATTGTCAAAATCAATGATTCAATTAATATTAAATTACACATCAATCAATTATATAATACTATGATTGATTATATAGATTACACATTGAGAATAAATTTATTGTGGAAAAATGTTAAGCAACAATGCCGTGTACACATATTAGAAATACTTATGTATAAAATTTGTGAATTCCAAAGTAGGCAAGATCGTGTTTCGAGCACACGTCTTGATATTACTACTACCAGTGTCAGTTTAAAAGAAAACAAAAAAGAGACTACTTGAAGACAAATAACAAGATAAACTTTTTTCCTATTATAGTTTCTAATAACAGCGCGTGTACTTTGAAATTTTAACATCAATAACTTAATATTTGATTGTATAAAAAATTACTTGGTTATCTTTAGTTCAGTACCTATTTGTTCCCATACTTCTTACTTTAAGTGAGCATATTTGTTTTCTTTACATTTAACATTATAAATAATTTCTCTATTACGCAAATACTCTAATCGTTTTTCTTCCATTTTTTAAATGAACGCACAGATGAACTTTTGGCTAATTACTGATAATTAAATAAATAAATACACCCAACAGTCACATACATAGTCCTGTAGGGCGATTCACGTAATAAAATAAGTTCAGCTGCAGTGCAGTTGCGGTTAAGTTTCGATCAAAACAGCCCTTTTCGTATTCTCGTAATACGCTCGCGTCAAATTCGCGTCACGCGAGCGCTGCTGCTACTGCTGCGCGTATATGTCAATGTCAAACAAATTTCATACGTCAGACGTACAGTTGACGCGCAGCTCACGTGCAGCCCACGCGCAGCTCACGTGCAGCTAAACATTTACGAGAATACCATTTTGTACCAAAACGTAAACTTAATTGTTACCGCACCGCAACTTACCGCAACGCGTCAAGAAATTACGTGAATCGCCCTACTGACTCCACATTAACATCAATTAAGTGTTGTGTCGTGGGTATCGGGAACTACAAGAGACTTTTCAGTCTCAAAAACACCAGACCCGAGACAAATACTTGTGGGCCTCACAAACATTTGTCTCGGTGCGGGGATCGAACCCGTGGCTTCTTGTTTCACAGGCGGCGTCTAACCAACTGCGCCACGGAGGCTGTCAATTACGTCCAGTCTAGTATTTACAAACAACTGGTCAAAGAACTGCGGTGTTTATTTCTATTAAGTCAAGTTAGATTCCCAGCAACACCTCATGTAGATAATTAGAAATGTCCAAATTGTATTCAACAATTTTAATTTGTATGCAGATTGAATAAAGAAAATTATACCTTGTATGTATTATACATTCTAATATAATTGTAAGTTTTAAGAAATGTTCTATTAGTTTGGCTTAAAAAGCTGGTAGCCATATTTACCAAACCTATTTTTGTGTAAACTCAAGTTTGTCCACAATCGCAAATCGCCCAAAAGCGTTGTGGTGCACGGAGAAATTATTATTTTTTTCTCTCTTCAAATTTCATTACATTGGACATTATTATCATTACTACTATTGGACTACTAGTAGTCATTGTAGTACATTGTATAAATTATGAAAGAATATTTTAATGAAAGCGTTGAAGATATTTTTTACTTTCATTTGTAGTTTCTAATTTCACCACTTGTCAATTTATGTTAGATGCGCTGTATGTCTCAGACGTTTTTGTTTTTGAAGGTCATGCCCTCGAATTTCAACCGACAGTGTGCACACAACAAAAGAATACATTGTTCAGATCGCTGTAAGACGCGTTGCTCTAGTATTTATGGCCGCTTCTTTACTCTATGCGTAAGACGAAAACCCACAATGTGTTTTCAGCTTTACTTAGCATTATTTATGTTTATTTTGACTTAAGGGTATGTTATTTTTTTTTTATTTTTGTAAATCATTTATGTCAGTATGTTTTGAAAACCAAGAGCCAATTTAGAGGAACAAAAGCAAACCACACTCAGCATTCGTTACGTTTCCATAAACAGATGTACTGTTTCTTATAAAACACTAATTTATATTATAAACTACCAGAAGTGGTTTTACATTATTTAATAAAATTAGGTATCCGCTTTGCACAAAGTCACGATCAATAATAATCCAAAGACATTCAAACTACTGTCACATGTGTTTCGTCTTCTCTTGAGAGGGTGCGTGCCAACGAGGTAACATCCACGGAGTTCACATATAACACGGCCTCTCCTGACACCCTGGCGTCCCGACAGGCTTAGTCGTCGTCGACCAAAGATGTAGAAATCAACCGAAGTAATGATCCAACGCCATCGGCAAGTTCCTTTTCTTGCAAAGACGTTGAAACCAGGCGTGGCAAAGGCCTAGTTGTTCAGTCAAACGTTGAGGATGGGCCAGCCCCATTGGAATCTATTTATTTAGATTCAAACACTCATCATCCACACCATGATTAGTCTCTGAAACCAAAGTCCAAATTACTTCAGAGCTCCATTGCTACATGTAACAAAGTAAATTTGTTAGAGATTGTCATAAAAGTCAAACCAGTCAGAAAGTCAAAGTCAAATAAGTTTATACAAGCTAAAACATTCAACATATAAAAGTCTAAACATATGCACATACACAGGTCCTCGGTATGGGCCCCTACCGAGGAAATACTTAAATCTACACTAGGGGTCAGGGTGCATTTAATCCCCCTAGCGACTCTCCGAACACGGAAAGCTTTCACACCGAGGGAAAAGGAGGCTGTACTCCCTCGATGACTCTCCGAACACGGAAAGCTTTCACGCCGAGGGAAAAGGAGGCTGTACTCCCTCGACGACTCTCCGAACACGGAAAGCTTTCACACCGAGGGAAAAGGAGGCTGTACTCCCTCGATGACTCTCCGAACACGGAAAGCTTTCACACCGAGGGAAAAGGAGGCTGTACTCCCTCGATGACTCTCCGAACACGGAAAGCTTTCACGCCGAGGGAAAAGGAGGCTGTACTCCCTCGACGACTCTCCGAACACGGAAAGCTTTCACACCGAGGGAAAAGGACACTGTACTCCCTCGATGACTCTTCGCGAAAAGCTTTTAAAAGGAACAAACCAAGGTACCAGCTTCAATCTAAGACAGGTACTTAAAGAGTGAACACACACCTTCAAAGAATATTGCACACGTCTCAGGGGTCCATTCACCTTTCCATGGAATCATATACTGAGCAGCCGCATAAGTAGACTTTCCATATGATCCAGCAAGTAACTTTAACTCATATCGGTGATTAGAGAGGGTTTTCACTACCCTATAGGGCCCCCGCATGCCAGAATCCAATTTACCCTGAGATTGAGCAAACTTGACAACAAACACCAGGTCACCCTTCTGGAATTCACGAGGAGGCTTCCGGCGCTCATTGACCATTATGTCTTGACGAGTCTGATTGTTTTTCAACCGTTCGGCCGTCCTTTGTCTGAGCATTTCCCGTTTTGCTTCCCGGTTGCCTTTGGTTAAATTCAATGCCACATCTCGCACCAACGTTCGGATTGCAGGCGTTGCGCTTTCATGGCCAATTAAAAGGTTAAGAGGAGAAGTCTGCGTAGTTTTCTGCTTTGTTAGGTTAAGAATGAGCTGTAAATGCCATAGTTCTTCAGCCCACTCAGCTTTTTGATGATTGACCGCAATACGAAGCATATTCAAGACCGTACGGATGTAACGTTCAACCTGTCCGTTTGCATGATGCATTTCAGGAGTTATGAAGTGAAGCTGTACACCAAGGACCTTCATCCATGAAGTGAAGCCCGTCGACTCAAACATGCGTCCCCTATCTGATACAACTAACTTAGGAGTACCAAACAACGATAACACAATTTTAAATACTCGTTTCAGTTCATTTAAATCTTGTCGACATATAGGTGTCAAGAGACAATATTTTGTGAACGCATCTACCACAAGCATGACAAACTTATAACCCTTGGACATAGGGAGAGGCCCGAGAACATCAACATGTAAGGTTTCAAAGGGAACTTCGGATTTTTCCCAGGATGTAATTGGCTGTAAAGGTGCTCGCGGTACACGCTTGTGGGCGACACATGTTAAACAATGAGAAGTATATTTAGTGACAAACTTTCTAAGACTAGGGAACCAAAAATGTCTTAAAATTAGATCCACTACCTTATCTGCGCCTACATGGCCATGCTCATCATGAAAGATGCGGAGGAGGCTCAAACGGTTACCTTTAGGTATAAAGCAAAGTAGCCTCGGGTCTTCACCCGTCGGCATATATCGGTAATATAATATGTCATTGTGTACTTCATACCTTGACGCATCCAATTGACCTTGTTCAAGCAATCGAATCATATTTTGAGTCTCCTCATCACCTGCTTGAGCAATTTGAGCCCAATTACGTGGGCGTTCGACATTGTTAACATTACATGGGTTTCTACTTAAATAGTCCACGTGCGGCATCATGGTGCCCTTTCGGTAAAGAATGGTGAAATTAAAATCTTGTAGATAAATCCACCATCTCGCCACACGCGGTAACAAGTCTTTCTTATTTTGGGTGGATTTTAAGGCATTACAATCCGTTACCACCAGAAACTGAATACCAATGAGATAGTGCCTGAAATGCTTTAATGCATTTACTACCGCAAGGGTTTCGAGTTCATAGGAATGGTATTTCGGTTCAGCACCTTTTGTGACCTGACTATAATAGGCCACAACACGCCGACTACCATCCCTATGAACCTGTTGTAGAACCGCACCATACCCAAGACTACTTGCATCCGTATGAACTTCCGTAGGTAAACTTGGATCGAATATCGCAAGTACGGGTGCACCAGTTAAAATTTTAATAATTTCTTGACGTACAGTTTCATGTTCCGCAGTCCAGTGAAACTGCACGTCCTTACAAGTCAGGCGCGCAATGCAAGCAGTTCTGGTGGAATACTCTGGGATGTATTTTCGAAATACCCCGCCAACCCAAGAAACTGTCTAACCTGTTTAACATTCTGTGGTGCAATGGAATCTGAAAGAGCCTGAACCTTACCAGTAGCGGGTCGCACTTCACCGTTAGATATCACCCGCCCCAGGTATTCTACTTCTGTGCACAAAAAGAAACATTTGTTCAGATTTAACGAGAACCCAGCTTCCGTCAATGTTTGTAGTACTCCCCGCAAAGTTTGCAGTCCCTCTTCAACGGAAGAAGACAAGATCAAACAATCGTCGATGTATACCAGAACTTTCCCATCAGTGATGAATTTCTGCAAAGTTTTACTAATAATGCGCTGGTATACAATCGGCGCGTTTGCTAACCCAAATGGCATTTTTACGTACTCATAATGGGCCTCTGGCGTCACGAAGCCGGTGAGTGGTATGGATTCTTCATCAAGCTTTATTTGATGGAACCCAGTCGCCATGTCCAAAGTCGTAAAGTAGGTGCTTTTACCCAAACGGTCAATGTGGTCATCAATTAGGGGTAGCGGAAATCGATCTTTTACCGTTCGGGCATTTAACGCACGGAAATCGACACACATCCGGTCAGAGCCGTCCTTTTTCTTAACAAGCAACACTGGGCTTGCATAAGGCGACTCTGACTCACGAATGATACCCTTCGAAAGTAAATCTTGAATAATTCGACGTACCTTCAACTTTTCGTCATATGACATCTTGTACGGTCTATAATGAACTGGTGTATCGTCCTTTAGACGAATGCTCATGGTACCTGTTGTAACCGTGGAAGTGGCCGTACCTGAAATCATGTGTTCGGAGAACTCGTCCAAGATCCTATTGAGATCAACCAAATGAGGACCGCTTAAACTGGTTTTATACGAGCGTTGTCGGTTATCATGCACAGAAGAAACAGCACATTCAGGAGCCCGTATGATTCTCTGCAAGTCCTTGGTACGTACATATGTGACGCCCTCCCGATTCAGCACATCGGTGCCAATAATGACTGGAGCATTCATACACTCACTAGGGACAACCAAGAAGTCCACATCTAATGAAACGTCTTCCAGCTGAACCACGAGAGAGACGTAAAAATTAACATGCGTAATTAACTTACCTACGCCTTTTATTTGTCGACTGGTGGGTTTCTTGGTACAAGAAAGATGATTTACTACCACTGAAGAGATAAGCGACACCCCTATAGCACCACTATCTATAAGTATGTCAACTGGAATTCCATTGATGACACCAACAACGACGTCTTTTTGTTTTTGAGCTGAGTAACTTGAGCAAAAGTTGACTTTACCTGAATCCGCACGCTTCCTTACAAAGCAATCACGTATGTGATGGCCTTGTTTTTTGCAGTATGCACATGAGACGAATCGATCAATCTTAGCAGCGGTCGGTTTTAGGGCCTGCTCAGTTGCGGAACCAGTGGCAGCAAGTTTCGACTTCTTAGAACATTGCAACTGTTTGTGTCCCAACTTACCACATAAATAACATTTAACGCCTATTCCAATTCCCGGAGTCGGTCGGTTGGTAACTGTCGTTTTCTCGGTACCACTTTGCGCAATCGGATAACGCATAGCACGAGCATCTGCATTTTCCGATTTTGAGAAGGTAGCCAAATAACCTACCAGGTCCCGCGGAGCTAAATTTGCGTTCATAGCCGCTGCTTTAACTTGGGGATCCGTAACACCCCGAAGCACAATATCGGTGATTAGGTCATCACTAAGGCCCTTAACAACCCACAACTGAAGTAATGATTTTCGTGCATATTCAGCATAAGTACGAAAACCATTAGAATTAGTGGACATTACCTCATACAAGATTGTTGCCCGATCTACCTTTTTGGTACATAAACATCTAAAGTCCTCTTTAAAGTTGGTCCATGAACGGTCGTTGGTAACCCACTCATCCAACCATGACCTTGCATCACCTTTCAAACACTTACCAACACGAGCGAGGCACTCGCGTTCATCCCACCGATTTGCAACCTTGGCCCGATCAACTTCCTCAAACCAGGAATCCACGTCATGTATATTAGGGTTAAAATTAGACACATAATAGCTATGTGTACTTACCGATTTCAATGATTGAATCGCTTCGACAATCTGTTCTGTTCCGCTCGGGTTGCGTGACTCAGTAGAAGCTAATCGACCTGATAAATGCGAATCATACGCTTGCGACTCTAAAGCCTGAAGACACGACATTATAGTGTGCCAGGATTCATAACCACTAAACTCACGATTATCGTTTCGCCGATTACTATCACAGCGGTAATGGTTGTGGCCACGACTGCGCCCGTAGTCACAACTCCGGCTACGATCGCGACTGCTCTTGCGACTGCTATTATGATCTCGGCGCGTGTGACGTTCACCACGACGTTCATTGCGGCTTCGGCTACGGCTGCGACTACAAGTAAAGTGTCGTTTTCTTACCGGAGGGGTATACCCTCTACTTGAACTGCGCGAACGATGTCTCACCAAGCGTTCGCCGCGCGAGCGGCTGGTAGTAGAATAACACCGGTCACGAGATCGGGATCGACCCATTTTCTACTACAGCAATACAAAACAAGCTTACCAGAGATTATCAATCGCAACCTTGTGTTTCACGGACACTCAAACAAAATAAACCAACTGACTTTTGAAAATTTCAAAGTGGACGTAGTGAGCAATCCCACTTCTGATATAAACTACCAGAAGTGGTTTTACATTATTTAATAAAATTAGGTATCCGCTTTGCACAAAGTCACGATCAATAATAATCCAAAGACATTCAAACTACTGTCACATGTGTTTCGTCTTCTCTTGAGAGGGTGCGTGCCAACGAGGTAACATCCACGGAGTTCACATATAACAATATTGTAAAAGTTACACACTTCATATCAAACATTGATATTGAACTATTTTTAAACCCTGATACTTACAAAATGTCTTATATTGAAATTTTATTAAGCTACTTTTTGTCATTCTTAAGATTTGATTCGATGAGTTCAGACAATCCGAACCATTCGTTTTCTTGGCTTGTCCTACGTTGATATGCAAGCTTGGCTGAGTGCGTGTGCGTTGATGCGGAATCCTTTCTGTGACTGAATGTGGCGTTAAGTTTAAAGATGGCATTAGAGAGCAATTTTTCCACGAACACGAACAATTTTACTTTAATTTTAGTTATGATAAAGTTGTTCATATTTGTACTTATATTACTGTGTATAACTGCGCATTATGGACGTTTAAAATATGCATATAGGTATGGCATTTAATGGAATACATCTCCAGTAACAATAAAACGTATAGTTTATAAATTTATTTTGACGATTTTGAATGTTTTTTGTATGATTTCGTTTGTTACTTATGTTTTATATTACAAACGAATGATCTAAAATTTCAGTCTTTCACACTCATCGTCATTATTGTAACTTGAATATTTTCAAAGCTATTTACGAGAAGTGGCCTGAATAATGTATAATGCAAATTATTGCTATAGTCTGACATAGTCCCTGAAATTGCCTAATTATTATTTATTTACTATTTCATCAAGACCTTTTCATATTTCTACAAACATTCATATAAAAGCTGACGCCTTTCCCCCAGTAGGGGTAGGCAGGAGTGAAACCAGGATACCGCTTTTCACCTTGTATTTGACATCTCACGATGTGATAGGTGGCGAGCCTATCGCGAAATCGGGCAGGAATTCGTTCCTGACTCCAGGCTGAAAATGACTAGAAAATAATCACAGCTTTGCAATCATACTGTAGTACAACTGCGTCACCATTTTCATATATCTAATATAATTATAATAAAGTTGGAGTAAGAAACAATGCGGTGGAACAGTGCTTGCCGTTCACTTTCACTCAACAATACAATTGCTTACATTAAGCCATCCCGACTCACCATTTAGTCAAAACTAAGTTAACATTTGCCTGATATTTAGGTCATACGAGTATAGTTTCAGGTTTGTCCATTAGGTGCGGGATTTCGCTTCATCCCCTAATACCCGCACTGTAACTCGCTAATTCATATAGGCACGTGAAAGGGAAATTAACCCACTGTTCTTAATTGCGTTTTCGCATGCTTTAGTTTCGTTTAAAAGGGTCACTTAACACTGAATGTTTGCTTGCCCTATCCAACGTGCGAAATGCCAGAAAATTTTCATTTGAATTTTTCCTCGGGTCGCATTTAAATTCTGAATAACATTGAGAATTTAGATGTGGGTTTATAATAAGTAGACGCTTCGTCTGAATGGAAACATTTTTTCGAGCATACTTTCAGTGGAAATGGTTTACACTATGTTGGATGGAAATTTTGTTAATAAATTAAATTATGTACATTTGGTGTCGAGCACAAAATAAAAGTTTTATTATGTTGTGCATGTAAATTAAATATTTTCATTTATTTAAATACCTTTCGCTACATTTGAAAAGAAAAAAAAACTTATAATTTTTATCATTAACATTATAACTGGCTTCTGCACTACACAGTTTATAAACAAAATATTAAAAAGTCTTATTTCTGACGTTACTTAGATAAAGTTGGGCAAACTACAAAAATAGGTACTTATTTCTAAAAATAAGTCTTCTGGGTTTCCACCTTTAACACTTTTAAGAAACTAGTCCGCTTCCATTACCGTATAAATTATTATAAAATATAAATAAAATAACATTAATTACAATGTAAAATTACACGCATGTCTCACTAATTACGCATTTAACCCTTCGCTGAAACTCCCTGATTCTGTTCTTTAATTATTTTAAACGTACGTCATACAAAGAACATATCGTTACGGAAGTGCGAGGCAGCGAAATTATAAAGTAAAAGTAAGCTTGTCATTTCATGCGACACGTAATATGTTGTGGGGTTGCCTTGAAATGCCTTAAATTGTTGCCGCTTGGAATAATTTTCCGTCACACCGTTCAAAGTATGTAAGTGTGAAAGTTGATGCTCTGGCCTGAGTGAATTTGTGGTATTTTGGTGTTAGGTTGTACTCGATTCTATTGTATTTTTTACAATATTAAGCTTTGGGTACACGAGACATGACTGTATTACTGGCAGGTCTCTCGTATGTGAGACTCCTAGGTAGGTACCACTGCAATGATACTTTTCCCGTCTAATAGTGTAAACGGTCTATTGTGTTCCGGTTTAAAGGACATTGTAGCCAAAGTAACTACTGGACATAATGAGACTTAACATCTTAAGTCTCTGGATAGCGAGCGCAGTGGAATGCCAAAAATTTCTTTTTAAATCATGGTATTGTTTGGTTTTGCTACTGTCAATAAGCGGTCGTATTTCTTACCACCAGGCAAATATCATGCTCGTCTCGCCATTCATCGCAATGAAAAAGAATTATTTCACTTAAAAAGTGGTAGAACCCGCTATAGTTACCTTAGAATAGAGTAAGATGAGGCCAATTCAAATGTATTATTATTATTGATACTCAGATAACTACGTGAAACGAAGGCTTTGCTGTTTTGTAAGATTGCTGGTAGCCAAATATCCTTCCCTTTCCAGTCTCATTTTGTGTGACTGGCAAGTCATCTTCAATCGTTTCCAGGATTTTAAACCCAACTTACCATAGTATAATTAAAAATAGGGTGTTCACTATTATTTTAAAACAAAACGTTTTGGTCAATAGGTATTTACTTAAGAAATTCGAAGATAGAAAAAATTACAAAATTGTTAGTAGCATTGTGTCTAAAGTCACTAAAACAATAACCCGGCTTCGTTTTCGCTAGCAATCTTTATATACCCTGTATAGATACCATTACTTTTATAGAATTTTTCTCGTGCCACTTGAAAAGAACGTAGGGCCCATCTGTTGCAACTTGGTAAGGCTTGCTAAAATAAATAGACTGAAGGAATTTAATATAAAAATAAATGTTATCCTAAATTATTTTAAATAAATTATGAATTCATATTATAATTCCACATGGGATCCAATTTTCATAAAGTCTTCAACAAAATTGCAAACCCTTTTTCACGAAAATTTAAAAAATGAAAAAATTACCACACATCACGCGATTGTATTATATTTATGATAACTGTAAAAACGGAGGGCACATATTTTTACGCCCTGTACGTAGATAAAAATTTAACATGACATTTTCTAGGCAAAAATGGATAACGACAGATAATAAAATAAACTGAAATATGTGGGAATGCTGAGCGTGTGAGATGAGTTTTACCTTAAAGTCCTCGTAAATTATAGTATTTTCTACCAGAAAATTCTTATTGCGCACTTTGCTTAGTTTGCGTTGGTTTTTTTTTTTTTACTCTGGCCGGGCATAATGGCGGCATTGCACCTGATGGTAAGTGCAAATGCCGCCCAGGTAGAGTATCCATTGGCATCGGACGGCAGCCCCATGCCAATGGAAACGATTATGCCGGCCTGCTAAGGTGCCTCTTCACACTACGGCGGAAGGACCCAGGACTATGGCTTCGCAAGCCAGCACGCGTGGTTCTGGTAAGGAATGGAGAGGAGGGGAACAAGTTGAACAATTCTTCAGAGCACTCACCGTGATACAGACGGTAGAACACGCTTAGAGAGGCGACATCCCTGCGAAGTTGTAGCGACTCTAAGTTGCTCGTTACGTCTGCATCATTCACAATGCGGATTGCCCGCCGCTGCAATCCATCCAAGGCATCGAGCAGGTACTGGGCGAATCTACCCATCATTTTTTTTTTAATTTAGACAGCAGATCGGCCTTGTCATGGACTTTTGACTAAAAACATGAATTTCGCCAAACTATAATGGTATTTCGGGGTTGTCCGATTTAAAAGGCTGTCGAAATACTTGACAGGTTTAACGCTGTAGTCGGAAATTTTGCAGACCGAGTTCCATAACTAAGCAATTGTTTTTATAATAACAGTGTATGTATATGTAAAGAAATAACAATTCTTTGAGTGTCGTGGGACTGAAAAGTTTCGCATAGTTTTTTATACTCATGACACAAGACAGACATTATATAGTTGAGTATATTTATTTATACGTACGTACTATTTTTACGTAGATATTCATTGCATATTCGTTGGCCCCTCGAGAGCCGTGACTTTATCTTTTTTATTGTGATATAGAGTGTTCCAGAACTAAACTATAAGACAGTAACAAGAAAAACTATGATAGCACAGAAACGAAAAAAAAAACTATAGCATATCAATGATACTTTTGCTTTCTAGGTAGGTTTTATCCTTTACACTTTACATTGCCCTCTGTTTATCCTATTCTTAAAAAAACATCCCATGGTTGTGTCTAAGACATTGCCTTTCGGCGATAAATTGTATTTTTATGTATGTGATTGCTATTTGTATTTATATTTTCCAATAAATAAACAATGATAATTTTAATAAATCAATTCTAGTCAAATTTCGAATAAATCTGATTCGACCAAAACATCGTAACATTAGGACCATTAATTCCGAAATTTATTATTTAAATTGACATTTCGCATTGTTACATAGATAAGCTTAAAAATTATATCCTAAATTCAATCAAATTTATCTCTACTTTTCAAGAAATAATACCCGATTCCAAAAAGAAGAATTTTTATTCATTTATTACACGTGTTGCATTGAAAAAAAATGGGCTAAAGTGTCCATAGCAAGTTTTGTCAAACATTTTGACAGCCTCCGTGGCGCAGTTGGTTAGACGCCGCCTGTGAAACGAGAGGCCGCGGGTTCAATCCCCGCACCGAGAGAAATGTTTGTGCGGCCCACAAATATTTCTTCCGGGTCTGGGTGTTTGTGAGACCGAAAAGTCTCTCGTAGTTCCTGATACCCACGACACAAGACTCGATCTTAGTGTGGGGTCAGGACTATGTATGTGACTGTTGGGTGTTATTTATTTATTATTTATTTATTGATGCATTTTAACAACATTCAAAAATACTTGGCAATTTTTCCGCAATTTTTCATTTTTTAAGTTGTAAGTGGAGAATAGAGATGCTAAAGAATTTACTAAACAATCACTTCAGAATTGAAAGAACTGCACTTTAAACTAACTACGAATTTAATTAGGATTAACTCTAAATTTAAAAAAATACTACTTATTACTTAAGTTTATTTATTCTCAAACACATACCTCCTTAATAGCAGACTATTCTACCAACCGCGCCACTCACCCTCACAATAAATAGAACTACATATAAAAGAATGAAATTTCTACTTTACGACTTTAACTTGGTACAGTAAGTACACGTTATTTTTCACGGAACAAGCAACAAAGCCGTCGCCTATTTTATTACAGCTACGTTTTACTTTTCCACAACAATCTCTTACAGTGGGCGACGAAACTTTTAAATTTAGGTAATTGATCTTTATAAAGCCCGCTTGGAAACAACCTTAATACATTTAAGACGTTCCAACTGATAACATCAATAAGAGCAATATGTTTCGTTCCCTCCCACCGGCATCTGTTAGGGCCAAAATTTATCTGTACTAATAAATTACGGGGCCCTACGTTCAACCTTGTTAAATAAACACGACGTTCGCACCATATTTTTCATTCCGGTACCCCAGACCGCATTCAGGGCTTTCTTCGTATTAGCAAGTTGGAGGCATTAGTGAATTCCCATTCCATTATCGAGGGTAAATTTTTTCCCATTGGCAACCTGCAGCTGCATATCGCGAATTCACACGTCCATTCATGTTCTTTGAATTAAACAATCATTTATAAGCTAAGAAATGTAGTCGGGTGAACACAATTGCCGTATTGTTCTATATAATACACAATGAGCTCGGGGAACTAACTTTAAGCATTTCAGTGTATAAATATCTCAACAAGTAACGCTACAATGTGCTTATTTTACCCGAGCTACTTGTTCTTCACTGTAGCCGCATGCTATGAATCTCTCTTTAAATAAACAATTACACCTATTGCATGTATTGTTGCTGTTGGAATAATTAATATTTCCGTGCGGAGTTTAGAGCGAGATGTATTTGTATGTAGCAATAAATGTTATTGCTTAAATGTTTAATGCAGTATTATTTATATAAAGCTAGAGTAACTAATAAGACATTTTGAGGCTTAACATCGTAGTCATCTCAGGATGGCGAGCGAAGTGAAATACCAAGTATTGCTTTGAAATTCATGGTATTGGCGAATGGTATCTTGTCTCGGCATTCGTTGTAACAAACATTCGTTGTGACAATTTTTTTCTGGTATTTTTTTCCTATGGTCGTATTTGGATGGTAAATTCATTTTTTTCCTAAAATAATAGTGTATATATACCCTTTTATTTATAACGACTCTAAGGTATAAAAGAGTTTAAATTATTATTTTAGCAAAAGCTATGGATTTACCACCCAAAAATGACGACATTAAAAAAAATTATAGTTGCTTTGTGTTTGTACTCACTAAAATTACCACCCGGCTTCGTTTTCGGTAGCAGTCTTGATATACCCAATATAACTCTTAAATTCACGAAAGAACGTATTGTTCTTCGATCTATGAAAAATTAATGCGCTTTACATTTCACACATAATTCGACCGAAAAATGAGTCCGTATTTTTCTATATAAATATAGAAAAGGTAATTTGATTGACCTATGCACTATGGAATGAAAACATTGATGTTGCCTTTCAATTTTCGCGGTGCCCTAGAGGCAGGCCGGCGGCAGTTCAGCGTTAGATTACCTGCAATATTTGTACCTAAAGATAACTACCGCTACTTGGGAAACGTTTACAGTAAAACGCGATAAGATTGGAAGATTGGTAGGTCTCTCATATGGCGGAGGCAAAGAGAAATATAAGTAATGTTCATTTCCCCCGCCAAACAACTGTGTAAATGCACTGTTAGGTTTCGGTTTGAAGGACATTGTAGCCAAAGTAACTAATGGAAATATTGACATTCAACTTCTTATGTCTTAGGATGGCATTGCTTTGTATTTCAAGGTTCATTTGCTGTCGTATCAATTACCATCAGACGAACGGCTTGTTTGTCTTTCCAATCATTGCAATAAAAAAAGAGCCGATGTGCTTTTTAATATTCAAATTTATAATCTTATTAACTGTAAAAAAAATTGGTATTTAAATCTGGAAATAAAACTGTTACATGTACACATCTGACGTTTGCTAACAGACCTTAAACAGTGTAACTGTATGCGATGACATACGAATCTATAACTTCAGTCTAGAACAAATTAGACCCAAACTTTCGTATACATTTTCCATCCATCCATTATCCTGTACTGTTCTGTATCAGCCCATATACGTCCCACTGCAGGGCACGGGCCTCCTCTACAATCGAGAGTACGATTGAGGGTGGTTAGGCCATATAGTCCACCACACTGGCCTAGTGCGGGTTGGCGGACTTACATACCATAGAATTTTTTTATAAATCGCTATGGTATGCAGGTTTCCTCACGATGTTTTCCTTCACCGTTTTAGTGCGTGGTGATTGACTATCAATACACACATGACTCCGAAAAGTCAGAGGTGTGCCCTGGGATTCGAACCCGCGACCACCGTGAACATGTTGGCAGTCGCGTCTAGTCATTTACCAACAGGCCACCACTCACTAGTGAGTGTGAATAATTATAATATTAACATTTCGCAAACGGAGAGAGAATCAAAGCGGGGTTGCGGTTTTCTGTATGCACATTTCTTCCACCCCATGCATATTCTGAATTATTTCAATACGTGGGGAACGGTTTAATAATTCGAATTATTACAAACACCAAAATTAATTTCAGATAATATACAAAGCTTTATAGGGTAGAATGCACAATAATCGCCCACACTAAGAAATAAATATTTGCATTTTACTTTCGTATCTCATATATCGTTATCGTATAAATAAGGTTTTTATATCATTTCAAAGTAATAAACTGTAAAAAAAAAATGTTTAACAAAAAACCCTCTGGGATAATATTTCTCTGAGGGTCAATTTGGACTTCACCCTATTCAAAATTACAATTTTATATAATCCTGTCAAAATTCACGAAGCTATTATATTATAACTATCTTTTAAATCTGTATGGACCATTAAAGCTATCGTAGGTACTAAGTGTTTTTTTATGAAATCCCAATCTAGTAAAATATTATCTATTCAAACACATAAAACTTGAGTTGTAAAAGAGCCTTAACTTAATTTAAATTTTAAAATTAGAATCATTTGCAATTATTTCGTTTTTTTTATGCGAGCACTGAATTAAGGTAATTCAATTTTTTTAAATTTACATAGCTTGGCTAAGTCATTTCTAATCTGTGTTAATGTACGGCCAAAAATGTGGTGTTTAACGGCAGTGTGTATGAGTATTATTAACCACCATAAATTGGCCCTCATTTAAACTCATAATCAAATGGCTAAATCCAATAACAATGTCTCAAGTATTCTATAAGACACGTAATTTATAAAACGTCGCTTACTACTAGGACAATCAGTTTGTCATTCAAATTCATCCATAGATTTCCTTACGTTTTTATTTTAATTCGATTCTAGTATTACTTAGCAGTTATTTGATATCCAATGTATGTTGTGACGCCTGCAGATAGTGCATTTAGCATGTTACCAAATTGTAAGTGTATATAGATATAAGAAACAATGTGATTACCATTGGATGTCCTTAAAAAAATAAATAAAATAAAATAGATTTTAAAGGAATCTTGCGCCTTGTCAATGGCACTCGGAAATACCACCGTGCCGTCCTAAATTAATATATTGAACAAAGCCCCATTTGACCCAAATCATCGCGTAATATGAGTATCACGCATTCCCTTTCAACGTCACGGCACCATAATTCCAAGTACTTAAAGGAAAAATTATTTCGTGTTCAAATTTTTTGGTATTTAATACTTTTATTCGTTTGCCTTAATCTCGAATAGTACGACTGTAAGTCGCTCCATAAATCATATAACCTACTTTAGCGGCTGTTTGACGTATCTTTATACATGTGATAGTTGGACTGTGATTACATACTTATAGTTATTACACGGCCAAAATACCTATGTATTTATGTTTAATTTAATCATAGCATTATAATATCTCACATAAGAATATTATTAAACCGCATGAATCCAAGACTGCCTCGTTGGCGTAGTTGTACTAAGGTATAATTACAACTTTAAGGTCTCGAGTTCGAACCCCGGGTCAGGCAAATATATAATAATATCGCAATGTGGGACGAAAAAATACACGGTGATGTACGTTGCATGCATTTTGCACATTGATGCATTCATGGTTCAATGAGCATTATAAAAATTATGGATTGTCATTTTTAAATCCAACTGTTACATTAAATGTAACTCTTGATAGGCTATTAACCGATTACTTCAAATAAGTACTTCATGCAAAGTAACACCTTGTGTACATATCATATTCATTATTTAAACTCAATATCATAACATATCATTGTCACACCGTATTTAATAATTAATGTGCCACCAATACCTTTCACATATTTAAGAAGTTAGCAGCGGATATCATTAAAAAGTTTTCCAACACTTTCGATTCACCAACTTAATAATACATTCTAGGAATGAATACGGTTTTGGGTAAATTTTCACTGTCGACCTCTTTTTATTAAAATAAATAAATACAGCCTTTTTATTACGAATATCATTTTATCCCCGGGTCATAAAATGGTTTTGAAATTATTTATTTGAAAAAGTTGCGCGTTTGTTAAATTTCCCGAGGCTTCTCATTTGGCGAAGATTAATGAGCATCAATACGCTAAAGGCATTATTATGTTATTTGATTAGTGTCTTTGATAATGAACTAATCAGCTTAATGACTTTAGAATTAGTTACTACAAATAAAAATGTATGTCATTGTGAATAAAACAGGCATTTTAATGCTCCGGTACAACTTTTTAATCGTAATAAACTGTAATCTAATGTTTTACACCCGAAATATAAATTACATACTGTAAATTTAAAGCCGTGATTTCACGCCTATAGTTAGCGTATTATAAAAGTCATTACGATAAAGTACAAAATTAATTCAATGAAAATATTTATCATTTCTAAAACTCATAAATACATAACTCAACACTTAATATTATATTTTAAAACTTACATGTTTTTATAAATTGACCAGTATCCGACTTCCTATGTGTGAATTGGTACAAGCAACGTGAGGTTTGCTGCGAATGTCGCACGAAGCCGTAAGTTTCACAACGAAAATAATTTATGGATTTTCCAACACTTAGCGATGCAGAAAGTGTAAACAACTCGACTGTATTCAAAGTTAATATTTTATATTTTAAAACGTTTACCACTTTCGTTCCACTTTTCACACTGACATCCATTTGGAAAAAGAATCAGCGATACTGTTTGCAGACTCGGCTTGTCACGTCATCAAATTACGTCATCAAACAACCAGAGTATAGCGTCCGCGAAGCGATACAAAGACTTGATATAAAATGCTATCTACCCACATGTGTTTGCATTAACAATGAAACTGATTTAACAGCCACGCGTTTGCGGCAGAGAATAAAAACTGTAACAAACTTTTACATTTCAACGGAGTTTGCGAAATAGGTAAAATAGTTTACTTCGAAAGTTATATTTGCGGCATGAGGCATTACCGGGTTATGAGGGCTTTGTAACATTGTTTCAAGTATAATAAAACGAGCATAAGTATGTAATGTAGTAAAGAAGTGTGAACAAAATATCTGTATCTTTTACGGGAAGTGTGTTTATTTATTATTTGGCTCGGAAACTCTTTTAACAATTTGCACAAGATTTGAAAGAGTGTGCATGTATCTTTTCGCAAGTTGAAATGTTTGAAAGTTAGTTTTCATAACCTTTTCGTATGAGTTTCTTGCCTTAGTAATTTTTTACTTTTCTATTTAATGAAACCTAGTCTTAAATGCTACCGTTCACAACCCCAAGTAAACCGCCAAGTAGGCTTGTTCTCAGTGAAAGTCACCCGTAACATCAGATGTCCATTTCACGACGCTCAAGTAACACTAATCCTATGATTACATTAATCAGTACTTTACTGGCCGCATCGTCTATCAATTAGTGTACTTACTTGATGTTTTAAACAAAGTTAAAATGTCAACCACCTTTGTTATTTTGTAGGAATAAATAATAAAGGTGGTTTGGCACTTTGGCACTTCAGCGAGAGGCTGGGGCTGGGCGGAAGACATTCGACAAATCAGTATTAATTTCTAATGTCATACACTTAATCAACACGTTGTTACTCGATACAACACTCGGCACTTATACTTCATATTTTACTTATACTTTTTATTAACGTTAATAAAAAAGTAACAAATCAACATTTTACTTGCAAGTGTAGAACGTGGTCCTAAATGCATCCAATCTAACCCCTTTAATCAATTAAATTAAATAACCTAACTGGCAGTACATAATTATTCACTTAGCATATTTATAAAGTCTCATAATATGCACAGAAGTGGAACGTATATAGGCCAATAATGTCATGTCAAATTCTTTCGTTTAAACTAATTAGCTCAGCAGCGACTGAATTCCGAGAAGAGCTGGCATTAAACATTTCGAGCTTCAAGCTGACTGACGTGCTGGGTCAAGGTCAGCCGTACCTGCAAAATAATGCTCCATTTGTTAACTAAATTGCTGAAGAAAAAACGTTGACAGTTCTGGCCGTACGCTGCGCCCGACAAGGAAATTTGTTACAATTGTTTTGCCTTATCGAATTAGATTGACTGTTTACTGATGAGTAATTTATGTAGTTACAGATATGTTTTTAAATAAGATATATTTCAAATGAATCTTATATTTACTGATACTGAAATCATAAAATTTATGTTTTTTTATGCTGGGTATATCGAGAGTGCTACCGAAAACGAAGCCGGGTGGTAGTTTTAGTTACTACAAACACAATGTAACTAAAAATTTCCCAAAGAAACGTGTCAATTTTTTAAAATTATTTTTTAGTTATCGTCGTGTTTGGGTGGTAAAATTTTTGCGAAAATAATAATTTAAAGCCTTGTGTGCCATAGCGTCTTTAAAAATATAAGGGTGTACACTATTATTAAAGAAAAAAAAACTATGTATTTACCACCAAAAACTATGTAATTATAGACAAAAATAGCAAAAAAAAAATCGTCACAATTTTTGCACTAAATTTAGTTGCGTTGTGTCTAAATCACTAAAACTACCACCCGGCTTCGTTTTCGGTAGCAGTCTTGATATACCCTGTAGATTGAAGGCGTCACCGTGTACCGCGGTGCGGTATAAAACTGTACTTTGTTTTAACTGTCATTATTCGATAGATAGTCCTTTTGGGCTGCGTTTTAGCCAACAGCAGGGGGCTTAGTCTCATAGAGTGATCTGAAAAAGGGTCGAAAATTCGAACGTCGTACGTACAACTGTACAGGGGCCCTACTATATAAATCCAAAGTTCGAATCTTCGTGACGGTTTACGTTTCGAAACCTACTCTGTAACACGAAATTTGAAACTTCGGATCGAAGAATGACTGATTCGAATATATCGGCAATCCGAACATTTACATTTTTATTTACTATATTCATCCGAAACGAAGTTCGAAACTTCGGACGAACGAAGTTTGTGACGATACGTATGTACCTACTCTGCAAATGTTCGTATTGCCGATATATTGGAATAATTCATTCTTCGATCCGAAGATTCGAACTTCGTGTTACAGAGTAGGTTTCGAAACGAAAAACGTCACGAAGTTTCGAACTTCGTTTCGGATTTATATAGTAAGGCCCCAGATGTGCATACCCCACAATTTATTCGTACGTCGTAACCATGGACTAAGTTTGGAATGAATTTTAAGTATCATAGTATTGATTTTTAGAAGTTGAAAATTTATGACTTCTTCGGCGTTAAAATCCGAACATTCGAATTTCGTTTTGGATCAAAAAGTCACCCCCTAGATGAGTTGTAGTTACTTTATCAGACAATACTAAAAATTACCGTACGTATGATAAATATTGAAAAAATATCTTAAATTACTTAAATATGGAATTACAGTCGATTTGTCGGAATCGAGAAAAGTTATAACTTACATAACGTTTTTTTTTTTCTCAATAAAATTTGAAATACAATACAAACAAACCAGCGGCTGATTTGAGACACACCTAGATTTAAAAAAATGTTATCTTTAATAATAAATGTTACAATTTAGTGTATTTATGAAACTACAGCCTTCTACAGTTACAGATAAAATACATATAGAAAATAATAAAGATAAAATGAAACCTTTATTTTTTATTTATTGCCCACATTTACTTCGATAGCGAACATAATATATGAAATAGAGCTGAATTGATAAAATATATGATCCGATTTTTCGCCTTATTGGAAACATGAAAATAATTGATGCCTGTTTCTAGGTTGATTAAATCTTATCCAATAAAAATATAAAAATGAATTTGCTATCGCAATCATATTTCAATATTTACGGGTAACCTGACTACGTAGGAAAGTTGGTATAAAAGATAAATATATTTATTTTATTGCAGTGAATGGCGAAATGAGCATGCCGTTCGCCTGATGGCGATAAGCGATGCGACCGCTCATGAAAATAAGCAAACCAAACAACACCTCGATTACAAAGCAATGCTTGGCATTCCACTGCACTCGCCATCCTCAGACATAAGATGTTAAGTCTCAGTACGTCCAGTAGTTACTCTGGCTACAATGTCCTTCAATCCGAAACACAACAAAGCATTTAAACTGCTGTTTGACGGGAGAAATAGACATTGCGGTGGTAGCCACCCAGGCTGCCTCTCACATATGAAAGACCTATCACCAGTAAATATACACAAAAGTCACATACATAGTCCTAACCCCATTTAAAACAATGAAGTCTTGTGTTGTGGGGAACAGAAACTGCGAGAGACTTTGCGATCTCACAAACCCCGGACCATACACAAATATTTGTAGCCCCACACAAATATTTGTCCGTGTGGGGATCAAACCCGCGGTCTCAGTTGTCATTATAAAATATTAATATTTTATTACTTTTACATAAACTAAATAAATACACAAACAAATTTATATAGACATAACATACAGTTTACCGTCTCGTGAGAACAAGAGAGTCTACGGGCAAGACTGAACGTGCTTCGTAGTACTGTGCGGCCGACACTATGTTTTTATCTTATTCTTATACTTACTACAAAAAAGTATTGATTATAATATAATGAGTAAACATTGTCAACCTTTTTTGTCTCAGTTCTGGCTTTTAATATTATAAAATACTCGCCAGTTTCCATTTATCTGATATAAGAATCAGAGAAGCAGAAAGTTCTAACGCAATTGAAATGGGTCTATTCGTAATAACAGTATAATAAAGCTATATCCAACACATTTGCTTTATAAATACAAAGCGTATAATTATTTTACCGCTTGTATTTAATCAAAAATTCATTTCAATAAGCCTTCTATTGTACTTGCTTGGTAAATTGTACCCCCATACCTAAAATTAATAACCAGTTTCCTGTTAACGCTAATATTACAGAGTTAACCGTTAAATACATTGCATTGTATTATTAACCCTACTCTTAATTGCGGTAATCATGTTTTGGGATGGGAGTCGGTAGTAGTTATAAAAAATATTATTTAGTGTTTTATTGAATTCATTGTTCTCTTATTGGAGACCACAGAGTAGCATAATCACAAGAATCAATCGATCACAAGAGGCAATCTGATTATCAATAGTCACAAAAATCTTTTAATTTAAACGATCGTTCTTATTTAATCCTTGTTGGATTCTTATGTTACAAAAAGGACATAGGAACCGGATTTCCCAAAGAATCAGACATTGTTGATAATACGAATCAGTTCAATTCCTATGTACCTTATAAAATACCTTATACCTGATATAAAACCACATAAATATTTTATTGATTCCATATTTTTTCTTCTTTGCTTTTTAATTGCACTTCATAGAATGTGAAACTCGAGGTAAATCATAAAATTTTCAGTACTATGACGTACGAATTGGGCTTCTATTTCTCAATTAAATGTATAAATCATCAATATAAATTAAATTATTGCTCGCAAACAATACCCATTTATAAAATACAATGCAATAATACTTAGAGCCTTAGGAGTTTCATTATAAAACGATAATATATGAATGTCAACGGAGTTAAAATGCCAAGTAAGTTGGCCACGCGACGGTAATAGGTTATTAGGCAGTTGACCTGGCCGACTACGCTGTACATAAATTTTCAATCGCGCTCCATATTAAGCATTTGAAATGTTCCCATATATTCGAACATTTAGCTCGGAACATGGCACTCGACGATTATCCAGCGTTATAAATCACCGCCACTATGCCCTGTTTGGTTTCATACGCTGACCAATCAAATGTTTTTTTCCACACTAAGCCAGTGTTATGTAATTCATACGTTTGTACTCTACGATAATTAATCGTGTTTTATCAATGTCATGTTATTTTATGGTATTGCACTTCAGAGAAATAAAAACACCGGAGAGGGATGATCTTTAGTAAGGCCTTAAAAAAATACATCGGCCCATTAAGAGTGGTAGAGCCACGCTGTTGTCAGATATGACTCGGCATGAATGGGCGGACTCATCGAAATTGTACCACTGTCATGGGAGATCAAAGTGAAGCATCAGCTTTGCTGTCGCGTTTCGATCGGTGAGTGAGATTGCCGGATGCCCAATACCCTCCTCTTCTCAACCTTTTTCCTTCCCGTTCCCCTCCCAATTTGATTGGCTGGCTACATATTCATCAAGCGTTATGAATGTTCATGGGCGGCAGTGATCATCAGGTGACCTGCTTGCAAGTTTGCCAGACCTATGCAATAAAAAAAACCACATATACTGCACCCAACATGCAATACCCTTGCACGGGATTTTTTACCTTTCTGTTTTTCCAGGCAGATACGAATCTCCTCACAAGGACATCAAAGCAATTTGTTTAATAGCTACAAATTACTACATCATAAGCATTTCATGCTAAGTAATACAAAGTACGAGAATATTCATGTCCAATCGATACGTAATATGAATCAAATAAGTTTAGGTAAGGTTATCCTACCCGACGGTGTTTACTGCACTAAATTATCAATTTACGTAGAACAGGGCACCTGCCTAAATTGTTGCGTGCCTGAACCACATTAATCAGAGCCTGCCGAAACTTATTAAGCGATACAGTCTTCACGATTATACCTGTATCATATGTTACGATGCCTTCCAAACATGTAATATCATAATATATCATGCCTGTATATTATAATTCACTTGGCAGACTGGTTTTTCTTCACGAAACAAAGATTCAAGTCCAAGACGAAAATATCTTTAAACTTTTCCACTTTGAGTATATGAAAATTGACACACAGCTTAACGTAGGAGTGAAACACGGTGTGGTATTTCATCTAAATGGTACAATTTAAAATTACAATCTGTGTTTAATTTCAGAAGCAATGATTAGTAATTTGAATTATAGAGGTAAATGTGTATAATAATTTAGATATATTTGAACTTTAGCGTTTAAAAATTGTTAATGACCAGTTGTATTTTTAATATTATATGTTATGTGCGCAATATATCTTCGTTGAGTTCATTCGATATAACATTATTTTAAAGCATATATTTTATCAAACAATATATTATTTAATTCAAATATAATTTGTTTTCTAATGAAGAACTTTATGGCCAGTAATAAATTATTGTACAATTTTGTACATTCTCTATTACCAATTTTTCAAGCCTCAATTTATTTTTATACGTGGCGTCGAGCTAAATACTACATGAGCAAATTATAACTGACAGTTATATTAATAGTCCAATTGTGTGATTTTTGTATTATTCAGTCACACTATTCAGTCATATGTGAACTTATTCAGTAGATGAAGTGCATCTGTGAACTCAAAATTCAGATTAAAACAATTTAGTTTATCATACATAGCAAGACAATTATATCTTCGAAAGTTCTTAAATGTAATGGAGTCCTAATAGACGTACGGATATATCATTGTCCCTAATGTGAGAAGTTAAGCTCTTTAAGTTATACATACATTTTCTTAAGCACATAATGATGAGGGTGCCTCGCTTCAGGAATTTAGTATCATTGAGACAAGTCGTTAGTGTACCATTTATATTCAGTAAGATTTTAAATGAAGGACCTAACTAAACCATTACTTTATAGAACTAAAACTAAAAGTGGTACATGAAGAGGCAAATTCGCAGAGGCGGTACCACTTGAGATCGACGTGAAGCCACAGCTTAGCTGAGTTAATTCGGTGAGTGAGATTACGGGATACCCAATACCCCTCCTCTCTTCCCATTCTCTATCCTCCCTGCTGCCCTTACCATTTGATGGGATGATCCATGTTCCAAACGTTATGGATGTTGAAAGGCGACAGTGATAATTTACCAGGTGAACTGTTTCTTGTTCTCGGGAAGAAATGAAATAGTGATAGAACGTGTGTATGTATTAAACTTAATACATGTTTAAAAATATTAGTTTTCACTACTGTAGTATATTTTTTCAATAATTCTCTACTAAATTTATTGTGTAAGACTACATTGTCCCTTTTAATGTCAAATATCTTCCTTCCGCCTAACCTTATGGTATAATAACGCGAGATCAGCGCAATACAACTTTATGGCCATGTTTCTGAATAATTTGGCTTATAATTTAACGACCAGCTGCCTGTTTGTTATCAACCCTTTCGGGATTATACCGGATAATCAATTCGTACTAGTCTAAAGCCATCTGTATCAATATGAAAAAGTCTCAGGTATTGATAACTCTGATCTCTTTCACGATTTGTCATAACCTCTTTCTTTCATCTGCATGTACTTTACATGTACATAATATACACACGAAATTTTGCGAAGTCAGATGTTAAACTTTGGATTTGAAATCACAACCATTAGTTTGTACGGTTTTCAACCAATGGGGTATTCAACAGAATCGTATATAAAATGATAAAGATTCACTTAGAATGAAACATATTGTGTACTTAAATTCCGTGGCGTAAATGGTTAAATGGTTGTGTACATCATATAGGGGGCAAACGAGCGTATAGTTCACCTGATGGAAAGTGATCATCGCCGCCCATGAACATCTGCCATAAGGCATGGAGATACGATGGGTATATAAGAGAATACCCTCATTTTTGAAACAGTAGAACACGAGGTCGCGGATTTGAAACAAAAGTTTGTGTGATCCACGAGTATTTGTTTCGGATCTGGGTGTTTGAACAACCAAAAAGTCTCTTGTAGTTTCTGATACCCACGACATAAGACTCGATTTTAATATGGGGTCAGGTTGTACATATTATGTATATGACCGTTAGGCGTATTTAATTTTTGGGTGTATTTATATTAATGTAATGTGTTATCTTCGTTGAAGATTCTAATAAATAAAATAAATATTAATTAATAAAAAAAAATTGTACACCTAATGTAAATAGTGGTTCTTCTTCTTTCTTCTTTTTTATCAGCCCATCTACGTCCCACGGCAGGGTGCGGGCCTTCTCTACAATCGAGAGTACGATTGAGAGTGGTTAGGCCATATAGTCCACCACGCTGGCCTCATGCGGGTTGGTAAATAGTGGTTACATAATATCAATTCATTATCGCACGTACAATAAACAAGAGGGATAATAAATATGAACGCCTAAAATAAATGTTGGTATCTACAGACACGTAATTACTTTCATCGTTTCGATGTTTGTCTGAGTTAGATGAAATTTGACCATGCAGAAAATAGAGTGTTTTCTCGATACCCTTTCGTGACGTCGGCTACCTGCGCGATACAATGTTTGTATTTAATACCTCTACGCAAAATACTATACATTAAAGTCATTGTTCCGAAACAATTTTATATTACTGTTACCCGTTTTGTATTTGGCGTTTGGTATTGGCTAGTTGTTACTTACTGGTGGTCTCTCATATGTGAGCGGCCGCCAGGGTAGATGTCACCGCAATTTTTCCCGCTGACCAGCAGTGTACATGCACTGTCATGTTCCGGTTTGAAGGACATTGTAGCCAGAGTAACTAATGGAAATATTTAAACTTAATATCTTACGCCTTAGGATGACTAGTGGGACGCCAAGTATTACTTTGTAATTCATGATGTTGTTTGGTTTCGGGACCATTCATTAGCTGTCGTATCACTTACCATCAAACAAATGGTATGCTCGCCTCGTTATTAATTGCAGTAACAATAAAACTTGCCCTAAATAATTTCTAGACACATAAAATTACTCCTTTTTCCCAGAAACGGTACCAGAAGTTTGTCTGGTAACAAAGACCCAAGCCATTTATATCCAAAACATTTTTTTACAGCTAATTAGTGCATAATAATATATATTTTACAGTGTTAATATTATAATATTAAAATAGTTTTTGGCAAAGCGTTGTTTTATATCTCATTTTTCAACTGAAGCAGTAATGTTTTTTCAAAAAATTCTATGGAATCCTCTTTTAAATGATCCAAGCTCTTATAATAATATGTCAAAGCAATACTTAATTTAAAACTTTTGAAAACGCTGTTTTACTATCCATTTCGTTGGGTTTATTAATATAATAATTCACAAAGTTTGTTGCTCCAGACTTTTAGGAGCATCACAATATCTATAAAAGAAATAATTAAAAGACTTTTAACTACAGAAGTTTATTAAATAGGCAGTAACCAACTATTTATTTGACAGCCTCTTTGGCGCACTTTGTTAGACACCGGCTGTGGAAACAAGAGGCCGTGAGTTCGATTCCCGCTCCGAGACAAATGTTTGTGTGATCTGCAGGTATTAGTTTTGAGCCTGGGTATTTGGGAGACCAAAAAGTCTCTCGTATACTCACAACACAAGACATGGCCTTATTATTGGGCAGGACTATGTATATGACTGTTAGGTGTATTTATTTCATTATTTTATTTATTATTGTAAGAGGTTTGCGTGTTAAACTAAATGCAAAACATATGCTACTATTTGTCACGACCGAATAGAAATGAGTGGAATAAGGAAAACCGGGGGAAGTCTATGCAAATTTTTCGTTTCCCTATCGTGATTACAACTAAAAATATATTCAACAGCCCAGCCAGGTAGAAAATTCTTGCAAAGATTTTTTTAACTGATAGAATAGTCACTACAATGAAACTGTATGTAAATGCAATGCAATTGAAATATCCGTCGTAATGAACTCTAACCAATATACAGGATATATCCAGACTGCAACCGAAAACGAATCCGGTTGATAGTTTTAGTCACTACAAACAAAATGCAACAAAAAATAACGACGATTTTTGGAGTCTTATTCTTGTGGTTCGTCGTCTTTGTGTGGTAAAAACAAAGTTTTACAAAAATAATTATGTATCCCAATTATTTTAAAGACCCAATGATACGCAACTGTTTAAGTTGTTATTATAGTAAAAACTATGCATTTAAATTTTTTGTTTGCAATGTGTCTGCTACAACCGCATTTCATTTTCAGTCGCAGTCTGTATAATTAATATAGCCCTGAACAAATAATTATGGCGGATTGCCTATTTGTAATGATGACCGTAAGGGGTTTATACGGCATACGCAATCTAAGAGTATATAAATAATCTAACACCATAATAAATACTAGTTAAGAAATTTAACATTGTCAGAAACGGTTATAGTATCTACATGTTATGTACGTTCTACTGATGGGGCCACTGAATTTTAATTACATTTCACTCGCATGTCCCATTTTTTGTTTTGTGTCTATGGCAAATAAAATGTTTTTTTTTTCTTATTTTCTTAATGTTTTCCTCCAATGACAACAATTTAGATCTTATTTCACAACAGTAGTTTCACACCTCTTATGTCTCAGGATGGTGAGCGCAGTGGAATGCCACTGCTACTGTCCATGAGCGCTCGTATCGCTTACCATCAGGCGAATGGCACGCTCGTCTCGCCATTCATGGCAATAAAAAAGACACACACACACTTTAGTGCGAGTTGTTGAACTTCACATATCTCTAAAAGTCTACACATGATTTTAGAAAAATATTTGGTTGATTTCTTTTACAAAAAGAGAGTTTCTGTTTATTCAACGGAGGTAGAAATTTCGGGGCGACCGCCGCCGTTTCAATGTCTGAGTTCATTGAACCCATTTCAAAAGTCCTTAAAATTAAGTGTTGCATTTACCAAACAACCACTTGAGTATATTTTATTTTATCGGTTTAGTCAAAGATTAAAATAACAACAATAACTGCACTGCGGCTTAACAAAACTTCTGACATGAAACTAAGTTTTTATGCTCTGTCCTTCGTTATTCACAATAATTTCAATCACAAAGCCCAAATTTACATGGGCAAAGTTTCTCGCCTCTAAGATACGAGTATCGTAAGGATATAAAAAAGTTGCATAGTGTAAAAATGATTTTTTTTTTCTAAGTTGTTCCTTTAAAATAAGTAAAGGAACTACTGCTCTAAACTCTGTAACTGTAGAAGGAACTACTGACAATAAATTAAATATAATAATGTCATGCGAGAATGGCATAAAATCGGAGCGAGAAACGCTCTCCATGTAAATGGAGTTTACTAACCTATAGAAATACATTTTGTAGTTCATTAACCCAACAGTGAAGTAGATAAAACTAAATAAATATTTCCGAATTTCAAAGATAGTTGCATGGAGTGTACCATACAAATTATACTAGCATATCAGGCTAAAATATATCTCTACTCTACTTAAGAGGCTCCAATCCATCAATAAAACTATAAATTATGATCAGATAATTGTTTTTAATTAAATCATTTGATGGCTAAATATTCATATCGAGAGGGCAAAAAAAAGAAGACATGTTTCGAAATTAGATTAATAAAAGGGCACTAAGAAAGGACAGTTACGTAATCAATACTGTGGACCGAGAGCTAATTTCACATGAAGTAATTATTAATAGGCAATCAATAGGTAATTGATTACGCGGTCCGTTACGCGCATATTATTATGTTATTAATTCTTACGGCCTTTAACTGGTATTTGCCTTTATAGAGCTTCTATAAGCCTGGCCTGCTGTGTATTAAAAGCCATTCTTAAAAATGTATTCATATATAGGGACTGACTGCTACCGAAAACGAAGCCGGTTGGTAGTTTTAGTGCCTACCAATACAATGTAACTAAATACTTCGCAAAGAAACGCGACAATTTTTTTATGATTTTTTAAATATCATCAAATTTGGGTGGCAAATCTATAGTTTTTGGTAAAATAACTCTTTTATACCTTAGAGTTTTCAAAAATAAAATGGTAAACACTATTATTTTAGGACAAAAATTTGTTGACCGCCCAAATACGACCATAGGAAAAAAATAACCAAAAAAAAATCGTCGCTTGTTTGCAAAATTTTTTAATGCATTGTGTCTGAAGTCGCCTTAACTACCACCTGGCTTCGTTATCTTCGTTATATGGTTCGGTAGAAGTCTTAATATACCCTGTATACAACGAAATAACGCAAGTCTTTTTTTAGGGTACCGTGCCTAAAAGGTAAGAACGGGACCGTCACCAGGCTGTATCTCATAAACCTTAAGAAAGCTGAAACTTTCACAAATTATGTATTTTTGTTGCCACTATAACAATAAATAATAATAATTTAAAATGGTTAATAATATAGGGGGGTCCAATACAACAAACCTAATTTTTAAGCAATTTTTAACTAGAACAGAATAGACAGTGAAACGTGACATTTTTAGGGTTTCTCTTCATCAGCGAGTCTGATTCGCACTTGGCTTGATTTTTCTATCCATAATCATCATTCATTCATTCCAAGGATGCCATTGGCCTGATGGTAAGCGATACGACCGCTTATGGACAGTAGCAAAACCATAAATTAAAAAGCAACGTTCGCCACCCGGAGACATAAGATAATCAGACTCAATATGCCCAGTTACTTTGGCTACAATGTGCTTCAAACCGGAACACAACAGTGCATTCTCACTGCTATTTGGCGGGAGAAAAAAACATTGCGGTGATACATACCCAGATGGGCTCTCACATCTGAGAAACCTACTACCAGTGATTGTTTATATATTCTATAAAATGATTTAATACTTTTGGAGATTTCAAAATAGTATCCTTTTATACATTTTGAGATTCTAAATAGTTGCAGTAAGAGTGTCGTCTCCAATTAATTCTGTAGAAATTGTTATGAATGGACCGGCTTAATAAAGCTCAACACTCGCAGAAAATAGAGGTGAAGTAGTGAAGTAACATCTCCGCTGTCGCGTTTCGTTCGATGAGTGGGATTGCCGGAGACTCAACAATCATTAAACTCCCACCCGTTCCTCCCTACCTCCCCACCTTTTTTCAAGGGCAACACCAAGATATCTAAGTGTCGATAACATCAAACAAACCCATTTTAAGCTAATGAGATCTTCAATATCTTCAGCCACATGAAATCTACTGCAGAAATAATTCTGTTAAAAAGATTTCCTTTACTCTTCGAATCCAATATTTGCCAGAAATATGCTATAAAATATAGATTGAGTTAAAGTTGTATACTCCTCAAAATATTTACAATATACCCGCAACAAAAACGCTTACGACATTCAACTTGCAGTCTGCCTTATCTCGCCTCGTCCGAAGCTTTAGTAGCAAATTCAAAGTAGAAAGTAGTGATATAAAACACGGCTTGCATTATTTTTGTTTTCCACAGATAGGTGGGTAGATTCACCTATATAATACACATATGTGTCACCGGGCGGGACAGGCCGCGCCACCGCTTGAATTATTCATGAAACATATGGACCTAAAGCAGACTGGATTTCAGACGAGAATTTTAAAATATCTATACGCTGCTTTAAAATTGAAAATTGTTTTATAAAGAGCAATATAACGTGAAACCCCCGTGTAGATGGTTTATAACTTGTTCCGAAATCACATAATGCTTGGATTATAGCGGTTTTTATTCGAACAACTTCAGCGGACTAATACAGAGTTAATCATTATTTATCGTGCACTGCATGTGGTGTTGGCGATAATTTATACTCAGGATTTAAATACCAAAATTCTATTGTGATATATTTCCCTTCTAAATCGGTTTATATTCGGTTTGAATAAAATATAGCATAAACGTCACCAAACATCCCCATTGTCCATTGTGACGTAATGAATGTTTGTCCTGTTCAATATTCGTGATATAAATTTGAAACAAAAATGATAGGAGTACTTACGTTTTGGTACGTAGGCACGACAAACGTTCAATTTTAAAACTGGACAGGGTATTGCCAGTAAACTTATAGTTTGGCCGGTCTCCAGCAAAAAGAAGCTCCGCACGGCGAAATAAGAACAATCAATTTTGACATATCTACTGTATCAAGTTTTACAATTCACATTGGAGAACATACAGAATGAGCATTCAATATAATAATAATTCAGTACTTACGTTATACAAAGTGTTTTAATTAAAACACTCGATGTGTTACGGCCCACTCTAAAGAATGAAGAACATTTATTAACTCCATGTAAAATATAAATTACATGCACAACGAAAACAGCAAGTGTATACATATGTATGTTACCCGTACGTCGCTTGCTTGCATATTTAACTAAGCTCTGCGCGAGATGGAAGAAAAATGAGTTTTTTTGGTCCTTTTATCATTTAATAACATGTTTGGCCCTTTGGAGAGTGTTTTAGCGTGTTCAAACAAAAGATCTCTGTAAACAGAACTAAAGAGCCCAATAAAACCATTCTGTTTGCACAAAATGAAAATGTGTTGAACAATTATGATTTGTTTGAGTTCGGTTTCAATTTCGGTTTGTACGGAGATATAGAGCAAAAGCGTGCAAGAGCTAAGCGAGCTGGCGAAGTCCAACGAGGTAAGTTTTCCATACGCGGCGTGCTTACTCACCTCGCCGTTATCTCGATAACCGCTTACCTTAACTATTCCAGTTACGTTCTCTTACACTGCACATTCAGCAATCCGCTAGACATACTTTAATAACTCAAAGCAAGCTTCTTGAAAACCTTAAGGAGACAAATCACGGATACTTTAGTGCCATAGACAAGTTTCGACAGAAATTGTTAATTAGCAGCAGTTAGGCACTTAATATCGCCTACAGCCAAATTGGGTATAGCGATATATTTTATCCAGCTGCTCAATATTTTACGTACTGTTTGTGAGCATCTGATTCCCTTTATAAAATGTTTGAGTGCCTTTAGTCTACCACGTCAGCTCAATTCAGCTTCGTGTGTTACCAGATTTATACAACTTCCATGCCCAATGTGATTTTTAGAGTCAAAGCGTATTGATATGATTTGACAACTGCATTTGCCGAGTTCAAATCAGATGCGATGGCTTCATTTATTTAATTATAAAATGGATATACCATCGGTGTCTTCAGTAAAAGTAAGTATTGTTATATTGCACAATGTGACGAGCCTATGGGCGTGTATAGAATACAATTTATAATTTAAATACAAAAGCAGAGCTTAATCTATAATAAAATGTAGTACAAAATAAAATAGGAATTATAGTAAATCTAAATACATTTATGATTATTTTTAATTACAGATTTTGTATCGTATTTTTAAAATTCCCGACGTTTCGATTGCTTTTTTGCTTTCGTTGTGTAACAATGTATTAATACCCTTATTTTAATCATTGTAAACTGAGTTAAATTGTAACACTCACTGAGCGAATGACTTATTTTAATAATTATGTAAGGTAAGGGTAGTTAAATCGTAATAGTCACTGAGCGGACGACTCAGTCCGCCCATTGACCACGAAAGCTCAAAACTGTAAAGTAATCGAAACATCAGGAACGTAAGACCATGTAAAAATTAAACCAAATACGTGAAAATCCGTAAACAATAGTTTTATTTCAATTTGTAACATTTGCGTATATCTATGATATTATAAAGACAGTTATAGCATTGAAGTCATCGATATCAATATCGTTGAATCTTTACCTATATGTGGAAGCTTGTAATTGGTATTTCTTTTATTTATGGTTGATATCCTGTATTTTGCTAATTTATCTGTAAGCTTTCCTTAAAAATAAATAAATATGTAATAAAAAAAAAGTTGGTTTGAGTGGGGAGACGAGTATGCCGTTCGCCTAAACGACCGCTCATAAACAGTAGCAAACCAAACAACCCTTTGAATTACAAAACAATGCCTGCAGTTCACTGAGCTCAGCATACTTAGACATCAGAAGTTCACCCTCTATATGTCTATATGTCCTCTACAAGTCTCAATATGTCCAGCAGTTACTCTGGCTACAATGTCGTTCAAACCGGAACACAATGTGCATTTTCACTGCTGTTTGGCAGGATATTTCTTAATAGTTCTGGGAATGTGAAATTTGAATGGGGAAGAACCGAAGAGGAGTCCTTGAGACTTTCTTTCTCAGAGTTTTTGTCCAATGGTGGGTTACCATAGCCCGGTGTTGACAGTTCAAAAGCATGTACTATTCAAAATGAAAGGAGTTGAAATACTGCTAAAACGCTCTTAGAAAATGATATTAAGGAAGTATCATTACATGGATATGCTACCAAAATGTGTTTTCACTCGGAACATGATGCATGTAAGTAAGTTTCGCAACTTCCTCGTATAGTTGTTAAACTATAAGTTGCAGTTGAAAACACCGCTTGTTTAGTTTCATATAATTTAATATTTACCTTTTACGACTGACATAACTTCATTAGCGTGTAATTCTTATATTATTTATCTCTAGTAGTTTAGACGACGGAGCTTTGTATACATGCTAAATTGTGAACTGATTTTAAAAAGAGCAATACTAGAGTTTCATGCCCGTTCTTCTAGTGAAAATCGCTTTCCGAACCGGGTGGTAGATAAAAAAATTACTGAATCTAAATGATGTAAAACATCTTAATGAATACAATAAATTATTTTCATTTGATTTAATTTCGTTGAGCTTACTCTATACTCCGACACGAAATTCGAATGTTCGGACATTAAACGTCAACATATATGATAAAAGATTTTCACTTCTAAAAATCAATACTATTCTCTATAAAACTTATTATTTATTTATTTATTTCAATCTTTATTGTACACTGATTTATTATAACTACACAAAAGGATACTCTAAAATACAAAAGTACAAAAGGCGGTCTTATCGCTCTGAGCGATCTCTGCTAGACGACCTTTGGATGGATATAAGAGAAGGAGAAAGAGAGGGCAGTGTAAGAATAAAGAATAAATGCTCAAAACGAAAAATTATTAATTTCCAACTTAGTCTAAGATTACGAGAAACAATACAGAGTCCAAAAATTTTGTAAAATGTTACGTTCGTTTAGTTTTGCGTGCGATGTTCGAGCATTCGTCGTCGTGTCGGAGTAGCCTCCTGGTACAGAAAATTATTATTATAAGCCCTTTAATACCCACTGCTGGGCAAAGGCCTCCCTCCTTTCCCGGTGCCCGGCAACCCTGGGCAATGCACGGCTATTGACGGAAAATTAATATTAATAAATCTGATAATAGCTAGTGTCTAAATACATACACACATAGATTTAGAATAAAACATAGATCGGCAATGTGAAAGAGATAGAATAATTTAACTCATATGTTAAAGCGAGATGCATGATGCGACCATACGTTTACACAGAAGTAGCCTGCAGTGACCCAGAGTCGAAATATGTCAAACTAAGCGAGCAACAAAATTCGCTTATTTTCATAATTTATTTAATTTTACAGTACTTGATTATATTTATTAAACGTAGTTTATTATAGTGCATTGTGTAGTGCTAAGGTGTGGTTCATGCAGGCGTAAAAATCCGAAATAATTAAAGTTTTCACAGGTACCGGCCACTTTTGCACAATACTATTTTGTGACGATATTATAGAATTAAATGGAAATCCGTGTATACATATCGGTAGAAAAGAATATAGTATTTCATTATATAAATACGCTGAAAGCATCCATTACATATAAAAAATAATATCAAATACGTGAATTTACAATAATTTCAACCAAAAGTTGCTAGGGATTGACTGACAGGTTCGATCAATAAAAGGTTGTCGATAAAATAGTCGATGACAACACATGTTTCCCTACATTTTTATGGAGCTATAGTATGTTGTGATAGTGTGCATTCTTCTTCTTCTTCTACCTGGCGTTATCCCGGCCATATTTCCCCGGCCATTATTATAGTATTCATTCTACAATATTACTTATTACTTTACTTTTTCTCACTTTTTTTTATTGCAGTGAATGGCGAGACGAGCATGCCGTTCGCCTGATGGTAAGCGATGCGACCGCTCATGAACAGTAGCAAAACCAAACAACATCTTGAACTACAAAGCAATGCTTGGCATTCCACTGCGCTCGCCATCCTGAGACATAAGATGTTAAGTCTCAATATGTCCAGTAGTTACTCTGGCTACAATGTCCTTCAATCCAAAACACAACAGTGCATTTAAACTGCTGTTTGACGGGAGAAATAGACATTGCGGTGGTACCCACCCAGGCAGCCTCTCACATATGAGAGACCTACCACCAGTATTGACGGGAGAAATAGACATTGCGGTGGTATCCACTATACTTTTATATTTATGGAACAGTTATTATAATACTTCATGTATGTGATTTATGAATTAAGAACCTGTTTCAATCTCTGCCAAGAGGCTGTCAATTTATAATAGTAAAACATAACATATTCGATATTATTATA